>JAMJFZ010000152.1:0-100061 GCA_026225945.1 Cricetomys ansorgei
CCACCCATACGCATCCATGTGTTGGGGCACAGTCTGGGCACTTGCCACTGTGCCCTCCTGAGACAAGGATTGCTTGCCACTCTACCTTCATGCATGAGTGTAAGGACATACAACTGCATCCAGGAGAAACTGAAATTGATAGATTTGAGATTCAAATATGGGCATGGGAGTATATGCCTGTAATGTTAGTACTGGAGAAGCCAGAGGCAAGAGGATTACAAGTTAACCAGCCTGGACTATATAGTGAGAACCTACCAGGAAAGAGAGAGAAGGGAAAGAGGGGGAGAACAAGGGAGGGGAAGGGAGAGGAGAGGACTGGGATTTTAAGAGTAAAAGATTTTCTGCTGGGGCTGTAGAGATGGCTGAGTGGTTGAGAGCACTGGCTGCTCTTCTGGAGGACCCAGGTTCAACTCCCAGCACCCACATGGCAGCTCACAACTGTCTGTAACTCTAGTTCCAGAAGATCTGACACCCTCACACAGACATACATACTGGAAAAGGCCAATGTACATAAAATAAATATAAATAAATTGAAAAAAAAAGATTCCTGCCGGTGCATGAACAGCAGAGACCCGTTCTTGCCGCAGCCTAGTGTCTAGTCTGGCCAACAGCCTTGTTACCTGGATAGAATTTTTCTGTGCTTGTGGCCCCATCTCCAAAATCAATCAAGTGTGCTTAAACACCCTTGGGTTCTGCTTGGCCAGAAGCCTGCTCGGGCCTCCAGCCTCAGATGAGTTCACGCACTCCTCATCTCATCCCGCCTGCTACAGGGTCTCTTTCCAACACCAGCTGCCCACTTGCCCTCTGTCTACATCAGAAGCCCTCTTACACCCCTCGCAGCAGCCTTTCCCTTCCCCTTACACGACTCACTGCAGCGTATAACTTCTTGTTGAGTTGTGATTTATTTGATGCCTGTTCCCATGTTTATTTGTGATTTTTTTTATGTCTGTCCCCACCCTGGTTGTAAATGACTAATGTAACTGTGTACTTAATACCCGTTAGGCTTGCTCTAACCACCTTGCATGCATTATTTACTTTAACCCTACAATAACCACAGAGGTGAAGACTTTCATCATCCCTATTTTATAAGGAGAAAACTGGGGCTCTGAGACACAAAAACTCACTCAAGGGTACACCACTTAGCGAGTCCCTGACCTGGGATCTGAACTCAGGCCCTGGTTCCAGAAATGGCATTGACTATTGCATCAGGATTTGACCCACCCAGAGACCAGTTATTGGGTCTGCTTTGTTCACCATTGTATCACAGCCCCGTGCTGAGTGATTGGATCAGCCTGGGACAGACCACAGCATCTAAAGGGGGGAAAAAAGACGGGGCAGAGGGTGGGAGCTCTGTGGCTTTTCGTGTGTTTTGTTTTATTTGTCCTTGTTCTGTTCTGTTCTGTGTCTCTTTTGGTGTTTTGGAGATGTTTTGCCACTGGTTGGTTGCTGGCCAAATGCCCCACTCCTAAGCCCCACAGCCTCTTTCCATGGCCCTATCTGCCCTGCGGACTAGTTAAGCATCTAGTTAGGGAGGTGCAGGGTTGGGCTGGAAATCACGGGGGAAACACACACTTACTAAACTGAGTCATGTATGTGAAATTCAGGTCCCTGTGGGTGTGCTAAGAGCCCTGAGGTCACCAGAAATCCATTCATCCGCGTACCCTGAGGACTAGTCACCTCCCACATCGTGCATTTACTTTACTACGGGGGAATTAAAACGTCAAAATATTTCTACATATCACTTTAACTCACATAAATACACTTCCCAGCAATACCTCACCTTTAGACCTGACCTCAGCTTGTTTACTCTGAGCATTACTCATTCACACATACATACATTTCTATTTGTGCTCAATGCTTGACTCAAACCCAGAGACCTGCGCCCCCTAAGCCAGTGCTCTGTCGCTGAGCTCCATCCCCATCCCTTAGACATGTCTAGATGGGAGTAAGGAAAATAAATTCTCAGGAAAAGACTCCTTGGAGCTGGGAAAATAGCCATATTGGTCAAGTAGTTGCCAGGTAAGCACAAGAACCTGTGTTTGATCCCCAGGACTCATATTCTGGAGGTTGTGGGGGCGCTGGGAGATGACTCAATGATTAAAAACACTTGCCACACAAACAAAGGACCAGAGCTCAGCTCTCCTAGAGCCCGTGTAATACCAGGTAGGCATGGTGGCCTGCCTCTAGCCTCAGAAGGAGGAGAGACAGGGGTCCCTTGAAGTGAGCTATCTCAGGAGACTCCCTGTGCTAGTGAGCTCTGGGCTTGACTGAAAAACTCTTGCCTCAAAGTATAAGCTGGAAGAGTGACTGATCTCGGGCATGCGCACAATGAGCGTGCGCGTGTGACACACGCGCACACACACACACACACAACAATGCCTTTTTTTTTCTCTTTGACTTTTAAATCATCTCAATGGATAATTATACAACTACCATCTTTGATCAGAGATTTCTAGAGTGTGTGTGTGTGTGTGTGTGTGTGTGTGTGGGAGAGAGAGAGAGAGAGAGAGAGAGAAAGAGAGAGAGAGAGAGAGAAAGAGAGAGAGAGAGAGAGAGAGAGAGAAATGACAGCTTGTTAGAATTATGTTGAGCTAAAAATAAAAGCTCAGCTTCCCTGTTTACCTCAGGAAAGGCAATGTCCTGGGTGTGCAGCTGAGCCTGCCTGAATATCTTCCTGGCTGTTGAATACTATTGAAAGCTAAGTGGTGAAGGATAAGAAAGAGGTTTAGGCCTCTTATGCTGCACACCAGTTCATTACAGTAACGTGTGTGTTCTCCTAAAAAGCCATAGTTCATAAGAGGATCAGAACAAGAAGAGTATGTGAGCACCATCCATCCTTACTTCTCAGGCCCACACCATCTTGCATACTTAAGCTCATTATTCATTCAACAAATAGCTATTATAGGCCCACAGTGGGTAAGAGATCAGGCAGGTGCTGCAGAGACTCCCAGCATCGGGAAATACAATCCCACCCTTTGAGTCTCGGAGCACTTGCCAGGACTGCTCTGAAGAACTCCCTAACACCTTCCCTGAGCCTCTCTGTTTGTTGAAGGCTTAGGGACTGTTTTGTTGCGGGAGAGTGCTATTTTTGGAGAAAAGGTCTCATATAGCCCAGGCTGGCCACAAACTCTCTTGTAGCTGAATATGATCTTGAATTTCTAAGCCTCCTGACTTCACTTCCCAAGTGATGGGTTTATGGGCATGCACCACCATACCTGAATTACACAGTGCTGGGGATAGAACCCAGGGCTTTTTGCATCCCCAGCAAGCACTCTATTAACTGAGATATACCCCTAGTCCCTCTAAGTTGTTTTTCTGAAAGAGAAGGAATAATAATACGGTGGACTTTGTTGAAAGAATGACAGGGCTGTGGCCACTCAGGGTTAGGGGGTGTACAGAGCTCGTTGGTGGAAATGGCAATCACATCCTTAAGGTAAGGTGGCCAGGGGAGGAGAAGGGACCTCTAATGATGGAGAAGAGTAAGACATGGAGAATGCTCAAAGCAAAGCAAGAAGCACTGTCCTGGGAGCAGCTCAGTGGGAGAGGATCGCCTGGCATGCAGGAGACAGGGGAGGGGCACTGGTTCCCATGCCACAAAGAAAATGAGAAAAAGAAGAGAGAACTGAAGTCTCCTGGAGCACAAGTGCCTACTTCGGCCATTGGCAGTGCTACTCTAAGATACGGGGAACACTGCCAAGAACGCAAGTTCAGGCCCACCCCAAACCTGCTCTGAGGGTAGAGCCAGGGATCTGTCTCCATGAATCTTCCAAGAGATTCCAGAGAGCGCTGGGGTCTACAAACTACCAAAGCCCCTCCCACAGGCTGGAAGTCCGCTGGGAAAGGCAGGTTGGAGCCACCATGCATGGGAAGAAAATGGTCTTAGACCAGGCAGGCCAGTTGGAGACTGAGAGGCAGGTTTGCATACTATCTATTGCAATGTGACTCTCCAGGATCAGCCTCGGAGTAGCTGAGGAGACAGGAAGATACTACATTTTAAATCGTACTGAACAGAAAAAAAAAAAAAAAAACCATTTAATTAGACAGGAACTCCCTATGGGGACAGTATCTCATCGTTGCATCATTGTACCTATGACATAATGTAGAAAGCCCTGCCCAGATGACAAAGGGCAGAAAAAAGAAAATTCTGTAATTCTCTGTTCATGGGGAGACTTCACAAAAGACCTAAAAAACAATAGGGTCCCAGGAAGGGGCTCACATTCCTCCATTTCACACAAACTAGCAGGACAAGGCAATGCCTTTCCCCAGACTCTACACAGTTGTTCCCCTTCCCCAACAATGAAGAGGAGCCCGATGGGACAAGAAGATCTGTTCAGGCTTATGGCGGATCAAAGCCAGATTCAGGAAGTACAAACATGGATGGCCCTGCCCAGAATCCGAAAAGAAACTTAAATTCCTAGATTAGGGTCAACAGGACCCATTTTCAGAAAGAAACTAGAGCAGCAAGCAGTTTGAAGGCTAATCCACCTGACGCAGCCCATAAGGCCAGCTGGGAACAAGACCTGCCCTTCACCATGGGCACATTTCTCGTTGAAGTAGAGGTGAAACTAACCACAGCAAGCACACGATGTCACTTCCGCCTTGTAGAGAAGACTCCCCAGAATAGTGCCACCTCTGCAGAAAGGAGCTACACACTGACTCAAGACCTGTTGGTACAAGCTTGTTTACTTAAAAAGCACGTAACAGCTTTAGATGTAAGAAGCAACAGAGTTAGAAATCATGCTACAGCGTTACAGAGAAGGCTACAGCGTTACCGAGAAGGCTACAGTGTTACAGAGCAGGCTACAGCGTTACAGAGAAGGCTACAGCGTTACCGAGAAGGCTACCGTGTTAGGAAGCATGCTATAATTTCCACATGCAACAAAGGATGAGCTGCCAACAAAGGGAGAGGGCAGTGCACCATATAACCAGAGAAGCCTTCTAGGCACACAATGGTGGCTTTCTAAGGGAAACTCCTGCAGTCACCACTGGTTCCTACATGAAATTCTAGCAGAGCCCATAAAAACAACCATTCCTAAGGCCTCCCATGTAGTTGCCTTTATAAGAAAGCCCTTTTCAATCTTTCTCCATACGCTAAATACCTTGGGAATCTTATATACTATATTTGGACTATATAGTAACCTTGGCCAAACAATTGTAAAAAAAAAAAACTACAAATCACACACATACAGACACATAGAGAGAGAGAGAGGAGAGATGAGAGAGAGAGAGAGCCCAAAGAATGAGAAAATTACTATTAAAGCACTTTGGGGCTCTTTAGAAAGCACCAATACTTGAATCCACGCATCTTTCTTTTGCCATCTCTACAGGAGCCAAAGCCAATGTTGCCATTTGAATCCTTTAGCTCTTATCACTATCAGGTTAAATATCAGACTCTAAATGCGAAGCAAAGCAGCCCTTCGTGCCCAGGTATTGAGTATACACAACTTTAATCCCACACAACTTGCTCACCACGCACGGCCTGGCTATCCACCATCCTCCTGCACCAAACAAAGGAGATGAAAGGAAATACCAAGGAGCCCTTCCAAACAAGGAGCAAAACCAACCTGAAAAATGCATTTGTCAATATGAAGAGGAATTGGCTTCTCAACATATACTTGGCTAAAAGGAGAGATGGAGGCTTTAGGTGGATCTGAGTTTGAGGACTCATGCCTACAATCCCAGTAGTGTCTCAGGAGGTAGAGATAGAATCGTTCTAAGTTGGAGGCCAGCCTGATCTACACAGCAGTAAGTTCAGGGCCAGGGACACATAGTAAGACTCTACCTCAAAATTATCAAGAATAATAAATTACAAAGTTTGAATTGAAAGTAAAAAAGAAAGTTTCAAGTATAGATGTCATTTTCTGTCCCCATACAGTTTAGCTCCTTGAAGCATCAATGGAGTCAGCATGTCTCTGTCCTGAATCTCTGTTCCCTATCAATGCACCAGATGCTTCTTTAGTCTGTACTTGTATTGGTGGTGCCTTCCAAGCAAATCACCATGAACCTGGCTCAGTAGTAGAGAAAGGCTAGAGCTGGGTTACTTGGTGTGATGGGTAACACTGACTGTCGACTTGACAGGCTCTAGAATCACCTGGGAGTTGAGCCTCTGAGCATGCCTGTGAGGATCGCCCCCAGTTAGATTAACTGAGATGGAAAAACCCATCCTAGATGAGGACAGCAATAAGTCCTAGACTGAATAAAAAGTCAAAAATGAACTGAGCACCAGCACTCAACTCTCTCTGCTTCTCCTGACTATAGAGGAAAGGTAACCAGCTGCCTCATGATCCTGCCACCATGATGGATGTACAGCCATCCGTGAGCCAAAATAACCCTTCCTTCCTTCTTTCCTTCTTTTCTTCCTTCCTTCCTTCCTTCCTTCCTTCCTTAAGTTGCTTCTCATCAGATTTTGATCACAACAACAGAGAAGTAACTAATATACTGGATTGGAAAGGAGTACCCTCGCTCCCTCCTTCCTCAAGTTCTCCATGCCTCACTTATGTCTGTAAAACGGTCGTAACAGCAGCACCTCCCTTATGGGCATGCTACAGTAAATGACGTCATATATACAAAGTGCTCAGCACGTGATGCAGCTCATTATGAGTTTTTAATATATGTTATTAATATGTGCACACACACACGAGCTGTGGGATTTGGAAAGAACATGATTTCAAAACTAAAGCTTAAGTTTTCTTAATACAAAAGCAATTGAAACAGAATGCTGTATCTCTCTGTAAGTTCCAAGAACAGAGAAGCAGTAAGAAGTCAACTAGAAAGACAGGCAGATCTCTGTGAGTTTGAGGTCAGCTTGGTCTACATAGAAAGTTTCAAGACAGTCAGGGCTACAAAAAGAGACCCTGTTTCAAAAATAAATCAAAAAAGGAAAGAAGACGAGGAGGAAGAGGAAAGAAGAGGAGGGGGAGGAAGAAGAAGAAGAAGGAAGGAGAAGGAGGAGGAGAGAAGAGGAAGAAAGAAGAAGAAGAAGAGGACGAGAAGAAGAAGAGGAGGAGGAGGAGAAAGAAAAAGAGGAAGAAGAAGGAGAAGTCGACTGGAAGAAGCTGGAATAGTGGCACATGCCTATAATTCCTGCACTCGGGATGCTGAAGAAGATTTGTGAGTTCGAAGTCAGGCCCGAGCTATAAAGTAAGAAGACCCTGTCTCAAAACTAAAGAGAAGTTAACTATGCTACAGTTCAAAACTTTGTGTCTGAGGACCTCTCTCTCAGGTTCCTTGCTATAGCGTGAATGTTGGATGCCACCCAAAGGCCTGTTGTTAAAGCCGTCGCCCCAGGATGGTGCTCTTGGCTCATGGTAGAACATTTAGGGCGTGGGACCTACTGGCAGGTCCTTAGGTCACTGGAGGCATTTCCTAAAAGAAGCACATAGGTCCCCAGTCTCATCCTTTCCCTCTTGCTTCCTGGTCCATGGTAGTTCAGCTCTGCCACAGTTCTGCTGTGGTCACGTAGAATGCTATGTGCTTTCAGCCCAGGCCCAGAGCAATCAGGCCAACCGATGATGAAGAAATGTGAGCTAAAGTAAGTTGATCCTATAAGCTCACAGGCTCAGGTATTTTATTACAGCAACCCAAAACTAATATGCACCAATAACACCTCCAACCCTTCCCTCTCTTTTAGAAGACAATACATATCATTTCCAAATGCATCAGTATAAGATGATCGTGTCACACCATGCAGGGTTTAAAAACTGCACTTCCCAGTGGATGGCTTTGCAAGTAAACTCATTCCTGAAAAGGCTGGCTGTGGTGGCTCATGTCTAATCCTAGCACTTGAGAGGCAGAGGCGGGATGATGAGCAGTTCAAGGCCATCCTTGGCTAACTTGTGATTTTTTAAGTCCATCTTGAGCTATAGGACACAGTCTCAAAAAGAGCAAAACAAATAAAAAAACAACCACAAAGGAAATTTCTAAAGGGGACATATAAGAATTAAACCTTATAAAATGAAACAATTCTCAGTGATTTTTAAGCAATGCATGTCCTGCATGAGAACTTCAGAAATCAGTTTACTAGAACAGACTACCTGTCAGCTATTTTGTCTTCTAAATTTTTTTTTAGCAAATATTCCCTCGAATTTTATTCCTGTAAAGGTCTTAGTGGTCAAGAGCAGGAAAACACTCCATTCTCAGTGTGCATCCTGCTGTCCACCCCACACATTTGGCATTAACTATACAATCAGGATCTTCTGAAGCACCAGAAACCTTGTATGACCTTCATTCTATGTGACCACATAGCATTTGATCAGACAGAGTGATACAGTTTATATAACCATTACCCTCATGCTAAATATGGTGCCCCTTTGCTACCCTTCATAACTTTGAATAATACTACAATGAAAAATTAGTGATATTTCACCGACTCTCGGTATCAGAGTTAAGAAAGTGTAGGATGGCTAAAGAATACCTCCAACAGGAGCAACAGTCAAAAAGTTTATTGCCTGGTGCTGTCTGAGTCCTGACTAATTATAATTAAGAGAGATGGGCAAAAAGATCAAAGAAGACAACAACCATAAACTGCCAGGGAGACCACACTTAGCACACCAGCTTAGTGTCTGCCTGCATCTACACCTTCAGCCATAAAGCTGGTTTTTTGAGCACCCTCTCCCTTGGAATTTAAGGTCCTCCTTGAGTTCTCCTTTTCTTTGATAAGCCAAACCATCATCAATTTGTGAGCCATATTCCAATACAATTGAGTTGATGCTAAATTCTTCCTTTGGCAATAGTCCTAGGATTCCAGTGAATGTTGCCTGACCCAAAAATCACTTCTTAGGATGGGTTTGATCACAGGAATTTACTCCCATCTGTGTTGGAAGATAAGGTCTCATAAACTTCCAAATCTTGGTAGCACCTGATCACAGGAAAAAGTCAGACTGCAAATAAACAAATGATAGTTAAGGACACAATTCAGTGCGTGAGGTGGGCGTTCTGCAAGCGTGAAGCCCTGAGTTCGGATCCCGAGAGCCCATGTTAAAGCCTGGTGAGGTAGAAAACATCTCTTATCCTTGTCCTGAGGACAGACACTGGCAGATCCCATGGGCTTCCTTGTCAGTCAGTCTAGTCAAGTTAATGATCACCAGGTGCAGAGAGAGACCCCGTCTCAAAAAGTAAGATTGAGAGCAGCAAAGATACCCAACATCCACCTACAGCCCACACATATGTAAATACAAGCATCACATCTTCACACTCACACATGCACACACACCAAATAACAACAAATAAACAAGCAAACGGGGGGGGTTGTATGTGTGTGTGCATGCATGCGTGTGTGTGTGTGTGTGTGCATGTGTGTGTGTGCGTAGTATTTGTCTTTATCGTAAGACTGAGGCAAAAATACTTTTTACAAAGAAAGCCTTATGGACATGCTGTGATTTCAGCAGACAGCTGAATGAATGTCAGAGCAGCTCTTGTGGATGCCTTAGAAGAAAAGACAGTATTGTAGGAAAGGAAAATGGGCATTCAGGATTGGGAATTGATATTCTCCTCCAGCCATTCTTAGAGAAATCTCAAGCTGTCTCCTGTGTAGCCACAGTGTCTGTGACAATTACAGGTTGTGCTCATGAACACCCAAGAGGCTCCAGCCCTGCATCCACCAATGCCGGGTGTTGAAGACCTTGGTGACCCATGCAGATTGCAAACCACGGGCCTGGCTTTGACAATACCTGGCACCAAGGGAGGAAGGATTGGACAAGTGACTCTGTGCAATCTAAACACCCAGCAAGCTGTCCCTTCAATGGAATAGTTCCCTGGCTGCCTTCAACACTCTATTAACACCCTCGAGAGCGTGTCCTCCACAGAGGACACTCCTCTCCTTGCCACAAACAGTTCTCAGCTATGACAGGGGCAGAGAGAGATTCACTCCTCATTCAGGGGCTACATAAGAAAGACAACTTTGGTGGCAGTCACCACCACCTTCACAGGAGAAGGGCCATAGTCCTGGGTGTGCCCAGGTACAACCAGAAGGAGTCTAATCGTCAGTAAAAACCTTTTGTAGACACAGCTCCCCTGTGCCTAACAACACAAAAGCTTTAGATCACAGTCTACTGTTTGGTTGTGAAAATGTTAACAATGTGAGTTTGGCCAAAGAAACATGACTGTCTAATGTTTTCTTAAAGACAAACACTGTTGTCTCTCCTGTACCATGACAATGTAAGGGAGAGTCAAATCCCCTATGCAACAGGGTTTAAAAAAAAAAATATTAGTACAAGGTAAAAGTCTGTCATACGGTAAAATACATATCAAATTGGCCATCTTGACTATCTTTAAGTGTACTGTTGAGTGGCATTGAGAACATCCATATTACTGTGCAGCCATGCCCACCACCCACCTCTAAAACATCTTCCCCCAGCAGGCACTGTGCCCTTGGGACAAGAACTCACCGTTAGCACCTCCCCTCCACCCTCAGTAACCTCCATCTACTTTCTGAGTTCCATGACTTAATGGCTCTCATTAAAGTAGAATCATACAATATATACCCTTTGTTTTTTGACATTGGTCATTAAGTTGCCAAATGACTTCTCCGAATTGAGACAACGTATGTGGGTTAGTCCTCAGCCTACGGCACTATTCCTGACCCCACTGCAGGGAAGAGGCAAGAGAGAGACCACAGCACCTGCTGACTGAGAACAAAACGAACTCTCAGAATGATCAGACAGCCTCATATCGGGAGCAAAGCTTCGCTTATAACAACATGTGCGTCTTCGGATTCTGTTCACCCTCTTCCCTTATCTGATATTCTCAGTATCTCTACCACCTACACATGCAACAGAGTCTCGATAGCATGAGTTTAATAAAATTTGAGTTAAGTAATTAACATAATGTCAGAGAAGCAGTAAAATAAATAAATAAAAAGTTCAGCTCTGAAAAACTGTAGGTTTCAACATCTTGGACTCCAAATTGACATCTCCTGGTTTCTACCACTGTAGACTGAAAACTCAGAGATGTATCAAAATGAGTGGTTTGGGATGTCATCGGTGCAAATCAGACACAACCTCTATGAGCCGCAGTGATAGCAAACTTCTGCCAACCATCTTACAAGAGGAGGAAGCCACCAGCAGCCACAGTAGTGGGAACAGCCCTGGTGCTTGCCACAGTCTGTGCCCCAGGGAGGGAGAAGGTTTGGTGCATCTCATTCATGATAAAGAATTCCTGAAATGTTCATCTCGAAAGGTGTCTGACTTACTGTCCTAGTTCTGTAAATAAACACCATGCCCAAGACACCTTATAAAAGACAGCATTTTATTTGGGGGCTGGCTTATAGTTTCAGAGAGAGTAGGAAACAAGGGAGTAGGCAGGCAGGCATGGTGCTGGAGAAGTACCTGAGAGCTTACATCTGATCCACAAGCACATGGCAGAGGGAGACAGAGCTGAGAATGATGTGGGCTTTTGAAACCTCAGAGTCCATGTCTAGTCACGCACCTCCTCCAACAAGGCCACACCACCTAACCCTTCCCAGCTGAGGGCCCACCACTTGAATATCTGTGACTATGGAGGCATCGTCATCCAATGTACCACAAAAGGAAAAACAAATCATGAATCATAGGCTGGGACCCCGTAACCTGAAAATCTGAAATCCGAAATACTCCAAAATCTGAAACCTTTTGAACACTATGATACATAGGGTGCTACACACAGCAACATCCACACCTAGCTTCACTTGCGTGATGGGCTGCAAGCCTGGGTACAAGGCATCGAATAAAATCACCTCAGTGTGTACAATGCGTACATGAAATCTGAATTAAATTTGTGTTCAGTCTTGAGTCTCGCTATGGTTTGGAATGTACCCAAAGGCCTATGTGCTAAAGGGTTAGTCCCCAGCCTGCGGCACTCAGGCAAGTGGTGGGACCAGAAAGGTGCAAGGCCTGGTAGGAGGCCTTGGGTCACTGGCATCATGAAGGGGATTATGGGAGCCCAGTGATGTTAAAAGAATGACTTTATCTCTTTCACATCCCACTTCTAAGGAGACAGACCACCATTCCCCATTCAATGTAATAGGGACAATTTAACATGACCTGAAGCCATGAGCCATTGCTGTTTTTATGCTGACTATCCCAGGTAATTTGTTATAGCAACAGAAATCTCAAGTTTGATTAAAAAGCAACTCATGTAAAGATGTCATCAAGTACCACAGGTGCTAAAGAAGCCAGCTCTATTAGGAAGAAGCCAACTAAAGCCAGACATGGTGACACATGCCTGTGGGATTCCAGCACTCAGGATCAGGAGTTCAAGGCCAACCTGGGCTACATAGGGAGTTTGGGACCAGTCTGGGCTACATGAGACAAAAACACCAGCACAATAAAGGGCCAGTCCTTTGTACTAGGACAACAGCAACGGTCCACCAATCACAAACTTCATTTCAAAGGCTCTGCATTGAGAGGACAGTCCCTAGGACAGCCTGCTGAGATTCCTTTGCTGCGTTCCTCTGCCCAGGCCCTCTGAGGCTGCCACAGCCATGATTCAAGCTGAATCATGTTCAACTTGTACCAGCAGCAAATCCTGGCATCTTCCATGTGATGTGGGCCTTGCAGGGATGAAGGATGTAAGTTACAGAGTCATGGAGGCTTTCTCTGAGATTTCAAAGTAAAGCCATGTGTATCAGGGTCAGGATCTCAGCAGGTAGCCTCTGGGAAAGCATGAGAATGAAGCTGAAGCCACAGTGGAGATCCTGGGAAATGAGAGATGCCAGGAATTTTTAAAATCTTCCAAGGAAAGGCACAGCAGAGAGCAGATCAAGATCAAGGTCATGTGGGCTGCAGCTGGCAGGGTCACAGAGTTTGGGCTGCCCAAGCCCCTGGGACTTGACATCACAACACTATGTGCCCTGGGTGCTGGACACAGAGCTGTGGAACTTAGTGGTCACCAAGTGGTTTTCACTCTTGCTTTGGTCTCATCCCCCACACCTGCCATTTTCCTGTTCATTTTTGAATGGAGAATGTGCTGTTGTATGTTAGAACAAAGAAGTGCTTTATTGCTTTTCTTTCTTTGCTTTCACAGGAAGTCAGTTGACTGTGGCTTGCGTCTCAGAGAATACTCTGGACTTGGGCTTCTGAGCAACACTGGGACAAATGGGATCTTGGGGGCTTTGGGGTGTAGACCGGGAACATTTTACACCATAGGATGAACCTGAGTCTTTGGGAACCGAGAGTGGGATGCTCTAGTCTAGATCTGGGTGTCACTCAACTCCTGTGAAAGGCTGGCTCCCTGGCCTGTGGAGCTACTGAGAGGCAATGAAACCTTTAAGAAGGGGGACCTAGTGAGAGATCTTGAGTCACTGGAAGTTTCCCTCAAATGGGACTGTGGGAGCCTTTTGCTATCTCTCTTTGGTTCCCCCAACTATGAGGCAAGCAGTCTTCCAATGAGTTCCAGCCACAGCACACTGCCCCAGCATGGGCCCAATGAGCTGAGATCTCTGGAGCTGCAAGCTAGCATAAGCCTTTCTTGTTTCGAAGTTGGTTGTATCAATCATTGTGTGACAGTAACAGAAAGCTGACATGAGCTTCATTTCCAAAATGTGTGTGTGTGTGTGTGTGTGTGTGTGTGTGTGTGTGTGTGTGTGTGTACAAATATTTCAAAGCCTAAAAACAAAATCTAAACTCTAAGACATTCTTTGTCACAGCATTTTAGATAAGGGACACTCAATCTGAATTTTGCAATAAGAACGGACACTCGCCCATTTAAGTTACTGTGCACACTCAGATTTTTAGTACATCAACTCTTATTTTTTATGCAGAAGAGGTGAAAACTGTTTTTATCTCGAGGTTTTGCAATCAAATAACAAACGACAGCTTACACAAGGCAGTTTCCCCAGAGAGACCACTGGGGGCAATGTACACTTGTGTGTACAGATGACGGTATCCATAACTCATGCAAACATCAAGACCACTTCTGGAAGTTACCCCAAGGCCCACTGTCCTCTGTCAATCCATTCTCTATGGAGCTGAGCCGTCTCTGGCAATATGCCTAAAATGATCTGGGCCCGGGCTGGAAGCTCAACTTACAAAGTATTAAGGTTCTTCTTGACAGGTTACCACTCAATTTGCTTTGGATGATTAACGCCTCAAGGGGAGTGGTGTGTGCACTGGCCGTCCTAGGGGGCATCCCATCCAGCAACTTTCCTCTTGCACCAATTAGGTTAGCTTTAGTCAAATGACATCTGATGCCTCCTCCTGTGAATCACATCTATTTCTTGGGTCTTAAAAGATGAACCTAGGAAACTTCTATACCCATCATGGGGAATTGGATGTGGGGTATAAAATAAAATCTGCTGAAAGAAAGAACACATTTTAAAAGAGAGACAGCTTTATCAAATAGCTACATGACAACCACCAGCAAAAATGTGATCACTCTGTCTGCCCCCTGACAGCTCGCTTGGCAGTCTGCCCTTGCCACCATGACTTAATTCTGCCGGCCGCAGGGCCTCCCTGACAACTCATGTGCTCAGTCCTCTCTGATGCTGGCAAAAAGGCCAAGTTCTCTACTGATGAGTGTCAGGGTTCCGGAGGTCACCTCTGTGACACTCCTCCAGCCCGGAGAGGTTTGGGATCTTCAGTCCCTGCCTGCTCAGGCGCCCACCTTGTTTCCATCTCCACCCTGACTTGGTGCATGGTGGTCCCTGTGCATGTTCTGTTTTAAAAAAAATTATATGCCCTGGCCATTCTAAATATGTCTTCCTGAAATCTGAATTAGTCTGGGTTGTTTAGTTTTTGTTTCATTTTGTTTTACAAGAAGGGGAAAGAATGATCTTAACACAGAATGGATCTGGGACCTAAAAGTTGAAGCCAAATGGCTGAGGAGCTGGCTCAGTCAGTAAAATACATGCCTAAACTCAATGCCTAGAGCCCACACAGAATAAAGCTGACCTGGCATCTTGCACTTAACAATCGCAGCTCTGAGAAGGGGGGGATAGGCTGATCCCCGAGGCTCTAATCAACTTGGGAAGTTCCAGGACAGGACAGGGAGGGACCTTGACTAAAGGGAGGGGGCAGACGGGGAGGAAAACAGAAAGAGAGAAAAGATGGGCACCTGAGGAATGACACTGCAGGCTGCCCTTTGGCTTTCACGGTACTCACAACACACACACACACACACACACACACACATACACACACACAGAGGGCATGGGGGGAGATTTGAAGTCAAGGCTACAGAATTCTTAGACAAGTAAATCCTCACCACCTTGGGTTAGATGATGTCTTTCTTTTTTAATTCTGGATTTACTTATAATGAGACAATGTTAGGTTCAAGAGAGTAAATCAGTTTGCAAGGCCTCTTATGCCTCCGTCAGATCAGACGATGGTTTATTTAGATATGACAGGGTGATAAAAGAAAAATCGATAAATTAGACTTTATCAAAAACAAAATTTCTATGCTTCAAGACATCATCCAGAAAACAGTAAGATGACTCTGTGGACCGGGAGAACTGTCAACTATATCTGATAAGGGACTTAATTCATAATAAGTACAATAGCAACCCCAACAACAAAACAACCCAGTTTTAAACAGGGTGAAGGCTTTGAAGTCTTACTTGTACTTTATTTTCTAGAGAAAGCATGAATGATCTAAGTGCATGGAAAGATGCTCAACTTCGTTGCCATTAGAGGAATGAAAAGCAAAATAGCACAATGTAACGCCCCTGCTCATCCACTGGAGTCAAAAACAGGGCTGAGAGGGAGGGCCAATGTTAAATGGTGTGGCCACTTTGACAAACAGTTCATTCAGAAGCCGCTCAAAGTGTTGAATTCGAAGTACCACATCGGCCTGCAATTCCGCCCAGCAGAGGTGAAAGCTCATGGGTTCCCATGTAGGATGCTCCTGGCAACATTGTTCTTAACTTGACGAGTGGATACAAGTTAAGTACAGTCTGATCAGGTGGTAAAAGAAATGAAAAACTGACAGAAACTACAACACACTGAGCCTTTGAAAACACCGTGGTAAATGAAGGAACCAAATCCAATAGAGCACACAGCATTTGAGTCACTGAGAGCAGCGAGATCTGTGAGTGACGAAAGTAGATTGCTGGTAGGATTGTTTTTAGTGACTACAAATCTACGGAAACACCCTAAACCCCACTGAATTAGGGGTTTGTGACATCTCAACTGAATCTCAGCGATGTTACCAGGAAAAGGAGAGTGACCTCCAATCCCCACCCATCCAGTGTCAAGCCAGCACACACATCTGGGCCCACGAATGAGCCTCAGCCAACCCACAGTGACCCGCGTCTCCTCCTCAGCCCCCTCAGGGTCCCTGCTTTCTCCAGTGTTCACAACACAGACTAGAAGGAGCCTGTCGTAGCAAAGGTACCCACAGACAGGTATTGCTAGTTTTCCTTTCTCCTTCAGATGCAACTAACCCAATTCAGACAGACTCAGAGAGGTAGAGAGACATTATTTCAGAACACAGTCAGGTGCAGACACATTTCTTTTTACCTTGGAAATAACAGAGTGGAAGAAAGAATCCATTTTCTCGTGCCTTCTCCTCACACGTTTCTACATTTTTCATTCCCGACTTCTCCTGAGCTAATGTAACACAATCTTGGAAATTTACACCATAATGTGATGGAGAGGGGCTGTCAAGAGCGCCCTTACTAAACTGGCAGCCGTGCTAATCGATAACCTACTTTCAGATAAAAAGAGTCTGGCCCAATCCCTCCTCTCCGCCCCCAGGCTGCCAAGCAACAGAGCTGCCGAGCAGCCGCCTTCTGGGGTGAACACTAATTGGTGCTCTTGAGAAGCCGGGGGCAATCTTATCCAGGTGACCCATTAGCTGGAAACTACTACAAAAGGAGGCAGAGAGGAGGGGAGATCAGGGTAAGGAGGTTAAACAGCACAAAAGTGATTTAAAGGGAGAAGGCGGCTTAAAATTGTACGTGAAAGAGATAAAGGGAAGAAATTTTAATGCAGAAAAATGGCTGAGGCCTCAGACCGATTTCCTCGGGACACTCCTTGCAGTTCTCAGGCCTCTCTGGGGGCAACAGGGTCTTTCAAAAGCTGGAGTCCGGGAAGAAGGAGTGGACTTCCCTCGCCCTAATGGCCCCTGTCATAGAATAAGAGTCCTAGGTAGCCCCACTTTGGCCAGAGGCGAGTATGTGACTGTTCCTAAGGTTTGGCATCATCCAGAATTTTCTCTTGTCATTTCCATGGTGACCACAGGTCCATGAACACATATCTACTGCAGGCAGAAAAATTAACCCGTCTCTGTGGACTGCGTGAACAGATGTGAGCAGTTTAGAAAGTGGCTGCAAATCTGCTCTTCAAATACTGGGTCACGTTTGGCAAAGGTCACAGTTTAAGAACTAAAGACTGGCGGCGACAGCCACCACACACAGAGCACGAGCTCCTGCTAAGCCGCCTGCCTCACTCGGTCTTGTCAGCAGCCCTGAAGGACATTATGTCCCCCATTTTACAGAGGTGCAGGCTGAAGCAAGGGCAGCATCGAAGAAAGAGCTCCAACAGGTCGGGAGGGAGCTGGGATGAGAAGATGGATACCCTGGACTCCAAAGCCTGTCACCTGGCTGCTCCTGTTAGCAGCCTTGGTATCTCACTGAATATTCATCCAGGGAGAAAGAATGTGAGTTTCTCCCACACTTGACTCTGGGATGGCCCCCAAAGGCCAGTGTGTTAAGGAACTGGTCTCCAGCCTGTAGCTATTGAGAGGCAATAGAGCCCTCAGGAGGCACGGCCTAGTGTGAAGAAATTAGGTCATTGGTGACAATACCCTATGAGAGAATATTGAAAACCCAGATACATTGTCTCTCATTCCACCCCCCTCCCTCCCTTCCTCTCTCCCGCCCTCCCTGGCACACTTCATAGCCACCAAGAGAACCATGCTACATCACCACATGTTCCCACCACAGCGTGCCACAGTTCCACCAGGAGGGCCAGCCAACCATCATCTACAACTCCTGAGACTTGACTTGAGGCTGAAATCAACTTTGTTCCCCGAAGCGGATGTTCTCGCTTGGTTTATCACAGTGATGAAGTACTGACTTCAAAACACAGGCCTTGGGATCTGACCTCAAAATAGCTCAGAGGAAGACAAAAGTCCCAATGGAACCAAGCACTTGAAAAACAAAACATTCCCTTTAAAGGCCTGCCATGGCCCCTCCAGCCTCCAGCAGAATTGCCCTCTTCTAAGTCTTGCAGCTGCCTGTGGTGGGCTGGAGCACAGATCTGGGCCCTGCTTTCCGTTCCTCATGAGATGCAGTCCAGGTCCTGGGCTGGTCCCACGAAGGGTCACCCTGGTCTTTCTGAGGCTACATTAAGCACCCCCATTTTACCTGCCCACACTTGAGATACAACCCACTGTCACACAGCGGGGACTTTCATTTATACACCTACCACCCTTCAACTCTTGAGACCAAAGTGTGTATTTCATTTGGTTTCAGATCTGCAGGACGTAACAAAGAGTGAGTGTTAGGAGCTCCCTCGCTAGAGCTAGCCTATAGACAGATGACACAGGGAGGTCTTTCTCTCTAGTGCACTCTACGGATTGTCTCCATGTTGTTTTATTTCCAAATATCTGGGAATGGGGAAGGGTAGGGGATTGTTGTTTAACACAGGAGTAGAGTTTCATTCGGGGAAGATGCCAAGATCCTGGAGATGGGCGGTGGCTACAGTCACAGGATGTGACAGTGCTTAGTGCCACGGAGCAGGAGGCCTACGAAGGGTCGGGTCACAGAGCTGTGTGCTACCACAATTAAGGACGAAAACTAAACCGAAGAGATGGCTCAGTCAATAGAGCACTTGCCTTTCTTGTATTATGACCTGAGTTCAATCCCCAGGACTCCTCTTTAAAAAGACAAATAGGGTGTAATGGTTCCTGCCTGTAATCCCAGCTCGGAGGGGAAAGGGGACCTGTGCAGATCCCAGTGACTTACCGGCTGGGCTGATGTGAGCTCCAGGCCAGCGAGTGATTCTACTTCAAAACAAGAGAGATGTCAGCTGAGGAACATTCATGGGTGACCTTTGGTCCACACACACATAAACACACGTGCACATACAGAGAGGGAGAGAGAGAAGGGGGGGAGAGGGGGGATTACCATAAATACCACCAGCAGACAAATGCCTAGACCTGTAAACCGAGAGCTTGCTTGTGAACAAGGTAAAGGCTCTGTAACAACTCAGCCTTAGACACTCACGTTCGAAGACACGGTCTCAAAACCATGAGGAGAGCTCTAGTCGCTCTGCACTATGTGCTTTTCTATTTGAAACATCTGTCCATACAGCACAGAGCCTAGCTCATGGCGGGCTCCCTGGACATTTCCAGAATGTATCTAGAACCGTCGGAGTGAGTTGTTCCCGGGCTGAGAATTAGTGACCACAGGAGTCTTCTTCCTCACCTTTTAATCTCCTCTTTTGAGACAGGATCTTAGGGTGCGGTTCAGGAGATGCTTGAACTTAGAATCCTCCCCCTACCTCAGCCTCTGGGGACGCTGGGATGACAGATGTGCACCACCACACCAAGATTGCAGGCCTTCTTTTTGGAAAAACACAGGTGAGAAGTGACCCCCTGTGACACTCTCCTAGAGCAGTCCCCCGCCAGAGTGTCCTGTAGCCCTTCCACTGTCCCACTGACAGGGAAGCCAGTCCTTCTGGCCTGGGCCAGGCTTCAGTGAAACCCCTTCACCTCCCCCCAACAAACAAAATGCAGCATTACTCCCCAAGTCTTTCATTTTCTCAGCTAAAATCACAGGACCCGGAACCATTAAACCATGGGAAAAACAAGGGCCCCAGAGGCTCAGAAGGGCATTTTTCTCCTAGTCTCATTTAAGGGTCATTCTGCTAATTAGAAACAGGCCTAAACTACCAGCTCCATTATCCGTCACCAGGGGGCAGGGGAAAACATACCCCAAGAACTGGTAAAATCAAAACCAAAAGGCACTGGGCTCCACCCCTTCGTTTCATGTGAAGTAGGGTAAATGATGGCTCCAGTGAGACTCAAGGCTGCTGGGGAGTCGCCTCACTCCTGAGATCTGCTTGGTGAGCAGGCTTGGTTGGATCATTTATCACTGTGGACCCTGTGTGACTGTCACATGAAACTCACTCGCCAAGCCTGGGTCTTTCCGAAGTCTGACACAAAACATTCTCATAAAGAAACTCCTAAGAATCCTTGGCAACATTCACCAAGAGATAAGTTCTATCCTAAAGGGAATTAGGGATCAATAGAGTTGTCTTTTTTAAAAACAGAGAGGATGGCCGCCTTCTGAGGAACTGACAAGCCCACTCACTAAAGTACCAGATGTTAAATGCTGCATGGCTGGTTATCCTCAGAAGTAAACCCAGTGTAAAAGCCATGGAAACGATCACTTGAAAGCCAGCGAGGCCTCTCTCCTGCTGGCCCACCCCCTCAGCCACAGCCCTCTTGCTGAAACTAAAGCCCCAGCCCACCAGGTGCACTGCCCTCATGTCCTGGAAGCCATTATCCTGGGGAGCCTCCAAGCCTACTTGGGGGGACAATAAGACATGAGGTACCATACCACAGCTCTTGGAACATTCTGTGCCTTCTTAACCTTCCAAGTCCAGGCTCACTGCCGAGGGCACAATGTCCACCAATCTCTAAGATGCAGACAAAGGCAGAAATACGACGAAGGGCAGAAAGGCTACATCTTTCAAGACCCCTCTATGACTATGACCTTCTGTTTACAATTCTAGTATGGTCACTGCAGCCCTGACACCTTCCTCCCCAGACAACTGCGCCCGGACAAAGAACCAATATCTCATAGTGGCAAACCCGAGGTACAGTATCTCAGAGTAAAATGTAAGCGTCAAATAAAGTCATCCTGTCTGGCTATGGCTCTCCTCTTCCAACCCTGCATAGAGAAAAATGTCATAAAGACCTTTTTAATAAATGTTAATACAATAAAGGGCATCTCCAGAGCTCAGATTGCAGCCTCTTGGCTATGTTTTAATCATGGCTCCATTCAGTGACTCTTTACATCTTCCCACAAAATTGCATCTAACTTTTTTATACTTGTTTCTACTCCTTCCTTCCTTCTTTCCTTGTGCTGGGATGAAACTCATGGCTTCATACATTCCAGGAAAGTGTTCTCTACTAAGTCCCAGCACGTATCCTGCTCTTGACCTGAAGGACTCTCAAGGACTGGCAGCTGCAGAGAAAGCTGCCTGCTACATCCATATAAGCAGCAGTCCTGGATCCAGTTTCCTAACCTTGTCCACATCCCCTGTTCTGGTCTTCTATGTCCATGACACCAGCTCAGCTGAGAATCCACCATAGGCATACTCACAGTACAGGGGTCCCAGAGTTCTCCCAGAATGGGCAAGGCCGAATATCGAACCTCAAGATCTGGAAAGGAGGTGAGTTTTAACTAAGAGTCTTGTCTCTGACTTGCACTCATGTTCGAAGGAGGTAAAGTATGTAAGAAAGATTATTTTCATCCTTTCCAAAAGGGGAAAATAGGTCTGTACTTAGCACTGTGCTACGCAAAGGCAATTCCACAGTGTGTCTCTGTATGAAATAGATTTTCGCCCTGTCCTAGGAGCGTATGACTACAGCATGTGACCCGGTGCCATCCCAGCTTCAACACAGATGATGCCTCTTAAAAAACACCTTGGGAACTGAAGCTCCAGCCTTGGACTTTCCCATGGCTACTTCTGGCTGCTGCCTGGCCTGTGTGTCACCCACCTTTACCCCTTTCTCTGCCCTTATGCACTGGGGGCCAGAGGCTGTGGTTGTAAAAGAATATGAAGGCTTTCACCTCCGGATCACGATACTGCGTTTGGGCTACCTTGGTAGTAGCTAAAAGCAGCTGCTGTGCCTTCTAATGCCCTGCTTAAGACAAAGGCCACTGTTCTAGCTTTTTACCCTGTGTGGGAAGTTGTAGCCAGGAATGGGCAAGGAGCCCTCAAGGAAACTCCCAATTATCTACAGAATGGGAGAACAGTTTGAAGGAGCCTGTGTGAGGAAAGCACAGGAGCTGGACAGTTAGGTGACTGTCCCTTCACTCTCGGGCAGAGCCTGGGATATGTCATACAATGGCAAAGCTCTTATCTCTATGGTTTTGGATAGGAAATCCACCCCCCACCCCCCACACCCGGTCAATAGGCTCATGTTGTGAACACTCAGTCCTGAGCTTGTGGCACTACTGTGGAGGGTGTGGAGCCTTTAGGAGGCAGAACCTCCTAAAATAGAAATAGAAAAATAGAAATGGGTCACTAGGGGTGGGCTGTGAGGGTCAGGCCCCTGATTCTGGTCTGTCACCTGTAGAAAGTCTCTGCTACGAGCTCTCACCTCCATGAAATCAGCTGTGTCTTCCTCGTGCAAAGGAAGGAAGCCATGAGCCAAAAATCAGTCTTTCCTCCATCAGGCTGTTTCTATTCAGCATTAAGCCCATGGCAATATAAAAACCGCTAATATACCTGGGAAGTGGCAGCCACCTGGTGAAAGGCAGATGCTTCAGTAACCCACAAAAGCCCCACAAGTTCAGAAAAGCTCTTCTCCAGAAAAAGGAGAGGGTAGGAGTCAATCCAGAGGGCAGGTGGGAGTCTTGAGCTCTGACCTGGCTCACTGGTGATGCTGATCAAGGGTCCAGAACCCTGAATAGTCCCTGGCTCAGGGGTGACACTGTGTTAATGGCATTGGACGGAGGAGGAAATGGTTCTTGGCCTCTGCTCCTTTTCTTTCATCCATTAAAAAAAATAAATATAAAATCACTCCATGTCCCATCACTGATAATCCTTAAAGGGGTGTTGGGAGAAACAAGGTTAAGGGGGAGGGACCTCCTGCCTGTGGAGAATCCTAGAAACACAGCTGCACAAATACAAGATGGTAGTAACTAATCAGAGCTTTTAAAGGGCCCACTTGGTTGAACTCCAAAAGAGTCATATGTACAAAATGTGCTGGCGAATTTGAAAAAGTTACTCTGCCATTGAGCATATTGCTGTCAAGGACCCAAGAGTTTAATAAATCATTTTGGGGGTTTACAGCAAAATGTGCAATGTAATTATAGCAAATGTATTAGTGACTGATATTCAGGGAGCCAATTAGTGTGCTATGCGCACACAGGTTTGTTGCCAGCTCCTGTGTTTACTCAGTGAGGGGGCTGCCCGGGTGAAACTCTTCACATCGTTAGAGGAAAACACATGACACAGTCTCACCTGGCCCTGAGCCCCGGAGGGCCGCGGTGGCTAGTGGCCCAGGCTGTCCCGGGGCAGATCCAGAGGAAAGAGCTGTCAAGCACTTCCCAGAGGGTAAATGGAATTTTTGTTAAAGACAGAGTGATCTTGTACAGGTGCTTCCCGGCTCCACATCTGAAATACCCCCTTGCCCTCCCCAAGGACTGTGCTGAGTGTCAGTAAAGGGCAGCGAGTGTCAGGTAGAGGCCGCGGGACCATGCAGCAAGAACAGGGTCCACCCAGTCCCACCTCCTGTCCTCTGCAGGACCTCAGTCTTGGCATCTAACTTTGCTGAGTTTCTTCATCTGTCAAGTAGAGGCAGTGCCTGCCTCACTGGGTGGCTATAAGACATTTGCTCCTCATGTACTCAGATGATCCTGCCATTAGATCAATAAATGTTAGCTTTCGTGAGCCATGACTGCGTAGACAGGCAGGTCACAGGAACATCTTTCCTCTCAGGGGCACTATTTTGGAATGTAACTTGTGGTATACTGAGTGTGGGGCTCGGGGGGGATGTTTATACACATGTCATAATATAGAATTGCTCATTTAACACTGTTTTCATTTGAACTGCATACATTCCTATCCCTGTGCGTTTCCCCACTACACACTTCGTATCCGGAGTGTCTCCATCCCCTAATCTGATCACTCCATGCCCCATCCAAGTAGAATCAGTATTTGTCCTTTAGTGAGTGGCTTACTTTACTTAGCGTAAGGTTTTCAAACCTCACTCATGAGTAGCATGTAGCAGAATGCTAAATAAAATTCCTTTTTAAGGCTAAATAATATTCCATGGTATAGACATACCACATTTTTTCAGTCCTCCATCTGTTGGTAGACACTTGGACAGGTTCCACCCTTTGGACTCTGTGAAAAAGGGTTATCTTGAACTCGTGTACTGTGCTATCTGGATGCATTATGTGATGATGGCTTTTATTATGTATATCTGCATTCCACAGATTTTGAGAGGTAGATAGAAAACAGAAGGATAACAAAACTGTAGGGCCAGTCTGAACTATACAGTCAGAGCTGTCTCCAAATACAGAGAGAGAGGGAGGTGCGAGCTGTAAGCCTTACAGCGTCTTGAGCTTTTTATGAAGACAGTGTGGAGGTCACATCTTCAGGACACGTTGTGCTGACCAATATAGTAACTTCCTAGGGTTCCTACAGACCCTCGAGACATTTTTGACCCAGGTCATGAGATCCTCCACTGACTCCTAAATGTATTTTTAGCCTCAGTTCCATAATCAGAAGCCATCCCTCTCCACTGCACCGGCAGATGCGATATCCCTTAAAATATGCTTTAAGAAAGAAGGTAAACAAGCTGGGGAAATAGGCCAGTGGTAGATTGATTGCCTCGTATATGAGGCCCTAGGTTCAATCTCCAACACACAAAAGAGAGGGGCAACAGTAGGAGCGTATAGCAGCTGCTCCTCTTGCCCCGAAACTCCACCCCACAGTGTCCATACCCAGCACCCACTGGGCTGAGAACTACACAGGACTGTGTCTTTGTCATCAGCACCAAGTCAAGAACACACCAACATTTCCACTGTGAAGGCCAAAGAAACACAGGCCCGTGGATAAGTGGACAGAAGGGCAGATGATGAGACACCGATGGAGTGAAGTAGGTGTTGACTGTGTGGAGTGATTCTGGAGTAGAGCACCGCCATCTACATAAAATGAACTTCACCTTTCTATAACATGGCAGTTTGGGGCAGGAGTTGGATGCTAGCATTTAATGAGTGTCTGCTATATATATCAGACAAAGTATGCTCAGGAGCAACCTTTAATACCACTGGCGAGTGCGGGGGACTGAGGCGGAGAGCAGTGAAGGCCTTCTGGGAGTATATAAGGCTGCAATGCATCTGAGCAAAGACTCAGCCTACACATCAGCTTCAGAAAACATGCCCCCCGAGCAGAGAACTCGGCATGGGGCTGCACGGCCCCTGGGGCTGCTTTTGAGCTACTGCCCTGTGGTTATGAAACATCTGTGACTAAAAGCCAGAGTCTGGTAACGTAAAGTGTTGATTCAAATTAACATAGCGCAGTGACTTTGCCCTGTGTGAGAAAGACAAAGGAGGTTGGAGAAGTCCACAATCTGCTAAAAACATGTCACATGCGTTCTTGAGCAGAACCCAGGACACCATTCTCTTTAATGCCTGTGAGTCAACTGTCCTGCTTGCTTCATGCTCGGCATTGGGAAGCTCAAAGACAACTTCATATTTTCTGAACCCTCCGGACTCCAAGGGAGTCTGAAGCTTCCACGGGGAAGGAGGTCTCCTTGCTCTTCCAGACTCCTCATTCCCATCCGGGATGCAGTCACGTGTTACCCTCTCACCACAAGGCAGAGACAGTGCAGGAGAAATGACAAAAAGGCGGTCTGGGCAGGTGACTTCTGCCAGATGCAGTGGGCTGAGAGTTCATGTTTCCCTAGAAGTCATACATGGAAACCAACCCATCCCTGTCCCTCAGATGATGGTAGAAAAGCATGAAGATTATGTCAAAAGGGTGGCAGAGCCCTCTGTCTTAGTCTCTGTTCTATTGCTGTGAAGAGACGCCATGACCAAGACAACTCTTATAAAGGAAAGCATTTAACTGGGGGGCTTGCTTACAGTTTCAGGGGCTTAGTCCATTATCATCATGTAGGGAACATGGCAACACGCAGGCAGGCATGGTGCTGGAGAAGTAGCTGAGAGCTACATCTTGATCTGCAGGCAGCAGGAAGAGAAAGTGACACTGGGCCTGGCATGGGCTTTTGAAAACTCAAAGTCCAATCCCAGTGACATACTTCCTCCAACAAGGCCACACCTCCTCCAACAAGGCCACGCCTCCTCCAAGGCCACGCCTCCTCCAACAAGACCACGCCTCCTCCAAGGCCACGCCTCCTCCAACAAGGCCACACCTCCTCCAACAAGGCCATACCTCCTAATCCTTCAAAAGTAGTGCCACTCCTATGACTACACATTCAAATACATGAGCCTGTGGGGCCACCCTTATTCAAATGACCATACTCTGAGGGCCTCACAAAAGATACTCCTAAGCCTGCATGCTTCCCAACCCCATAAAGGACAGGATCTGAATCACTGGGAACTACAGGCACCCTATAAAAAGATAAATGAACCTTAACTCCCCACACAAAGCCCACAGCCCCTCAGTTTCCTTCCCCAGTGGGTACCCATACAGGAAGCAGAAGGCCCAATCAGGCATATTAAAACCAGGCCTTTGTATTGAGTTTACTACCCCGGCTACAAAAAAAAAAAAAAAAAAAAAAAAAAAAACCTCATAAAGCCATCACAGGCCAACCTGCAGCTGCCACTAGCTTCCTCCCGCAGCCTGCACGACAGCCATCCTCGGATGAATGCACTTTTAACTGCACGGCTCACTTTATTAGCCGCCTTGACCTCCAATAAAAGCTTCAACCTAATGATATCTGAAACCTGAGACAGGATGTCCACTGAGTCACCAACTTCTATGCTCCCTTCAGGGCTCAGATAGCGCACACACACACACACACACACACACCCCACATATACACCACATGTGCCAGGAACACACCCAACATACACAACATGCACGAACATAATTATGAAACACGCACATACCACACACACATATGTACGCACACACAGCACACTCAAGTGCACACTCAAGTACACACCCCACAAATAGCCTATCACAAAGCATCCCTGGAAATTGCAGACCTAATTGCATCAATAAATTTAGAGGCAAAGGAGAAGGAGAAATTCAGTCTAGCAGCTAAGGGCAGAACCAACAAAAGGAATGAGGAGGGCCAGTTGTGCATAAGCCAGAACACTGAGCAAGGCTCTGTCCCCAGATGCTCTGCTGACGCAGGACTAAAAGCGTGCAGAAAGAGCCATTAAAGGGTGAGAAATGACAAGGGGTATCTGCCCAGCTCCTGTTGTTCTGGGACATTCTCAACTCTACTCCAAGCTCCCAGAGTGCTCTGGGCTCACAAAAGCAAAAGGAAGTTCTGTTTTTAATGCCGCGCCCCCTCAGTTGTGTCTGGGTGAAAAACAGAAAGAACACTGTATTTGAAATAAGAGTTAGGAGAGCAGTCCCCAGGAAGCAGGTGGTTTAAAGAGACATCCTGGGCTAGTGATAGAGGAGGCAAGCCAAATCCATAGGATCTGAAGGGGCCTTGTTGACCCAGTAGGCAGCTAGCTGCACAGCCGTTTCCCCAGGCTGCAGTGTCAAATGGGACAGGAGCCTTAAGGCAGGACTGGTGGGGCAATGGGGGGGTAAGTATGGGCCTAAACAGTGGTAGTGTGTCTAGACATTTGAAGATGCAAACAAAAGAGGGGAAATCAAAGGGAGGGAAAGTCCTGGGCAAAAGCGCTCTCTTAATTTAATGGTGAGTCTAATGTTTGGGGTCCTCGTGTTCATTCCTGAATTATGAAGACAGATTTAAAAAAAAAACTCCCCCAAATTATTTCTAAATCCTAATCAATAGGGCAGAGACTCTTAACATAGATGAAAAGCCATCTTTCACAGTCTCTAAGGCCACACGTCCCCTCAAATACTCCTTACCAAACTGACCTCTTAAAATCAACCATCTTTTTGTTTGTCTAAGTTCATTTTGTTTACAAGCACAGAGGACACAGCAAATAGCTTTGTTAAAACACTTGAGGGTGAAGTACACTGGCACACTTCTGTAATCGGAGGGCAGTGGCAGGGGGATCACAAGGCCTGGTCTATACGGCAAGTTCCAGGCCAGGCAGGGCTACATAGTAAGACACCCCCCCTCAAAAATAAATAAATACAAATAAGTAGATAGATAGGGAGGGAGGGAGGGAGGGACAGGGGTGAGGACAAGCTCAGTAGAGTATGTGCTCAGCATGTACGAGGCCCTGGGTTCCATGCCCAGAACCGAGAGAAAGAAGCAGGAGAACCCTATCAGTCTACGGGCACCTTCACGGGTGGTACCCACTGGGCCAGAGTCCCACAGCGTGGCAGCCACTGAGCAGCTGCAGGCTCTTGGCTCAGCCAACACTTCATCTAAGACTGTGTCAGGCCTCTCCTTCTGGAATGTGAGGGCCAACAGAGACTTGTGGACTTGGGAGGGAAGACTGCTGACTCGCATCCTCAGTCTACAGAAGAAATTGCCCAACGTTTGGAGATCCTTTGCCCAACAGCAAAAGAGGGAGAAGAAACAAAGGAGGAAGAGGAAAAAAGCAAAGACAGGAGAGGCAGAGAGAGGGTCTGGGAGAGCAGGAGACAGAGAGGGAGGCAGAGAGACGTCGAACTATCCGAAGATCCAATGCTCACTATGTTAGAGGCCACACTAGGTCTGTCACCAGACGATCTGACTCTCCTACGTCTCTGGACTGTACCAGCCTCTGGTGCTGACGCTGCTCACTCCGCACAACTAAGCCAGCAGATTATTTTTCTTGAGCAGTGGTGATTGGTAGTGGATCCTCCGAATTCCATGGTTATTCTCTGAATAACCTTTTAGTGAAGTAGTCCAACAGCTCGTGACTGCCGCTCCTTTCATTTTGGCTTCTTGTCACTTAGTGAAGAGATCTCCCATTGCTATGTGAGGTCATACCATTTCATCAAGCGGGGGAAGGGAGGGACTGGGTTGCTCCTCAAAAAGCAGCCACTAGGAATAAGTTGACAGCGTTTCTTAGGACAGCTGCTCATCACTGCTGATTAAAAGATGAAAGTACACCCCCCACACACACACAGACACTCATACCTCAGCACCCTAGGCTACTGTGTTAGCCTAGAAAAAAAAAAAATCCCTTCATTAAGCAATTATAAATCTCAGACATCACTCAAATGAGATAAAAGAATCATTAAACTAACATCTGTATTTTGAAGAGCAGGTTTCGCAGTTCATGGTTTCAAACAAAACAATATAAAAACAGAAATCTGTGTGTAAGAACCATCAAAGATTTGAGAAGCATGCTCTGGGGGGAGGGGGCAAAAACAGCTTCCAGACCCTTGGTGATCAGCAACAGTACTGACCAGCAATCAGACATGAAGGTGAATGGGAATAGCACGGACTGCAATCTAGTACACGACATGCTAGACCTTAACCCTAACCCCAACCCTCAGACACGGTTCTACAGACGCCTCTCTGCCCAGAGCCTCCCAGACATTCAGAGCATGCTCCCCTTCATATTAAGGTTTATGAGCACCCTGCCTTCCGTGTTCACTCCGACTCACAGCTGCCACAAGTGCAGAAAACGCTGCCAAGTGGGGGAGGGTACCGCCTCTATTTCCAGCCGTCTTCACTGGTCTGGCTGGAATCAGTGCGACAGAATCAGCAAAGTAGAACTGCAAAGAAAACTGTCTGAGGAAGATAAAGCTGGATTGGAAAGCAGATAAGCCCAATTCCGGGTGCTGCACAGATCTGCACACGGCATGCGCAGTCACTGAAGGAAATCTGTTCTCCTTCATTCACCGGGGCCTGAAATGCCAAAAGCCACTCTTGTACTCGTCCCTGGGGGGCTCAGAGCCAGGAGCTCTCAAGGAAGGGATTTCCATCTGTGACAGAGACCCCCAATCCATATTCATGGCAGCTGGGCTGGAAGGAGTAGCCACCTTCATCAACAGAGCCTCGAAATGTCCTGGTGAGGCAGACACCTACGGAACGATGAATACGTATGAGAGGCTGTATTGACTTGGAGATGAAGAAACAGAAAAGGAGCTGAACGGCTCCATGTTCTCCAATGATGTTTCTCTTTTCTCCATTTTGGTGTCAGGCCATTAGCAACAGAAGGGTAGGAGGGACTGAGGGTGGACAGAGATTGGTTTTCATTGAATTCAGCTCTTCCTGGCAAGTCACTGGAGTATAGCACAAAGCGATGGTTCGGTGACCCTCACTGCCACCTGAGGGCAGCGCCCCAATACACTGTTGGACAGAGAATTGCCAAGTTCAAAAGAGCCAAGTAGCTTGTCCCTAGTCACAACTAAGTAAGCCTGGTTTTGTATCCAAGTCTGCTGGTCCTGGGTCTTCATTTTAACGGCTAAGAGCATGGGGAATGGCACCCCTCCTAACCTCTCAGGGCAGTTGCCTCAGGTTTCCTCAGCCCTCCATCCGCTACTGGACACACTAACATTGACTGTCTCTAAGATGCCAGAGACTCTTCAAGCCAGTATTTCCAGTAACCTCCTTGTGGCCAAGCACATGGCCACTTCAGTCCTTGATTCTTTCACAGTTCCATGCTTATCACCATCCTGGTCCCCCAAACCTCTGCCGTCTGGTTTCTGTGGTGCCACGTGCTCTCCATGTATTTTTAGCTCCCTTTATTCTGACCTGGTCTGACTTCCTGGTCCCTTGGGCTTCCTGTCCGTTCAGTGCCGCTGCTCATGTCTCGTGCTCAGTTTGCTCATGTCCCCACCTCACACACTCAGAGCTCACACTGTGAGCATTCCACCACCCTTTTCATGATGACAGCCCTCAGATCCATGTCCCCACCTCTAAACCCACTCTAGAGACTCCCGCTGGACCCTGAATCTCAAGCTCTAGGAACTCAGACTAATTCTGTTACAGGTAGCCATTCCCACCCCTAATGCCACCATCCTTTCTAGGCCTGTGTTCTCTATCTGATGAAGGAGATCGAGTACTTCCTGTTTCTTGTATCAGCATCCATCCATCATGGATTTCTACATAGTGTCTGCCAGGTGCTCCTTGCATTTCCTTCACATCGCCGTCACTTCAATTCAGTCTACATGCTGTCACTCACACCATTGCGGGGGGGGGCGGGGGGGGCGCTAATAGGACTCCAGAACTCTGTCTCAGTCTCTCTTACAACAGCCAACTGACATTTCAATCCCCTTCCAATGACTGTCTACTGCTTATAGAGAAAGTCCTGACTCTCACAAGGCACTCAATTTCCTCCCTAACACATCCCCAACCCATTTTACACACACACACACACACACACACACACACACACACAATGATAAGTACCAATACACCACTTAAGTTCCCCAGTGTACTTGGCATGGTCAACCCTATCATGATCTTCCCTCTACCTGGAACATCTCTGGTATGTACATACCCAACTCATCTTTCTAAAGCCATTTCTACCTCATCCCCTAAGCTTCCTGTTCAACTCAACTCCTGTTCTTAATATGCTACACCTTGACTCTCACTGTGCCGATCTAACAGCAAGCTGTGTATTGCTTCAGGCAGGAATTTTAATATTTTTCATGTTTTATTTATAATATGCTTTAATGCTATCCTGATACATGAATAAGAGTTAGAAATGATTATTGGTATATATAACAGCAAAGAAAAGCAGTAAGTAACATATTATCAAATTGAATCCAGTAGCATTTTTTAGTGTTATGACTGAATAGGCTTTATAACAGGAATTCAAGGACAGTTCATCACCAGGAAATCAATGAGGATAATTTGCTGTACTTAAAGCTTTAAGGAGAAAAGAAAAATCACACAATTTTTTTTCTCCCTAAGTATTAAAAGTGTTTGGTAGATTATGATACCTGTTCCTTAGTTTTGTTTTGTTTTGTTTTGTTTAACTAAAGAGGAGCTACGGAGACGGCTCAGTCAGTAGAATGCTACCCCACAGGCATAAGAAGCTGAGTTAGGTCCCAGCACCCGTGTAAAGCATCCAGGCACAGTGACTTATGCTTATAATCCCAGGCCCAGGGAGACAGAGGCAGATGGACCCTTGGGGTTTGCTGGTCAGCGTGAATCAAGCAGAACTGCTGAGTTTTGGAATGAGAGACCCTGGCTCAAAGATTAAGTTGGAGAGAGGCTAATGAAGACACCCAACACTGACCTCTGACCCTTTCTGGCCATACATTGGCACAGCTCTAAATAAAAGTAGAAACTGCTGAGAGACCTGTTTGCTGGTAAAGTGCTGAGACTGTGGGTATATGTCCATAATTATTTAGTATTTAGTATGTAGGTCTCTGTCCATTTAGATCTTGCGGGTAAATAATCAACAATATAGGTCAATTTTATGTTTTCCTGAATATCTACTTATTCAGTTGTTCCCAAACAACTGCATTAATGAAACACTTATTTCCCACCACTGATTAAAGATGTCACTACTATCATGAACCAATATTTCAGTTGTGTTCAGGTTTATTTTCAGATTTTCTATTGAGTATTTTCCTATTTCCTATGTACCAATTCTACACCATTTTAACTATTTTTAAAACTTTGTGATAAGTCTTATTGTTTGGTATGGATAGACCTTGGCTACATAGAGTGTTCAAGACCAACCTGGGCTAAATGAAACATTTTTTCAGAAAAAAAAAAGAATAAAAATTAATTAAAGAGGTAGAAAGAATTCCTATGTGATAAATGCCTTTCTACTCGGGATTCAAAGGTCACTTTTCTCCACAGGAGTTCTGGAGAAGGTCCAAAGACAACAGTTAGAAGGATGGTAGATATAAGCTGACACAATATTTTGAAATTCCAAAAGTAATTTAGGAACACAGATGTATCCCGTCCTTCGGTGGGGTATGTACCTCTGCCAGTGTGTATAAAGATGGGGTCCTTCAAACTAGTGTCGGGAGGTGAGAAAGATCGCTGAGTGCTCCTTCTACATGGCGCTCCTTGGCCGGGGGGACCACTGACCAGGTTATAATGAAAGTGTCCAGTGGGCAGACGATGGTAATGATATTGAAAAGGGACTGGAAACCCTATATCACTAGCCAGCTTGCAGTCCCTGGTGATCAGAGTGGCAGGGAAGGCTAGTGTTCCGTGTATGTGGTCCAAGTGTCCAGCTGGACGGGCTCTTCTTCTTGGGCCAAGACAGAACCTCAGCAGATCAACAAGGTGAAAGAAAGCAGGACAGAGAATGTTACTTCTCCAAGCCCACCATGCTTCAGCTGAAACAGCTCCTCGGGATCTTGACAGAGTTGTGGATCTTCATCTTCCCTTCTCAAGCAGCAATCCCTCACTTGTTAGACTAACAGTGGCCCTCAGGGGCTGTAGGGGGAAAGGAGCTTGGATTCCCCTGTTCTCTGAGTGTGTGTGTGTGTGTGTGTGTGTGTGTGCATGCATGTGTGCGTGTGTGTGCGTGTGTGTGCATGCATGTGTGCGTGTGTGTGCGTGCATGTGTGTGCGTGTGTGTGTGTGCATGCATGTGTGCATGTGTGTGCGTGCATGCATGTGTGTGTGCCTGTGTGTGCATGCATGTGTGTGTGTGCATGCGTGCATGCATGTATGTGTGTGTGCATGCATGTGTGTGTGTGCGTGCATGCATGTGTGCGTGTGTGTGTGCGTGCATGCATGTGTGTGTGTGTGTCTATAATAACTACAATAAGCAACTGTAATTCCACGACAGAAGAAATGACACACATCTTTTGCTCTATGAGACTGTCTGTGAACCTTAGCACAGTGCTTGCCACAGAGAGACAGTAACTGGCAGCCATTCATCATTGTGCTCACAGTCACATTATTAGCTGATGGCCGGCACAATCTGCGATTTAACACCAAAGAGCAACTGATAGGACCTAAATTTTCATTGACTTAGTCATTCCAAACACTGCATCAGCATCAAAAGCACCAGCATCAGCCATTCAAAAGTCACATTTCTAACACAATAATCTCGTCTATACTGAGTGGGGAAGAAATGATTACTAGTCATGGAGCTTTTCAAATAAATTAAGTCACTACAAAAACTGACCATGTTGAGCCAGGCCGTGGTGGCGCACACCTTTAATCTCAGTGCTCGGGGCACAGAGGCAGGCAGATCTCTGTGAGTTCGAAACCAGCCTGGTCTACAGAGTGAGTTCCAGAGTTACAACAGAGAGACCCTGTCTCCAAAAAAAATAAACAAGAAAACAAAAAGTCTGGCAAAATGAAATGCATCTGAGGAAGAGATTGCTGCTTGCCTGTCTCCACTGGAAATGTTTTTATAAACTCTGGAGACGGTTCAGAAGGGTTTAAATGATAAATGCTGCCAGACTTTTCATTACTGCTGCTATGTGTCAGCTGTTCTTTTATTTCAAAGAGCCGGAGAGTAAGGAGGGGTGCTGTGAGATGCTGTGCTCCAGAGATGAAGTGGCTATCACAATCCTGAACTCACCGCAGCTGGGGTGACCTGCACAGTCCTACACAAGACCGAGACAGCCAGAATTCAGGCAGCAATTGGGGTAGATGACTCAAGGCTCCCCCCTCACTGACAGGTTGTTGGCAGTGGACAGTTGCTGGGGAAGGGAGAAACATTCTTTGCTTTCTTTTGAGAACGTGGCAACTGGTAAGTTTCCCATGCTTCGGTGGACCCACATATGGCCAGTGCTCCCTGGACTTAGTGGTTGTCAAAAACTGAAAGGGGACATGAATTTGGGGGTAGGAGTATATTGGGGGAAGGAAATGAGTTGGGGGACAAAGACAGGTAAATATTATCAATATTTCACTGTATACATGTATGAAATTGTCAAAAATAAGGAAAAATCTTTGTACCACTTGCATGCCTTGTGCCTGCAGAGGCCAGAGGAGGGTGGGAGCCCTTGGAACTGGAGTTACAGATAGTTGTGAGCCATCAAGTGGGTGCTGGCACTTGAACCCCAGTCCTCCAGAAGAGCAGCCAGTGCTCTTAAACATTGAGCCATCTCTCCAGCCCCGAGTAAGGAAACATTTTAAAAATACATTCAAAACAAAAAGGATTCTAAAGACATTTTTGTAAAGATGTGTTTCTCAGATTAAGGGAACTTTGGCTGGTATTCCTTCATAATTAGTAAATATTTTAAATGTAAAGTCTATTTTTTTCTATACAGTATACTACAATGACTTCGAGGGGAGAACTGAATACAGCTATTTTTCATACTCCTTCCTCTTTTGGAACTGGTGAAATACAGAAATATTTATTTATATCTCCCCAAGTCTAGACTTCCTTGGGCTCTGGCTATTTAGAGCCCACGTTTGGTGTTTTTAACCCTAGTACACATTCTTTTCTTTCGTCTCTGCGATTCCTGGCCACCCTTCTTGGGACTAATCTTGCTGATATTTCTGGGGCATAGATAGACTTGGAATATGTGGCCGAGGGGGAAAAATCAGATAGGACCACAGTTCTGGACCTTTCTTTTACATAAGAGAAGATTCTCCTTTACTATGGAAATGAGCAGATGCCAGATAACCTTTTTCCCAACCTGGAGCATTCCTGCTTACTCCAGGGAATTTCTTCAGGCTGATGTTCTGTGGGCTTTACACAGTCAATTCAAAAGTTCTGTCACAGCTATCAGAATGATCTAGGTTAGCTCAGAAAAGGAGATGTTCATTCCTTGGCTCCTCTTTCTGGCTTGGTGCCTTGACTGTCTATAAAACAGGAAAGACACTCTCACTCTGACTCAGGAAATGTTTGATATTTACACAGTGAAACACTACAGGGGAAAGGACAACCCTCACTCAGAATCCTGACGCTTTTCCACAACCCCCGCTCTGTTTTATCTGATTCCACTTAACCAACACTAAGAGAGGAAGGGTATAAACTGGCGAGCACCTTCTTACTAAAGAGATAAAAGTCAACCAGAAGGCTTTACGACCTCACATCAGGAACAGGGTCCTCCTTGCCCAGGTAAGTTGCTATTGAGAGGATGAATTCCAAGCAGAGTTGTCCCTCCCAGGGTTTGAAATAACCAACAACAATCTGTTTTATGGCTGAATCTGCCTCTACGCTTGATCTCTTCTCTAGAAAACTTGAATTATTACCCATCACTATCTTTCTTTCTATTCTTCTTGCGTCTGTCAACACTTACACAGTGACCCAGCTATATCCAAGTCACACAATGGCCCTCCAGTGGCCACACAACTCTCAAAAATGCTCAGACTCAGGCAGTAACTCTTGGACCACCAGAGCCCATCTTCAATTTGGGAGAACAACCAAATACCCCCGCAGAGACTGTCCAATACTTCACCACCTCTCCTCACCCACCTGTCCCCAAAATAAACAGAAGGGAACTCAGTAGAGCCTGCTACCCACAGAGGAGGACTGTGAGGGAAGTCACATGACAGCACAGTGATGGAGAAGTGAACCCATCAAATAAGAACCTGAATGAGGACAGCATCTTTCAACAAAAACCTCAAGTTCTACAAACCACAACTCTCAAGGATATTGTCTATTACATGAATGTCAACCTTGTTTCTTTCTCTGAAGAATGGAGGCACTTTTCAAACCTTGCCTTGTGGCACGCCAACAATCTGAATCACTGTTTTTCGTTGTTGTGTTAATGGGAAAGTTAAAAACAGGATGAAATTCTAAATAATTAATTAAAAATATTGTATTAAAAATGAGAAAACTCACTGATATAGTGGTGCAGAAAGAATCAAAGTCAGATCCGTCCTGAAGCACCAGATTCCAGGGCATGCTCTCCCGTCTTTGACTTCTGAATGACTATGTAGGGAGCTTTCCATGCCACCTAGTATAGTTTAATACTCTACTTGTGAAAATATTCCCCAAATACAGCTAAGCATCTTAAGTGAATTATGGAGATGATTTTTGCTAATTACCCCTCAAACACAAGTCTTTATCTTCCCAGACTCTTGTTCTCCAGGGTAAATTACGTGTTGGGGTCACAATGACATCCCTTGTTCTACAGAAACTTAACTCCTTCAATGCCTTCAGGCTACAGGGGTCCACAGTTTGCTCATAAATCCAGCACTGAGAAGAAGAGATGCCTTGTCTCCAATGGGCAGGGACCATGATGTCCAGAGCACCAAAGAACATGACATTTGTTTGATTAAAATACTGTCAAGATTAAAGATGTTACAGAAATTGCATCTAATTAGAGGATGACAATGTTTAACATAGACGCACATCCCTAAAGTTATCATTCCCAGAGACAGTGGGCAGGTAGTTAAAATTAAGGCTCCATATCTTATTTACTAGCAATGAGCTAACCCAAAGCTTCCTTATTCCTGGCTAAATTCTGCAAGCTCTCTTGTACCTATTTCTGATGCAACCCAGGCTACTGTGTGTGATGTTCAAATGTGCACTTGGATGGTGACTACCCCTGTGGCTCACAGCTCTCCTCGGTGCATCGAGGCTTGCCACATCCGGGGCCATCACCTCCCTCCACAATATGATCAGTTTCTCAACATTTATTTCAGCCAATAAATGAAATCAGCGCATGTATTGCCCTACCTCCTAAGCAGTGTGAAATGAATTTTCCAGGTGGCTTCAACAAAAACAAAGGCCCAGTCTATCACATGACCCCATAAATCACCACGCACGCAGTTAAGCTTCAACCTTTGTTTCTTCCTGTCTGTGTTCCTTCACCCCTTTCCTTTTTAGGACAAGAGTTGGGCTTCTTTACTTTTGCACAAGAGGAGTGTTCAAACAACACAAAGACCCTCTTATGAGCATACAACCTCAAGAATGTTCTGAGATAATTTTGGTGGCCTGCGACTTATTAGGATTGCAAGTATCTGACACTGTCACACAGGGTCTCCTCACCCGCTCTACACTTCATCCTTGCAACATTCCATACAGATGTGAATAAATGACGGAAGATAAGCTCTCTGTGAACCTACTGTCTGCATTACTGTACTTTGAACTGGGTGGAGAACCAAGGAATATTGATGGAAAACGCAGCAAGTAAGTCAGTGATTGGGGAAAGGCGTTAAATCAGGGCAGTGTAGCAAGCAAGGCTGAGAAAGGCTCCTCACCCTGAGATTTACTCTCGGGGTGTCCTGGAAGATAAACGGCAGAACTACAAAAATGCCAACTGACAATAACCCAGAGTTAATTATTCTTGAGAAAGATTCTAGATTTATAAAACCAATTCTCCTGGTGGTGATTTTTCACATTTAAAATTTTACAACCGTCTGTGGGTGTCTGGGTAATTGAACCCTGATATAAAAAACATCCATATGTGCGTGTGGATAAGCGGACGCGGCCGGCAGATGCGGTTACTCCTAAGCTCCGCTATTCAAAATCACAATATTTCATTTCAAAATTCACAGAAGAAAATAAAAATAAGCCAGACACTGCCGTTGAGCAGTGTGGGCGACCTCCACAGCAATCCGCTTAATGTTTCTAATGTTTCTCTCTAATCACTGATAAAAACTCTTTGAAGTGGAAGAGTAAGTATTATCATGTGATAGTACTTGGACCCAACTGTGCAAATACAACTGCATTGTGTTCCGCTCTGGGGGCTCCAGGCCGGTCACACCACGCAGACAGGGTTGCTATGGAGGAACCGATGTGCGTATTAAATCAGCCCAGGAGCAGGTCAGTATGTCGGCTCTTACAGCGAGCCACCTCTTAATCCTCCTCATGTAGACACGGAGTGTCAAGCGAGAAATGCTGGCTTTGGAAAATGTGTTTCTGTGATGCACAGAAGGTAGGGCCACAAATAAGCCATGGGAACCCGCATCTCCCAATGTCAGCTGGCTGCTGCTGCCCCCTTTGGCATGCTGCTGCAGGATCACAGAGGGGGTGGGGAGACAGCAGGGCAAACCGGCTGGGGGCATCCCCCTGCCCCTCAAGGCCGGGTACTGAGCGGAGGGCCTCACACCCCGGCGCTCCAGGCAGCACCCGAGGGTGGGGCGCAGCTCCCCGCAGAGCACCCCGCGGATCCCGCCGCGCGGCTCACCTTGCCCGGGAGGGGTCCCGGCAGCAGCAGCTTGAGAGCCTGTCTCTTCAGCTCCACCAAGCGGGCGTTGCAGTTCTCGCACCAGACGCCGCGGTCCGAGCCGGGGGAGGAGCCGCCGCCGCTGCCCGAGCCGGGAGAGCCGGTGCCGAAGCCCGGCGAGCCGCCCAGGGAGCCCGGCGAGCTGGTACCAATGCCCGGAGATGCGGGACCCGGGGAGCCGGTGAAGGAGCTCGGGGACGAGGTGCCCGAGCCCGGGGACGGGGTACCCGACGAGCCGAGCGCAGAGCCCGCGCCCTCGGGGGTGGGTCGGCTCCCGGCGCGCGACTCCTCGTACGCCTTGCGGTACCAGCTCTCCGGGGAGAAGGGCGCGGCGGACTTGGTGGGCGAGCACACTTCGTTCACCTGCGGGAGAGACACGCGGCGTCAGGCGCTGCGGGGCCACCGGTCCCCGCGCCGCGGAGTCCCGAGGTCTGAGGGCGCCGTGCTGCCCGCGCCGCTGCGAACCTGCCCTCCATTTATCTCCATCCCTCAAGCGACCTGTCCTTAAGCGAGTCCTGTCCCACCAACCCCCGCCAGGGTAACCGCGCGCAGGGCCTCCTCCATTTCTCCTGGGGTCCGCAGAAGGGCTTGCGGGGTGTGGGTGTCCTACGGGAACATCCAGAAATCCAACGCCCCGCTCTTTCAAACCTAGCACCCACCCCCCAGCAGCACCCTATCCCAGGGTTGGATGACTGTGACTTCTGGGTGTTTATTCATTCGGGGTGCAGCCCCCCTGGGTCCCGCAGGTAAATGAAACGGGATCCCCGCTCCAGGGCAGCGATCCGAGGGAACCCCGGAGGAATTCCTGAGAAACACTCCCCTTCGGCTTAACTCTGCCTGCAAGTCCCGGAATACTGCAAAAGTTAAGGGTGCAGGAAAGGGAGGAACCCAAGACCAAAGACATTCCCGGAGCCAGGCGAGCTGCAGACTCGCCTCCGGGCACGCACGGCCCCGCCAGCCGCGGAGACGCCGGTGCACCCGAGCGCTGGGGGCCGTGCGCCCGCCGCCAGTTCCCGGGAAGCGGAAGACACCCTCCCAGATGGGTCCCCGGGAACGAATCTCCGCTTGGACGCTGCCACAACTTACCCCGTATTTCTTGCCCCTGGTGGAGACCGCAAGCCTCTCTTTATTTCCAGCTACCGAATTCATGGCGGCTCTTCCAGAGGAAAGGGTCTAAATGTTCCCACAAGACTACATCCGAAAGGTCTGCCAAGCCAGAAGGCGTTCCCCCTCGTGGTAGGGGTTGGTCCTCAAGTCAAGATTTCTTAATGGGGGGTTGGGAAGAATAAAAGCAAATGGACCCCAGAAGTGATAGCACCAAATTGCAGGACGGGTTGGAGCGGCTGGTGGTCCTCAAATAATGGGTTTCCTCATCTCTCTGCCTCCTCCAGCCACGCGTCCTCTCTTCACGGTCACATCCAGATAGCTGGCACGTTCCTCCGCGTTCTCCTCCAGCGGGGCCGGGAGGGAGAGGACCGGCGAGGCCGCTGGGCTGCCGCAGGGAAGGTGGGCGAGCCCTTGCCGAGCCGAGCCGGCGGTGGGAACTTGCCTCCTTCCCCGAGCTCGCCAACTGAGTTCAAAGAAATTCTTCCAAAATATAAGGATCCAGCCTCGGGGAGGAGCCTCGGCGTGTCGCGGAGCCAATATGCGCCGGCCCGTTTTCTCCTGACAGTTGCGCGCAGGGCAGGAGAGGGCGGCTGTGCGCGGCGGCCGACGGCCGGCGGTCAGGACGCGCCTGTGCGCCCGGGAGCGGAGCAGAGCCTGGGGAGCCGCGGCCCCGCCGCCTCGGAGCCCGCCCGCCGCCGCCGCCGCCGCGATCCATTTAAGGCGCGGCGCTCGGGCCTGGCATCGCCGGGCGCAGCCGGGGCGGGGGTGGGGTCGTAAATCTGGCTCTGGGCGGGGAAGTTGCTGGCGAGGGGCCCGCGGCCAGCGGCTCCGGTGCTGCCCGCCGCGCGAGCCTGCAGCTCCGAGCCGGCCGAGCTGCTCCGCAACGCGGCGCCCGGGCCTCCCCGCCGCACCCCCACCCCCACCCCCGGAGCTGGTCCCTTCCCGGCGCGGCGTGCAGGTCTGCCTTTGAAACGCCGTGCGAAACGGATTGAGTCACAAACAAGTCCGCAAACAGACCGGGGCCAACCCCCCGCCCTTTGTTCTCCCAGACCTGCCTTACAAACCTTTCCTTGACTCGCCCTCCCGGTCCTAGCCGGCCAGGGGATCCCCCACCCCGGACCCCGGCCTGAGCACTGGGAGCCTTCAGCCCCCGCCCAAGCCCCTGGTAGGGACTGGGAAAGCTCCCGAGACCCGCACAGGTGAGCCAGGCACCCAGCGCGCCCCGGAGGGGCTGGGGAAACTGAGGGATTGGCCGCGCTGCACAGGCGCCGGGGGACTGCGAGGGCCTGGAGTGGGGGTGTGGCGCGAGCTGCCCGGACCTCCCGGCGGGGACCGGTCTCCTGGCGCCCTAACGCGTTTGCCTGCCCGCACCGGGCCTGTGGGGTTTCCAGAGCACCCAGCTGTCGCCCGGGGTCTGATCCCCGCCCCCCACCCCGCCACAGCGCCCCGGAGCGCAGGAAGCCGGTGTACGCCGGGCTCCACACGTGGCTGCTCCGGGGTGTCATTTTTCATTTCCCGGGAGGACATTTCTTCTGGTGAGCCGGCAGGTCTATTTTGTTGTGACCTTTAATTAACACCCCGCGAGACGCCTCCTGCCGGACCAGCCGGGCGCGGAGATCACGTGGGGTGTAATGGCATCTCGGCACCCCGGAGAGACCTGGCCTGGGGCTAGGCGGGGGCAGGAGGACATTTCGGGCTTTCCTGGTCCCTGTCTTCCTTGGATGAGGACGGAGGGGGCAGAAAACAACGCTTGGGGTGCTGGGACCCTGGGGCAGCACCCCTCCCCCTTCCTGCGGGAACCTTGGGTGCCTCTCTGGCGCGACCGCCCCGCCCCGCGCCCTCCGCAGGAAATATCCTGCGTGCACCCGGGATATTTCACAGCCTCCAAAGCGAGGCGAGCCGGTCAAAATGAAGATGTTGAGAACACTGTGGAAGTTTCCATTACGTTCCTACTTCCAATTTCAACGCGATCATAACGGCAGAGGACCTTAGGGGGACAGGTAGCCTCCAGGCAGCTCACGCCGGCTGCAACCGCATCTGTATTCTGCCTGGGTGATGTGGAAAATATCGTCGCCATTAGCTACGCGCGGCTTATCAGCCCCGAAGCAGCATGTGGCCAGGTGAAATGGACGAGTCTGTGAAGCCCCGAGTGGGAAAGGTGGGGTGTCGAGGGAGGAAAGCCATCGCAGAGCTGCGCGGTTCGCCCTCAAGAATGATGAGCCGGGAGCAGATCTGACGTGCATCCCGAAGTATCTGCGGCCCACCGCGTGTTTGACGGGCTTGGAGCGCCCTCTGTTGGTGAAATTTTATTGCTGACCCCCCCCACACACACACACCCAAGAGAGTTGATGTAAAATCTACATACAGTGAAATGCATAAAATTTAAGGGTAAAAATTCCATGAGTTTCTATAAATATATTTGCAATCTTGCATAGTCCACTACGCAATTAAGATGTAAATTCTTCTTACTGCAAAAAGCCACTCCTCCTCTCCGAGGCAGTCCGCACCCCCCATTAACAATTAGCAATCCCTGTTCTGACTTCCATCACCGCAGATCAGTTTTGACTGATCTTGAATCTTTTTTGTCTACAGAATCTGTAGTCTCTGTGTTTGGCTTAACATGGGTTTTGGGTTTCCCGTTACTGTTTGCATGGGTCTGTTTCCTATTTTGCTGTCTTACATTCCTCCCTCCAGCTTGCCTTTCTTGTTAATTGAGTAATGTCTTCGTATTCTATCATTCCTTGACTGGATCTCTAGCGCTAATGACTCTCATATGAATCTTTGACTTAGTGTGGGCTGTTCAGAGGTAACATTGCAGACTTCACAAAAATGTACACTGCCAGCAGGCCCAGTTCATTTGATCTCTATCCTTTGAGCTAATGATTTGAATCTACATGTTGTAAAAATCCACTGCATGATCATTTAAATTATGTTTTAAACAATATGTCTTTCCATGGAACTAGAAAATTATGTTTTTAATACATTTACCCAGTTTTAGCATGTCTGGATTTTTCCCCCCTGTAGAACCAAAATTCCAATTGACTTCTTTCAGTCTGGAGAATTCTCCTTAGCATTTCTTTCTTTCTTTTATTTTTAAAGTTTACTTGTCTTTGTTTTTATGTGTATAAGTGTTTTGCCGGGGTGTCTGCAGAGGCCAGAAGAGGGTTATCAGATCAGATCCCCTAGAACGGTAGTGGCAGGTTATGAACTGCCATGTGGGTGCTGGGAACTGAACCCAGGTCCTCTGCAAGAGCAGCCGGTGCTCTTAACCTCTGATCTATGTCTCCATATCCTCCTTCAGTATCTCTTGTAGTGAGAGTGTCCTGACAACAAATTCTCTCAGATTCTGCTTATCTGCTCTTCCTCTCTGTTTAAGGACTGGATTAACTGGATGTAGAATTCTCTTGGTGGCTGCTGCTGCTTTTCTCACAGGCCTTTAGAATGCCCTCTCTCTCTTCTTTCTGATCAGAGGCGAGCTGTCATTGTCATGGATATCCCCCGTACGTTAGATGTTTCTTTTTTGTCTCTGGGTTCTTTGAAGATTTTCTTGATATCTGTCTCTCTCTCAGAAGTTTGACTAAGATGCTCCTAGATATGGATCTGTGTTCGTCCTGCTGACGAAGGGTTCGCTGAATTTCTAGAACCTGAAAGTTTGTATTAATTACTCTTTGGTTACTAAGACAAAATACACTGACAAAAATGATTTTAGAAAGAAAGGGAGTGGTTCTGGCTTATATTTCCAGAGGGACAGAGTCCATCATGGGAGAAGGCATGGCAACCAACAGAGTGGCATGGAACTGGTAGGTCACACTTCATTCACACACAAGAAGCAGAAAGAGAGGAAAAGAAGTGGGCGTGCTATAAACCCTCAACGCCCACCCCCAGTGATGTCTTTCCTCCAGCAAGGCTCCTACTCTTAAAGGTTCCACAACCTTCCCAAACGTCTGTACCAACTGGGGATCGAGTGTTTAAATACATGAGCCTGTAAGGGACATTTTTCATTCAATTGGCCACAAAGTTGAAAATGTCCCAAATTCAGTGAAAAAAATTCTGTAATTTTTTTCACTGAATTTGGGACATTTTCATCCATTATTTATTCAAATCCTTTTACCACCCCATTCTGTATCTTTCTGTCTGTCTGGAACTCCAATACTGTGTATGTTGTCATCACGCTCCTTGGTCATGACACGTGGGTTACTGGTTCACTTCAGGCATTTTACCCCGGTCCTTCAGATTGCATCATTCCTGTTGCTGTCATAGTAAGTTCGCCAGCTCTTGCTTCTGCCATTTAGTCACTCTGGTGAAATTTTCCTTTATGTGTGCATGTGTTTCATTTCATTTTAATTCTTTAACGCAAATGATTCCATTTTACCTCTCCTTTGTTAGGGTAGCTCTATTTAGTTGTTTCCCTTACAACTTAGAAAAATATCTCTCAGTCCTAATACTTGTTCTTCATACCTAAGATGTGGCTCTTCTGAGGTTTCAGCAGAAAGTGCTACATGATTTCCAACACCTTGAACTTAAGGCTGAGCTGGGCTCCCTGCAAGAGCCAGCAGGTAAAAACTCTGTTCAACTCTTTTACTATCTGCATGTTGATTTTCCTGAACTTCTTGGAGACCCTCCTTCTCTGTCTCCAAGTTCAAGGGTGCCAGTTAAAGATCAGGAGGAAACTTAATGCAGACTGCAGGACAGCCTTCCTGTGACTGATCTGCTCCAAGATTTCCCTGCTCCTTTCCATCCACTGACAGCCCTGAACACCAGCAGGTATCACCTCAAGCCATGAAGAATGTTTTCCTCTGCAGTCTAGCCACAACCTGCAACAGAACCTTCCTCGAGGGAGCTGAGTCCCCCCCACCAATTTCTGCCTGCTGTTCATCATTCTCTGGTGCCTTGAATTGGTTCATTATTGGTGTTATTGTCTATTTTGTCATCATTTTCTTTGGAAAGTTCAACTTTGGATTAGGTACTTAGATGCTCCCTAATTCTACTGTCAAGTGCTTCTTCGACCTACTGTAAGCCTCTAGAATTCTTTTTTTTTTTTTTCCAGACCCATGGCCTCACACACAATGGACAAGTGTTCTACCACTGAGCCACACCCACCTGTGGCTGTTCCATAGTTTCAAGAGGTTTTTTCTGTAATGTGCAGCCTGTGGAGACTAGCTATATTTTTATTTTCTATTAGATGGAAGAATTCCAATAACTAAACAACTAAATCTTTGCAAAGAGGGATAGGTAAAATTGATTAAATGTTTCTCATTTTTTCACATTCAGGGATGTTGGCAGTATTTCTTCAAGATTTAGGGTTTTTTTAATGCCCTTATTTAAAAAAAATATGTGCACCTTTAATCCCAGCACTTGGAAGACAGAGGCAGGCAGATCTCTGTGAGTTCAAGGCCAGCTTGGTCTACAGAGTGAGTTCCAGGACAGCCAGAGTTACAACAGAGAAACCCTGTCTCAAAAAAACAAAAACAAAAAAAATCCTTATTTTAGTAATGAAAAGAAATCATATATTGGCTTATAATGGCCCAGAACTTCTATAAAGAGTAGTAAATTGATTCAATTGATACCTTAGGGTGAGAAGCAGTGTCTCTGGTCCCTCTATGACCACAAAATACAAATGGGAAAAATTCAAGTCTACTATCTGAATAGAATAAAATTCAGAATCCACCTTCCTTGTTGTTTAATTATTAAATGCACATAACTTCTTTGGGAATGCTTCATAGGACTTTTATATGTCAGAGCATTCAACCTAGCTTCTCCTTTGTTTATATTTCAAAGATGAATGGCTCATAAAATTTATAACCAAAATATATTATGCCATTGTGTTTTGGAAAGCCTAAAAGTACAAGTCGAAAAATAAAAGCCTCAATCAGCCTGGCAACTCCTAATTGCTACACAGAACACAGAATATAACAGATTCCACTCCTTTTTAATATCTTCCTTTTGAACTAATTTCCATATCAGTCCAGGCAGCAACATGCCAACAGAGCCGGCAGAGTGTGTGTGCCAGAGGCGGCCGGGTTTCTCCTTGAAAGATAATTAAAGCAGCTTCCCCTGTCCATGTGGCATCTTGATGAATATGCAGACAATATTTGCATACGATCTACTGGTGTTCTGGGACCATATGATCGTGTGTGGGCTGCCAAGCTGATGATTTTAATTTGTGTGTGTGGTCACTACGGTAGTAGAAGAGGAGAGTCATTCTCTGTGGAGCCTAAGAAGCCTTTCCACTCTTAGAATACTGTTTCGATAGTTGGTTATTTTATCCTTAGACATTCCTTCTGTGCTAAGTCCCAAGGCTTTTCCCCCTATTTCGGGCACAGAATGTAGGTTTGACTGAGATAAGCAAATGTCCTACCCTGAGCTATACTCGCAGCCCAATTCCAAGCCTTGACTTCACCCCCAAATTGCCAACTCAAACGACAAAGGTAGGAAGAACGCGTGTGAGCAAATGCCATGCAAATGCTAGTGCCGTCCTCTTCGCTATTAGACAAAGAGCTGTCCTTTAAAAGAGTAAAGAAACGTAGGGCAATGGGAGCTCAGCCTGCCAACCACAGACACCAGAGCTTGATGACCTTGTGCCACTGAGGAGCACAGCAAGTCGCCTGCTTTGAGAAACTACCACAGCATCCTAAATGTCACTGTTTTCATTAGCAAAGAAAGGAAGCCAGCCTAAAGTCAGTGTGGGTCGTGCTTGTGATGCCTGTGCTTGGATGGTGAAGGCGGAGGTCCAGAAGTTCAGGGTCATCCGTGGCTACACGGTGAGCTTGAGACCATGTTGGAAGGAAGTGAGGGAGGGAGGAAAGAAGAGAGGGAAGAAATGAAGGAGGCTGTGAGGGAGGGAGAAAGGGAGGGAGGGGGGAAGAAAAGATGAAGAAAGGGGGAGGGAGGAAGGAAAAGTTAAGAAACAGAAAGGCTGCAGAAGTTCAAGATACAAAATAAAACAAACTCACTGTCCAGCTAACAGACCAGAACACCCGCCTCTAGGAAAAACCTGGAAACATTTTCATTTAAGATACAGGACATCAGACGAAATAACATTCCCAGTGAATGGGGAGTCATGAAAACTGATGAGGATGGTGGCTTTGAGCTGGGCCTTGTAAACTCAGGAATTAAGAAATGCACAGGGAAGACTTCAGACAAGAAACCTACACCCCTGTCTGCAGGATTCGCTGGAGCCTGGGGGATTTCCTACTGCCTGCAGAAAGTCTTGTTGCCTGTGGGATGTTCAGGCTCCAGTGGGATGCTCTGGTGCCCACCAGAAGTCCTGGTGCCTGCAGGAGGTTTTGGTGATTACTAAATGACCTGGTGCCTGTGTGATGGCCAGGTGCCTGTGCAATGTCCATGAACCTATAAGATGTCCGAGTGCCAACAGGATGTCCAGCTTCCTGCTGGATATCTGGATACCTGCAGGATGCCCTGGCACCTATGGGTGAACCTGGTGCCTGAGAAATGTCCAGGTGCCTGCAGGATTATCAGATGCCCACGGATACCTGTGGGAAGACTGGGTACCTGCAGGATGTGTGGGTCCCTATGAAATGTTTGGGTACCTGAAGGAGGCCCTGGAGCCAGCCAGCTGTCTAGGTGTCTGTGTGATGCCCTGGTGCTCATGGTGAGTTCTAGTCCCCGTAGGAGACCATGGTACTTCCAGAATGTCCAGGTGCTTGTGGGAAATCAAGGGACCAGTGGGAGGCCTTAGTGCATGCAGGAGACCCGAGTGACTGTCGGATTACTGGGTGTCTGTCTGATGTCCAGGTGCCTGAGGGATGGCCAGGTATCTGATGGATGTCTGGACACCTGTGGTACATAAAGTGGCCCTGATGCCTGTGGGATGCCCAGGTGCTGGCAGGATGAGCAGTGCCCGTGGGAAGACTGGGTGCCTGTGGATGTCTGGGTACCTGCAGGAGGCACTGATGCCTGTGAGAAGTCCTGGTGACTGCCAGATGACTAGGTAACTGTGGGAGGCCCTGTTCCTGTGGAATGTCTGGGAGGAAGGCTGTGGGAGGCCCCCCTGTGCTTGCAAGATACCAGGGAGCCTGCTTGGTATCTGGGTTTGGACAGTGAGGCTCAACTTCAGGTCAAATTATGTCATGCTGCATCTTGGACTAGTATGGTCCAGGTCAATGTTCACAGTCAGAGCAGTCTTCTGCCTCCAAGACCATGATGAAGCCCGCCATCCATGCTCCTGCCACACAAGCTTGACTTAGATTTCATTTCTTTTTCTTTTTTTTTTTTGTTTTTTGTTTCCTCTTTCTTTTTTCAGGGCACAGGGGTGGGAGGGTGGAACAGGGAGGAATGGGAGGAGTGCGCTTTAGAGATGTAATGTATGAAACTCAAATTATTAATAAAAGTATTATAATTTTTAAAAGAAAAAAGAGAGAAACCAATACCCAGAAGGGATGAAAGGGAGGCCCCGGCTGAGCCATTTTCCCATAGACCTATGGAAGTATACGAGGAAAAGACGAACCCCATGTTTCAAATGTCGAGTTAGGAAGTTTACTCTAGGCAACAGAAAACGCGGAGGGGTGTCGAGTAAATGAGAGTCTACATGGGGACACATTGTCCCTTTGAGTTAGTAGCGTCTTAGAAGGCAGTCTGAAACAAGGATTGGTAGGGAGTGGAAGGCAGAGGGGAGGGAGGAGGCTACAGTTCGGTCCTTAGAACACAAACTAACCCAAAGATGGGCCCCTGAGCATATGGAGTGACACTCAGCATCGTTGCCACTCGGGAAGAGAGAAACCAAAGCCACAGGGAGATAGGCTCCGCATTAGAGCAACCATGACAGTCAGCGGCAGAGCAGGGCTGGCGTGGGCGACGGGAACATACATACAGCTTGTGGGAATTAGATAGTACCACCACTCTGGAAGGTGGTTTGGAAGGCGGCTGTGCAAGAAGTTAACCGTGAAATTAGTATACATCCATCGGTTCCTGAGCCTCCACTCCAGCACAGATAAACGGTGTTTGTCTCTACGGGGATTTGCCCACAAAAGTCCCTGACGGCATTATTTATGAGTAGCCAAAGATAGAAACAGCTCCAATGCCCTCAACTGGTAAACAGATGGACAGAACGTGACATAGGTATACAGTGGAATATTATTTGGCAGTTAAAAGGAATGAAGAACCATGTATGCTACAACATGGATAAAACATAAAATCTTTGAACTAAATGAATGGAACCAGAAAGAAGAAGCACATATTGTATGATTCTGTTGGCATGGGATGTTCAGAGAGAGTCAGCCTACAAAGGCAGAAGTAGTAGCATAATGGTTCCCTGGGACTTGGGATGGGGACAGAAACTGACTGTAAAATAGGCATGAAATGTCTTACAGGGACGGTGAAAAGGTTCCAGAACTTACCCTGATGGCTGCATCATTCAGTACATTTACCGAAGACAATGTTGCAGTGTACACTTGAATGGGAGTGAATTTTACGTACAAACCTAGCCTAAGAAAGCTGGGCTTTTGGTTTCCTGTTGTTCTTGTTTTTAATAGGATGGGAGAGGGAAAGAAGAAATGGGAATGGGAACAATATAAGAATTATCAGTACTCCATCAGATGCAAGGGATGATGAGGAAACTCTACCCCTGGAGAAGTTTGAATGATTCCCAGATCCTTAAAACAACTAAGAGAGATGGAAATAGCCAAGAAGTGCTTCCTGTAGAAAAGACAATAACCCCATTGTTGTTCCTCTGAAGCGAGTGTCAGAGCTGACCTGTGTGGCCATTTCAGGAACTTCAGAGTGTCCAGCCCCCACACCCATGGATGCTATCATGGGGAATTTGGGGGTCTGAGTAAACCCCAGCTCAGAGAAGGGTGTCAAGACACTGGCTGACTTCTGTTAAGAATAGAAGAGTCCTTTAAAAGCTGAGAATGTGTGATTAATTAAAAAGTTGTGATTTCTGAAAGGAATTTCAGAGTAAACTCATTGAGGCCAGGAGGAGGTGTAGCTGTCGCCAACTGGGCCACAAGAGAGTAGCAGAGCAGGCTATGGAATGAGAACCAGGAGAGCCAGCCAGAGGTGGCAGACAAAGAGACACATGCAAGCAGATGGGAGACAGCTTCCAAGGCCACAAGGAGGGAGGAAACCACCTGAGGACCCCCTAAGGACCTAGAGGGACTCATGGGGAATGTGGAGGCCCAAGAATTGCTCCAAGTAGGGCTGGACCGAGGCCAGTGTTTCTAAACAGTGCTGCTGTTACTCCTACTACAACAAATGCATTTCTCGCCTATCTCAGCGTCACACAGATCACATCTCAATCTACCATGACATCACCTCAATAAGTCTTCTCTGTCTAAACCATGCAATGGAAACCCAATAGTCCTGATCGACTCCCATGTGGCTCCTTCGACCCATGAATTAAAAATGTGCATGCAGGGATGGGTGGGTGGGTAGGTGGGTGGATGGATGGATGGATGGATGAAGCAAGGGAAGGAGGAAGAGACAGATGGATAGTCAGTGATTACTGTATGCATGTATAGATGAATGAGAAACATCCAGTTAAAAGAGAGAATAACTGGACACTCTGGATGGGGGAACAATGGCAATTCTTACAAGTTTCTTTTTACATTTATTTGGACTGTGTGTGTATGTGTATGTGTGTGTGTGTATGTGTGTGTGTGTGTGTGTGTGTGTGTGCTTGCATGTGCCTGTGTGCATGCATGTGCCTGTGCATGTGTGTGTGCATGTATGTGTGTGTGTGCATGCATGTGCCTGTGTGCATGCATGTGCCTGTGCATGTGTGTGTGTGTGTGCATGTATGTGTGTGTGTGTGCATGCATGTGCCTGTGTGCATGCATGTTCCTGTGCATGTGTGTGTGAGAGAGTGTTTGTGAGTATGTACATGTGTGTTTACATATATGTTTATGTATGCGTGTATGCATATATGTGTGTGTATGTGTGTAAATATATGTATGCATGTATGTGCATGTGTGTATGTGTGTTGCCTGTGTTTGTGCATGTGTGTGTATTGTGTGTGTTCATGTGCATGCTGACCCATCATGTGGTTTCTCTGAGAACGCTGAGGTGGATCAACTTCTAATCCTTCTTATTACTTAATCCTATTTATTACTTTTCCAACATTAAGAAGTTCACAGGAAGCCAGGCATGGTGGGGCCTGCTTTTAATCCTAGCACTTGAGAGGCAGAGGCAGACAGATCTCTTCAAACTGAAGGCCAGCCTAGTCTACACAGCCAGCTCTAGGCCATCCAAGGCTACGTAAGTAGACTCTGTCTCATGAAAAAAAATTCACAGGATTTAAATGTAAAATTTAATTTTAAAACAATAGCATAGATAAGTCAGGAAATTCAGGGTTATGGTTTCCATGGCAACATCATGTGGCTACTGAACTACTATTAAATAATGAAATTAAGCGTTTATATTACCCTTGACATTCAGCCATATGCTAAGTAATCACTTTATTGGTTTATAATTCCTCACAGCCACCTGTGAGGGAGGCTACATTCTCATTCCCGCATTGCAGATGAAGAAATGTAGTCCCAGGAGAATCGTGGTCCTGCTGTGTGCTTGCCAGGCAACCAAGTCTCCAGGGAACAGCAGGCAGCAGGGTGAGATGTCACGGAGTCAGAGTCATTGCTAACCACCACCTAAGTCCTCAAGAACAGCTGAAAGGGAATGGGGAGAAATCACGGTAGCCTCTGCCAAGTTGTCTTCTCCTGTGGCCAAGCTCACTGACTACACGGAACAGTGAACACATACTGAGAAGAGATGGAAGCAGAAGAGAGAGGAGGAGAGGAAGAGGGGGAGGCAGGGAGGAGGGGATGAGGACAACTCCCCCATGTGTTCAGAAGAACGAGGAACAGTAAATACCCAGGTCCTGCAGCAGAGAAGCCACGCCTGACATCCTGGGAACTCTGCTCAGTTGCACCCTTAGGCTGCCTATGGTGGCCCTGAAAGCCTTGGCTCGGGCATCCTCCTGCCTCAGACTTCTAAGTAAGTGGGATCATAGGTGTGCCTATGAAAGAAAGTTGTCATCTTTCTGGATGATCTTCAAGAAGAAATAAACAGCAGTGGATGAGAAACAGAGACAAGCAAGCTGAGAGGTGACACTACCTCTTCGATGTGAATTTAAGTGTGAAAACAAAGAACCCCAAAAGATGAGAAAGCCAAAAGCAGGAAGGTGGGCCAGAGTGCCTCACGTCCCACATCAAAGAGCTGGGTTTGAAAGCCCCATCTTCTAGCAGACATTTAGAAAGTGATTCTCCCTAAGGATAAACAAGAAGTAATAGGGTTGGACCATCAACATGGCTCAGAGGGTAAAGGCACTTTGCTACCAGGCCTTGATGATGTGATTTTGATCCCAGGACCCACAAGATAGCAGAGAACCAACTACTAAAAGTTGTCCTCTGACCTCCACACAAGTTCAGGGACATGTGTGCCTATGCACACACACATACACACGCACACACACATACACACACACACATACATACACACACTAGATAGATAGATGATAGGTAAATGAATAATGTGATTTTTGAAATTAAAGAAAAGAAATAGTAGGCTCAGAGTTATTATAAACTGTTGCTCCTCAAGGCATGCCTGCTTCCTAGAAGACATTTTCCCCTGCTCATTCCACACCAATCTCCTCCATTGCTCTGAGAATGTGCTCAAGGTCTCCCTAATCCCTAACGTGTAGCCAGTGTGCTGTCCACACATCTGTTTGGTAGCCACCTTTCCCTACTGTGTTGCTTCTAAAATCTGTCAACAGCCACCATGCAACACTAGGGTACACAGTGATTGTGAATTAGAGAGCTCCAGTTTTAGAGTTGACATGGCCATTGAGTGGCTAAACACCTCGTGCATGAAACCATGTGTTCCTTTGTCAGTGGCCAGCTTAATGGCCTTTAAAATCTCCAGCACTCAGTGTGATAGCAGGAATGGTTCCTGTTAGATGCACATGGAAGAAGTTTGTGAGTCATTCAGACTTTTGTAAGGAGGCAGTGATGGAGGCAGAGCCCAAGGTCCCATGTATGCTACACAAGAATTCTGCCATGGAGTCACACTCTCAACCAATGAAATACTTTGTTTTTGTTTTTTTCTGTGAAGTAGCTTAGTTGAAACTTAATCTACAACATCACATTCTGATGTGAACATTGTATCACAGGAACTTAAGAACTCAAAATAGATTTAAAAGTAAAGAATGGGGCTGGGCAGAGGTGGCACATACCTTTAATCTCAGCACTCTGGAGGCGGAGGCAGGCGGATCTTTGTGAGTTCAAGGCCAGCCTGATCTACAGAGTGAGTTCCAGGACAGCCAGAGACACAACAGAGAAACCCTGTCTCAAAAAAAAAAAAAACAAAAAGAATGAAGAATGGGGGATGGGCAGATGACTCAGTTGGTAAAATACTTGCCATGCAAGCATGAGGACTTATGTTTAATTCCCAGAGTTCCACATAAAAAACCCAGGTATGGCGGCATGTGCTTACAATCCCAGTGCTGGGTAGACAGAGAGGGATGGATCTGCAGTGTCCCCAGCAAGCCAGCCTAGGTACAAGAAAGACCCTGTCTCAAAAACAAAAAACAAAACCAATATGGGTGGCTCCTGAGAGTGACACCAGAGGTTACCATCTGTTCTCAGCAAACACATGTGTACCCACACACAAAATAAAGAATAAAGCATGTGGATTCTGGACTATGTAAAAAGTCTTACAACTCTGACAAAAAGGGCATCTATGAGCTCATTTATTGATGTTAGAGCAAAGAAAGACACGCATTTAATGGGAGGAGGTTAATGTCAGAAGCGATGGATTTGAGTTAAAGGAAGAGTAGGCAAGTGTTCAAGATGGAAATAATAACTCCAAAAGTAGGTGTGGGCTTGCTGGGCTTGCCTGGAGGATGTCTTCAAAGCCAGCTAGCTTTTGTAGTCACTACCTGTGGGTTCTTCTGGCACAGGGTTCAACTCTCTGCCAGTGCAGAACACAAGTGTTCAGCAGTTAGGTTTTCAGAGTGATGTTTACTAAATGACTGCCATGACCCCACCTCTATTCTCTCTTGGGTAAAGTTAGTGTAGCTGTTTCACTCTCAGCTATGAGAGATTCCCAAACACACAAAGGTTAGATAATGTGCCCAACATCACGACTAAGACAAAGTGTTCTAGGATGGCGAGTGTTAATTGCCAAGTTGACAGAATTTAGAATCACCTAGGAGGAGGATCTCTGGGGAGAGATTTCTCTAGGGGGTTGTTTTGATTGCATTGGTTGAGTTAAGACAACCCACCCACTGTGGGCGGCAGCAATCCCTAGCCAGAACCCTGTACTGTATAATTGGAGAAATCCAGCTGGGTATGCATCATTGTTCTCTTCTTCCTGACTGTGGATGTATTTTGACCAGCTGCTGCAAGCTCCCACTGCCTTTACCTCTCTTCCATGATGGGCTGTATCCTGAACTGTGAACCAAAATAAACCTCAGGGAAGTGGAATCATAAAGCATTTGTCATCCTGTGACTGTCTTGTGGGTTCAGCCATGTTGGCTGACCAGGTAAATTTGGCAGGACAGATGAGGAATGAGAGAGAAAGAAGTAAGGAAGTGAGGATTTTCCCAAGATCCAGGGCCTGAGCCACATGGTGGGCTGTCCTGTAGAAAGGTAAGATCGTACGTCTGCCCATGATGTCCCTGCCTCCGCTGTGTTCTTCCATGCCCTTGACACCCCCACCACTTCCCAGCTCCTAGTGGGCTAGGAGCCTTTGGCTCCCACGGAAGCTCAGAGGTCAGTAGACCTGGTGAAACACTGATATCTCTTTTGCCCAAATGGAAGGGGGATTCGGATATTCATCCTCCCTTCTCCAAAATCAGGGAAACAGGAAACAACCAGGAGGGACGCTATGAGAGAGCAAGAGGTCCGGTGCATCCTGGCATGCACCAAAGAATGCCTGGAGCCATGGGAACTGAGAGGGGTAGGAGGGATCCCCCCACACTCCACACCCAGGGCTTGAATTTCTGGGTCCAGATTGTGAGAAAGGAAGATCTTTTACTCTTAAGATATCAAGTTCATGGCCATGTCGCCTGGAAGCTGTGGGGTGCACATGTTGGTCCGTTACATCACCTCACAAAACAAGGCCAAACCCATGGCTTGGCAGCTCCTCTTCGCCACACCTGTTGTGTCCTGACTCCTTCTCTGTCACTTCAGTTGACGGTCACTGCGTGGCTCTCCTCTCTCCTCCCGCCCATCTCTTGGCTTCTTGGTTTCAGCTTTCCTACCCAGCCTCTCTCCATCATATCAGGGAATCTCTGGACCCCATGCTGCCACCCATGCTGCTGGGGGGTCTCCATTATGAATGCTGAATTTATACTTTGCTCTGAGCTGTGTGACAGCCAGAACTGCTCATTTGGAGTAAAAGCCAGGGAAAGAAAAAAAGCAAACAGCTCAGTATCATGTCATTACTGAGTCGCAGATGCTTTTACCCCTGCCCTCCCCCACATCTTCTTACTCTCCCAGGTCATCATCACTCCTGATACCCAGCAATTTCAGTCATTTTCTACCTGCATTTCTGTTCATCTCCTGAGAATTCTCATCTTCTAATTCGGGAAGGCCTCTCAGAGTTTTCTGAGCCTGGGTGGTACAGAGCACCTTGTACTGGGAGGTCAAGGGGAGGGAGGGGTGGGCAGGACTGTGTGTGGCAGCTCATTTGCTCCCCAACTCCAGCAGCAGGGTGCAAGCAGAAGAGACAGCCTGGGAGAAAGAGATCTAATTACTTCCTTCCCATCACTCTCTTCCCCCACAGCCTGGGTCATCCCTGGCCTTCCCAGGGCAGGGCTCCTGTCACTGAGCCAGCAAAGACACTCGTGAGTAAGAATAAGATGCCTTAGGCCCAGGCAGGACATGTACAAGTTCAAGGTCAGCTTGGGCATCCTAGTGACATCCTGTCTCAAAATTAAAGAGTAAAAAGAGGTGGGGGAGGGGTATACTCAGTAACAGAAGGCTTGCCTCCCACGTGTAAGGCCTGTGGTTTATTCCCCAGCATAACAAGCAGCGGCTGCGACTAATGACAGACAGCCTGCACTAAAGCAGGGGTCTGTGGACGGGAGACCAACGACATCCTCGCCAGCTCCACAGCCACGCAGGTCTGCAACACTGTGGAAATCACCCTCCACTGTGATGTGTGGCCAAGCACGGAAGTCCTTTTCTGTGTCTTTTAAATTTTCTTCGCCAAAGAAATACATATATGATAGCTTCAAAATCAAATAATAGCAAAGGCTCGTTCCTGAGATCGCCTGCCCCGGCTGTGCGCCCTCTGCCGGCCTCTCCTCCAGGCAGCTGCTTGGCGCCTTCGGCAATTCTTTCCTGAGCCGCAAGTGCTTAGCCAGCAGTTTCAAGATTTACCGTTTGAGAATCAGCTCCTTCCTCTGTGTGGTGGAGCGTGAAGGCTTAGCGTTTATTCGTTACACTCCTTACGCCCTCCTCACAGTGATGACGTTTATACACAGAAGATGGCCAGCACTGGGTGTCAGGTGTTGGGACTCTTGGACATGGCTAGTCACCCTTCCACCCCTGACACCCGTTCCTCACTGGACTCCCAGGACCCCTCTTCCAGCTTCTCCTGTCACCCATTGCCCCTTCATCATCACTTTTACTGATGCCTTCCCCTCTTCCTGCCTGGTGACAGAAAGGACAACTAGGGCTTGGTCTGTCGGCCACTTTTCCGTCTACCCTCCACCTCTTGGTGGCTCTACCTATCTCACTGTTTCAAGTATCTGCTGATGGCCCCAGGTTCCTACCCCCAGCCCTGAGTACCACACCCATGTACGCCCCCTACTTGATATAAGTACCTAGTTACTAAATAGGTATCTTTAACTTACCACATCTTCCACGCAGCTCCTGATGATCAACCCCAAAAGCCATCCCAGCAGCCTCTGCACCACCATCCATGGTGCTTCTGTCTTCCTGCTTACAGTTCCAATGTCAGAGGTCATCTTTGGCTTCCTTTTCTTTCCTTCCCCACAATCAGTCCACCAAGAAATCCTGCTGGTTCTACTCTCAAACCACTCCCCACTTCTGATCATTTCCAGACCCCACTGCCACAGCATCTGTGGGTAGATCTCTATGGAGTCCATCTGCTCTTCTCAGGCCTGCAGTCCAGGTCCCATACAGGGGTCGACAAAAGCCTTCTGAAATGTAAGATCACTTACATTTCACTCTTGTCACCCAGGCCAGTCTCCAGCTCCTGTGTTCGAGTGAGTATCCTGCCTCAACCTTCGAAGCAACTAGGACTCCAGGTGTGCTGCAGCATATATGACCTTAAGTGACCCCAGCACCTCTCTGAATGACTCTGCCTCCATTTGCTTGGGCTGCTGCAACAAAGTACCACAGATGAGGTGGCCTAAGGAACAGCTAGCTATTTACTGTCATGTTCCTAGAAGCTGGAAGCCCAAGACCATCATTCAAGGTCAGGATACAAGATCAGCACCTGAAAGTTGGTTCCTCCTGAGGTCTGGACGGGAAGGCGCTGTTTGAGGCCTCATTCCTTGCCTCGCAGATGGCCATCTTCTTTTATGTCTCTTCACATCATTTTCTTTCCATGCGTGTTGTATCCAGACTTCCCCTCCTTATACAGACACCAATGGTACTGGGCTGAGACCTCCCCCCAACCAATGGCTTTGCTTAGGTATCTTTATAAAGCCCTATCTTCAAGTAAGTTGCTGTGTTAGCATTGTCTTATTGTAAAAGCACCTGAGATAATCAGCTTATAAAGTAAGGTTTATTTGGCTCAGCTTTAAAGGTTTGTCTTTAGGCCTTTGAGGCCTCCAGGGTGGGTGCGTAATGGTGGTGCCAGGGAGCATGTGGTGGAGCACAACTGGACCTTCATTGCCAACCAGGAAGCCACAGGGAGGAAATGAAGGTGACCAGGGTCTCATATCCCCTCCAAGGGCACTTTTCAGAACAACCAACTTCCTCCCAGCAGTCCCCATCACTTAAAGCTCCTACAGCACTATAAGGCTGAAACCAAGCCTTTAGCCATCCTGTGATAAGACTCCTGGGTACAAAGTGAAAGGAGGCTAAGGCATCACACCACGAAGACTGTGAACATCTGTGTTTATTCCCTACTATTCACAATAGTCAAGATATGAAACCAGCCTAATGACCCAACAATAGGGGAGTGGGTAGGGAAAACATGATACAACACACACACACACACACACACACACACACACTGGAGTTTTAGTCAGCTGTAAAGAAGAAGGAAATTAAGTCATTGCAGGAAAACGGATGGAACTAGAGATCACTGCGTTAAGAGAAAAAAGCCACACTCAAAAAGGTAAATACCATATGTTTTCTCTCATTTCAGAATTTACAGGGCAAGAAAGTAGAAGGGAAACTATTTGAAAAGAAGGGTACCAACAGAAGAAGGAAGACAAGAGTTGGTGATACGGGCTGAATATAATCAAAGAACATTATGTGTGTGAGAAAATGTCATAAAAATCTGTTACAATACGGCTGAGGAAGTGGCTCAGTCAGTAAAGGACTTGCCAGAAAAAAATGAGGGCCCAAGTGGATTCCCAAATCCCATGTTAAAAAAAAAAAAAAAAAAGAGTCAGATGTGATAGCACAGACTTAGATCCCAGCACTGGAGAGGCAGAGAGGGGCAGATTTCCTGGGCTTGCTGGCTCTCTAACCTAGCCTCAGTGAGCTCTGGCCCAGTGAGAGACCCTGTCTCAAAAAACAAGGTGAGGTGCTGGAGCAATAGGGCAATAATTAAGAACATCCATTGCTTGCTTGTCCAGAGGACTTGAGGTCAGTTCCCAGCACCCACATCTGGCAGCTTAGTCTCCTATAACTCCAGCTCCAGGGGATCTGGTGCCCTCTTCTGGCCTATGTGTGTACCACCTGCAAGCATATATAATAATAAAATCTTAATTTAAAAAAAATACAGCTTCTGAATGACACTCGAGGTTGACCTCTGGCCTCCATGTGCACATGCACCTGCACATACATGTACAATTACCACATACACACTCACAAAAAAAATCTCTTTTAAGGGGCTGGGGATACATCTCAGTGGTAGAGCTCTTGGGTAGAACGCAAAGACCCTTGATTTGATCCCCAGTACTGTGAGAGGTGGAGGAGGAGAGGAGGAAAAAAGAGAGGGAGATTGAGAGGGAGAAGGAGGAAGGAAGAGGGATGAGAGAGCAAGAGAGAGAGAACACATTTATGTTTTCTTCCAGCATTCTTTGCAGTTCTTACCCAGCTCAGGAAGGACACAGTGTGAACAACTCTTTCTGACCGAAGTCCAGCATAATCCACACATTCAAAATATTCAGCCGGGCAGTGGTGGTGCATGCCTTTAATCTCAGCACTTGGGAGGCAGAGGCAGGTGGATCTCTGTGAGTCCCAGGACAGCCAGAGTTACAACAGAGAAACTCTGTCTCAATAAATAAATAAATAAATACATACATACATACATACATACATACATACATACATACATACATACTACCCTAACAGGTGGGTTTTGACTGCTTGGAACTGGAGTCCTGCTGAGCACATCATAGCTTGGATGAACCTTGAAAACTTCATTCTAAACAAAAGGAGGCCATACATTGTATGGTTCCATTTACAGAAAAGGTCAGAACAGGCAAACTCATAGAGAGAGAGAGCAGACACTATGACACGTACAGGCCATAGCGTCTAAAAACAAAGACAGCAAATAGCTGGTTCTCTATTATGTTATTTATTAGAACTTTATAAAAAGATATGTCCGGAAAGTATGCTAAAATATTTGCTTCTTAACTAATAAAATACACAGTTTTTAAAAACTAAATAAAAATGTAGGAGGCTGGAAAGATGGCCCTGTGGCTGAGAACACTTGCGCTCTTCCAGAGGACCCCGTTTGGTTCCCAGAACCCAGGTCTGGTGGCTCACAGCTACCTGAAACCCCAGCTCCAGGAGATCCAATACCCTTTTCTGGCAGTGAATGCAGGTGGCACACACACACACACACACTCAGGCACACACACACACACACACACACACTCAGGCACACACACACACACACACACTCAGGCACACACACACTCAGGCACACACACACACACTCAGGCACACACATACACACACACACACTCAGGCACACATACACACACATACACATATGATTAGATAGGTAGATAGATAAATAGATAATTTGAGAAAAATGTAGTTGACAAGACTAATTCTGGATTATCTGCTCTAAAATTTTAGAAACAGAAGTCTGTGCTTGACAAACTCAGGTATGACCTGGCTACCATCCTTTCTACCAACACCTCCCCGCTGTGGTTTTTGAGACAGGCACAGTGTTTGAGCAGGGAGGGGTTAGTGGATGACAGGTGTGGTGGGCAGAGCCTAGCCCTGCTCTATAGGGCACGCTCCCTTCAGCCCACACCACTCACGGGCTGACCACCAAGCTCCATCCCAGTTAGGAAGTTAGCTCAGAAAGCCTCACAAGTGGGCAGGTGTTTTCACATGTGTCGGGAAGGTGACAGCTGTTGCTAGACACGCACATTCAGTCTTGGATGCACCAGAGACAAACCCAAAACCAGATGCTTGAGGCACAATGAAACAAGGGTAAGCAAAAATGCACCAGGCAAAAGAAATGAAGGGAGAGTCTGGGTTCTGGTTGGATCTGGACCTCATGTAATTTAATTCAGAATTTCTGCAATGTTGAAAATCATGCCAGTATTCCTTTAAACTTGAGTGACAGAATGAAATACGACCTAAGGGGATACTATGCAAGGCTGAGGTGCAGCTCAGTGGTAGATCACTAGTCTAGCATGTGGGAGGCACCAAATACCACCCACAGCATGGCAAAGCATGCACACACACAAAGCTATGCACAGACTGGCATGGGTAAAGTAGACACTTGTATGTTTATGGGTTGAACATATAAAATCTTTTTTACTGTGACAAAGAAATAAGCTACCTGACTTCTTGTTACTACTTTCTGGAAAAGGAATTTGGGGTCAGCTGACCTTGAAGATTACATTCAAATTTGTGTTGGTCATCATTGTTACAACCATCAGAAGCAAGATATTATTTTACTGAAATACAGCTATGTCTTGGCAAAAAAGGTTCGTACTTTTTATGTTTATTAATCATAAATACTTATTATAATAAATTTTAAAGTGATCCATAATTTTTTCTGCTGTCAATCATTCTTGTGATCTGTAATTCTCAAACCTCCAGCAGCAGCCAGAGGCATGAGTTGGTCTCTGCCTTCACGTCTTTGCCCGTGGGCTGTGGGTGCTTGAGGTATCTTCCAGAGCTCTCAATGGTTGCTAAAGGCTTAGAAGGTTGAATCTTGGGTTCTCACTGCTCCCTAGAGGATGCTGCAGAGGTGAACTTCAAAGACTTTCAGGTATCCTCACCCCCTGTTCATAGACAGTTTTTGGCCTCTCTCCTTCCACATTTACTGTTCATAAAGTGGGTGCAGCTTCCCGTGCATGAGGCCCCAGGTTCAATCCTGAACACTTTTCAAAACAAGCATTACTGAGAGTTGGGCATGGGTGGTGGATACCTTTAATCCCAGCCTTCAGAAGGTAGAGGCAGAACTCAGGATCTCTGAGTTCAAGCCAGCCTGGTCTACAGAACTAGGACTTACAGAGACAGGATTATAACAGAGAAAACCTATCTCAAAAAACCAAAACAACAAAAAACAAACAAACAAAAACAGCATTCCTCTTCCTGGAAGAGGCTGCCCTGCAGTTTCAATCTCGACATCTTTATAAGTGCCGTGGCCCATCCTGGTTCCCCTTCATCTTTCTCTCTCACCGCGTTATGTCTGACTGTAGGATCTTTCGGATGTCAGTACAGTGGCAGTATGGAGAAGACGTGACGGGCAGGGCAGGACTCTCTCACAGCTGAGCTTATTTAAATGTTGGTAATTCTCAGATACCAGGGCTGAGGCCTGGGTTTGAGAAGCTGTGCCCAGCTTAATGATCTTGGGGTGTAGCTCAGTGTTACATCACATGGTAAGCATGCTTGGGGCACTGGGTTCCATCACCAACATGGAAGGAAAACCAACCAGGTGGTTGTACTTCCATTTCTCTATCATCTATATAAGCCAGACACAGTGACAGCCTTTGCAAAAACTCTTTAGGAGTGTCTCAATATCAGAGGAAAGAAATAAAGAAGAGAATTTTCTTTACAGGGTTCAAAGGCTTTTATATTGATATTTCTGAATATCATATAAAATCATTGCTGGCTTTATAAGTATTAGCCTCAAGAAGAGAAATAGGAGAAAAAAACAGGCCTGGCACTATGCAGCACATCACCATGAGCTGAAGAGCCAGGATTTTATTATACAGCTCTTCCCAGGCATTCAGTTGATAAACATTTCTACAAGACCAGCTTTTCCGCCACTCGGACAGCTTAATCTCCATGTATATAGTTCCCAGACAAAGAAAGGTTTTAGCCAGATACTCAAGGTGACTGAAAGCCTTGGGAAAATATAAATAAAGGTTTTTAAATTTATGGTACAAAATAGAAACAAGAAACACAGGCACTTTCCCCTTGCCGGGGAGGATTTATGACTTTGAACTCTGTGTCTGTTTGAGGAAGCCTCAGCCAGCTGCCTCCTAAGGCACTGTGCCCCCCACAGATGCTGAGACTACCAGAAACAGCCCCTCTGCGGCTACTTAGTTCAGAATTTCTGAAAGATTAAAAACCTCAGTGTTCCTTAAAGGGGACTCGGTAAATAAAATATGCTACAACCATGACATAGAATACCATGCAGGTCAGCTCTTCAGGATAGTCCCACTGGTCCTTCTCAGCGCAGTCCACGTGCCAGCTCCCTTGGGGTAGCTTATGTGCCTGTTCTGGTCTGAACATGGAAAGCCCCTTCCTCACCCCAAGCTCATGTTACCTCTCTTGGTCCGCAGCCAAGATACTGCTTTCGAAGACTGTAGAACCTTTAAGTGGCATCCCTGGTAGATGTTGGTCACTAGAGGGGTGTCTAGCCCCCTACTTCAAGATCTAGCTGCTACGTGAGGGGCGTTACCTATGCTCCAGCCACTTCGACCCGCTCTGGCCTGCCTTCTCATCATGATGATGGTGCCTTCTGAAGCCACATAGGCCTTCCTCCCTTGTTCCTGTCAGGTGTGCTGTCCTAGCTATGAGGAGAATGACTAGCGCACAGCCCCACAGCACTCTGCTGTCACTTGCCCTGATGCTGGCCATAGGTATGGCTGGCACACTAGTATGTCTCCCTTCCTCACTAGACAGCACAGGGATTAGTCCCTGATCCCATTTCAGCTGATGCACCACATTCTGGGTAGGGGCCAACCAAGGGACAAATTAATGCACAAGGTTACTGAGAGATTGAAGGAAGTACACAGGTTGCTGTTAGCAAAGGGCTGAGGTGGGGAAAAATGAACCCATCTCTGTGGGTCCCCAACTGCACTTCACAATTCATGCAGACCCTCTGGTGTCTCTGAGGAACCACTCCGAGGAACTCTGGTAGAATGCTTCTCCTCCCCCAGTGCTCACATGAACCATTGGAATCAGTGGGTAGGTAGATAGGCATCTCTCTTTCCTCATTTTAAAGAAATAGAAACAGCTCTTTTCATGGGACAAGCTAACAAACTGGTCCAAGTACCACCAACTTTCATCATGGAGAAGTCTCCAAGTCTGACATGAATGATGACAGGAAGAGGCATCTGGTCAACCACTCCGCTGTAGGTGGTGTTCTCCACAGGGCAGTCACATGGGAAAGGCTGGGGACAGCCTAGGAAGATAGCTTTATAGCAGAACTCTCATGCACACAAGTGTGAGGGACTTGGAGCAGAGACTAAATGGTAGCATAAAAATGTGCTCTGTTTATACACTGCTCCTTCTTCATGGTCAGTAAAAATAGAAAGCAGCAGTACAAAACTCAACTCCCTTCTGAAATGCTGGTAAAGCACCCTGAATGATATCAGGGTGTACCCAGTTACCCTGCCAATGGTGACTAGCAGCACATTTGGAGTCAGGTAGGACTACCCTGGAGTCAGGTAGGACTGAGTTGGGATCTGCATTTCATCACCTCCTAGTCCCATGGCTTTAGTCTTGTGGGTGTCAGCATTTTCGGCTGTAAGCTGAGGATCATAACGGTGACTAATTATAAGGGTTTTGTGGGGATTAAATGAAATTATGTGATTAAAAAACCCAATGTTTTTTACTGTTTTGCACACTGTAAATGCTTAGTGACTGCTAGGTATTATTACTATCACTCTATTTCCAACATTTCCTGGGAAACTATTTTTCTATCTGAATGTATTAATCCTCATTTTCTGCAAATAGCTCTAAATGAAGAAGGACTGGCATGGTCCTCCTCCTGTTTGTTTTCCCAGGCAACAAGGACTTCTTCAATATTCTTATTTCCCATGGTGCCTAGTACGGTCTCCTGTTTCTTTCCCACCTGGTCCAATATCCCCAGAAACACCTAAATTGGAACCTGCTTTACTTAAGGAGTCTGATTCTTCACTGTTTATATGTACCATATAAAACAAAGTCAAAACTTCGTATTCATTCAGCTGAATTCTAATTGTAGAAGTTAACAGAGGCTTTACTCCCAGTTAGGCAATGGACCAGGCTGTGAGGGGAGAGACAGGGAGTTCACAGTTTGAAAGAGAAGTCACGCAATATGCTACCAGATATACCAGCTATAAAAGGTATCGGTATAAAAGGAATGCCATCTATGTAACACAGAAGGGGGGGGATGCTACTGGATTCAGAAGCTGGAGGGCAGGCCATTGCTGGGGTGTTGAGAAATATTAATAACATGAGGCATGAATCTTAGTGGGCACCATAGATTATGGAGCCAGACCTGAGTGTCCTGACATGGCCTTGCCACTAGATGCGTCCCTCTCAGACAGAGCCTCACTGCCCTTACCTGTAGGATAGAGACAATAATTTAGTCAACTCGTATGCTAGTACGGGGACTGCATCATATTGAATGGCATTCTCTGTAGCAGCCCCCTAACACACATGGCTAGTGTCCTATTCGAGTTATCATTGCTGTGGTGAAACAACATGACCCAAAAAACTTGGAGAGGGAAGGCTTTATTTGGCTCACGCTTCCAAACCACTGTTCATTATTGGAGGAAGTCAGTCCAGAAACTCAAGCAGGGCAGGAAGCTGGAGGCAGAGGCCGTGGAGGAGTGTTGCTCACTGGCTTGCTCAGCCTGATTTCTTAAAGAACCCAACACCACCAACCCAGGGCCCACAATGGGCTTGGCCTTCCCACATCAACTACTAATTAAGAAAATGCCCTCCAGGCTTGCCTACAGCCAGATCTTATGGAGGAATTTTCTCAGTTTAGGCTCCCTCCTCTCTGATTACTCTAGCTTTTGTCAAATTGACACAAAACTAGCCAGCACAGTCAGTATTATCAGCTGGCCTAAGAGAGGTTAGTGCCAGGAACACACACGAAGACAATAGGGTGCACATCTTCAGGAAGACAGGCTGGAAAACAGACAGGGCTAGCAAGGTAAGCTATGGGCTGTGGGGTCTTTGAAGTTTACTAAGTGTGGGAGTGATGAGGAGAACATGGCCTCTCACCCCCTTCATTACCCCTGGGGGCTCACCTGTTGAGTAGCTTGGCTTGGCCTTCACTGCTTAAAGATGTTTCAAGCATTTGATTTTGTCAGAAGGAGATGAATCTCTATAGAATTAACACACACACACACACACACACACACACTCACACACATACATCCCAGAGCCTGATGGGAATTAGATTGTGACACCACTGCCTCATTGGTATAAACAGGGAAGAACATCTCTACGTAACTACACGAGGTTCCCAGCAAGACTCTGCTCCCTCCTGGAGGGGATCCCTTCCCTGTCTTACTTCCCTACTCACATACCTGTTTCCTGGGACCACCCCAAATAAATCACCTACACCAAAACCCTGTCTTACCGTCTGTGTTGTAGTTTGGATCTGAACTTCCCTCAAGGGCTTATGAGAGGCCATCCCCAGGGAGGCCTGTCCCCAGGCCCAGCCGTGGGGAGATGGATCACAAGGGTTCTGGCTTCATGGGTAAAATTGACCATGAATGGATTAATTGTTGGATGGAATATTGCCAGGCAGTAGGCACTAAAAGGTAGGGCCTAGGTGGAGGAATAGGGTCACTTGGGGTGTGTCTTTGAAAGGAATATCATGTCCCTCCCTCTCTCTGCCTCCTGTCTGCCATGAGGTGAGCCACATTGCTCCATCACGTGCTCCCTGCCATGAAGTTCTGTGACACCATGTGTGGACTCTGAAGCAATGGAGCCAATTGAACCAGGACCGAACCTCAGAAACCATGAGCCCAAATACATCAATAAACCTTTCTTCTTCTTAAATTTCTTCTTTCCAGTATTTTGTCCCGACGATGAAAAGCTAGTTAACACAACCTGCTTTGGGCAAAAGCCATGCTAAGATGCGTGCCGTAAACACATCTGCTTGGGATAATGGATTAAACATGGTGGAGCATAGAGGAAGATGGGATGGTCCTGACTCTTTCCAAGGACGGAGGTGATGAGACAGGAAATCAGCTTGAATTATGGAAATAGAGGGAAAGATGGAGCCAAGAACCACTTCAGCAGCTCCAGGGTGTCCTGCGCTCCCGACTGAGGTCAGGCAAAAGCAAGCTGAGAGAGCAGTCGGACCCGTGACTGCGGAAAGCTGCCTCCAAGATCTTTGGGTCCTCAGAGCATGCATGTGCCCGAGTTCATGGATGCCCTGCACTAATAGAAGAGGAATTAGAGTGGAGGCCAGAATCCTGAGGGCCCTGCTGTTGGAGGGGCCTGTGTTGAGACACCCCAGGGCGACAGCCCAGGAGACAGGAGAAAATCCTGAAAACAGGTCTCTGAACTTAAGAGCCTTCGGCACAGAAGGGTGATGGGTCAGCTGTCTCACTGGAACAGTGGGATGGAAATTTAGACTGTAGGAGGCTGGGAAATAGAGGGGAATTCAAAGGTGCACTCTCCCTGGAGTACAGAGCATTGTTGGAAAACGCTGGTAGTGAGAAGGGGAGAGGCAGTAATTAAGGGGGGTTGGGTGTAAGGAGGGCACGTGGTTTTAAAGGTCTATATGTGATGAGCACATGGATCATATACAGCAAATACACAGCACATCTAGGAGTGTCTGCCAGAAGGTCACCCGGAGGCAGTAGGAGGTGGAGCAGAGCCAGGCCTCTTTGGAGTTGGGGGAACGGAGCTCCTAGGATAGGAGAGGGGTCTGGTGGGGGACAGGCCGCACTGAGGACCTGGGTCAGGAGGGAAGTGTGGAGTGGTGCTCCCAGAACTCTGAACACCCTGAGAAGGAGAAAACTAGCAGAAGGCAGTGGGAAGGAAGCAGGTGCCCAAGTTGCAAGCAAGAGTCCCCCTTGCTCTTCATCCTCAGCTGTGACTGGGAGGTGGGGGTGCAGCTCAGGTCCATGATCTCCACCTACATCTGTGATGGTGCCCACACCTGACCCACCACTGCCTAGTGAATGCAGGACCCACAGTCCTGGACACCGGCCATGCAGAGATACCAACCTTTCTTGGGTATTAGAGTGCAGCCATTTGGAAATAATTCTACTCCTTTCAATCAGATGAATTATATTGCTAGATCGAGTGAATTTTGAGCCAGTGACACACAATTGCAACACCAGCCCTTGGGAAGGCTGATCTAGTGAAACTGTCTCAAAATAAGAAAACACAACAAAAAGACTGTCTTTGAATGAGTTGTGTAAATGAGAATGGCTGCTGTAGGCTCATATATATAGTCATATATATAGTCCTCCCCAGTTAGTGGACTATTTGTGTAGGGTTGGGGGATGAGGCCCTGATGGAGGAGGTGTGTGAACAGGGGAGGCATTGAGGTTTCAGATGACCCATTCCATTTCCAGTGCACTTTCTCTGCCTCGTGGTCATGGACCAAGCTGTGAGCTCAGCTGTTCTTTGCTCCTCCATCATGGACTCTAGCCTTCTGAAACCATAAGCCAGATGAAATGCTTTCTTTATAAGTCGCCTAGCTCAGAGTGTTTTATCACAGTAACAGAACAGTAACGAGGACAAAGACCAAAAATAAATTGTCCGATGCACTCTGGTTATACAGAATTAAACCCAGGATGCTGTTTGGCTTAAGAGTTCAAATCCAATGTTAACCAAGGGCAAGTTTTTAACATATGTAGAAGAACACAGAAATTATAAGTTTAGCACATCTAATTTGTGTGGACAGTTTTATTCATTTATTTAATTCAGCTTTGGGTTTTTGGTTTTTGGAGAGAGAGTTTCTCTGTGTAGCTCTGGCTGTCCTGAAATTCACTCTGTAGACCAGACTGGCCTGGAACTCAAATTTGCCTGTTTCTGCTTCCTGAGTACTGGGATTACAGGTGCATCCCACCATGCCAAATTGAGCAGCTTTATTTTTAAATATATCTTGACATATAAGAAAATATGTAATATCAAAATATTATGCATTATATGTGTGTTACCTATAATTAAAATACATCTAATATCAGAATATATGTATATTAGTTGACTATTTAACTTTAGGGAAGAATTATTCCAAATTGTAAACTCCTGGTATACTATGTCTTGTCAGGATATTCTAAGTCCTTGTTTCCTTATATCCCCATGGGGTTTGAAACCTGTTTTATCAATTTTCAAGGGTCTCATTAAGTCAAGTGCAAACACTTTGTTTCCACACATTAAGAACACAGAGGTGCTGTGACAGAAATAGCCACGTAACTGTTAATTCAAACACTGTGATCCACAACACAGTGAGGGAAGGGTACCAGGAGAGGCCTTGGTAGCACACGACCAAATGGGAATTTGTAAGGGGCATCGACGGTGTCAATTTCAAGGCACACAGACAACATCAACATACAACTGCCCAACTAAAATGCATATTTTAGAAAAGAAATCATGAAACGTTCTTTTAATTTTTTTTAATTAAAATTGGGTGTGGCAGTTCACATGCCAGCCTGGTCTACATAGAGAATTCTAGACTATCCAGAGCTACATAATGAGGCCTTGTCTCAAACAAACAAACAAAAGTCAAGTAGTTGAGGCTGGGAAATTATTTTTACTTGAAGAATTCCACTGAGTGTGAGAAGTTCTTCTTAAACCTTAAACCACCACCAGGTGGCGGTGGCACACACCTTTAATCCCAGCACTCGGGAGGCAGAGGCAGGTGGAGCTCTGTGAGTTCCAGGCCAGCCTGGTCTACAGAGTGAGTTCCAGGACAGCCAGAGCTACAACGCTGTCCCGAGGTGGGGGGAAACTATCAATGAAGCTCCTGATAAAATGCCTACGGCAGCTGGCATGCCCAACCTGTGGCTCACTAGCTATGAATACATTTGTAGATCACAACATCGTGTCTCCATGTCAAAAGGTTGAGCTCCTATGTTATGGCAGGCATAAGGTGACAGCTGGTGGAGGCTTTGTGTTGGCTAGATCAACACAACAGGCTGAGCACCCCTGGGGCTGAACAGTGACAAAGAAAAGGTCCAGACAGGCTGAGCCTCCTGGAGGAAATGATCAAAACTCATCAATGAAGTTGATTTGGTAAAGAAAGGATTAGAGCAGAAACAAAACTGACTTTGAGTTGATCAAACCCCAAGATATAAAAGGTGTTCTATAGAAATGCAGGGAAAAGCCAGGTATCTTAGTACCACAAAAGAGCAACTGGACAACTCCAAAAAATGCAGAAAAGTCTTCTGGATCAAGGGCTAGGGGAAAACAACAAAGTTTTCAGTACAACAAAGGAGAGGGAATGACACACATTTGTGTGTCCTGGAATGAAGACACACAAACGCAATGGCAGACCGTGTTTGGATCCTGGTTAGAATAAAGCAACAGAAAGAGCACACTGGGGTTAGGGCTGGTGGTGGGCACTGGAACAATGTGTATCAGGGTACACTGAAGAATTCTCTTAAATCTGACAACTTCTAGTCCTCTAAGGAGAGGGAAGGCACTCCTTATGTAGTCAAGACAGATCTAAGCCCTTGCAGACAAAATGATGTAATGTCTAGAATTTGTTTCAAAGTAACCTGCAAGGTGAGGCTGAAGGGGAAGAGATTAGATGAAGGATGCTCAGCCATGGATTAACAGGCAGATGGAGGCATTCAGGTCCTGTTACTTACTGTTTCTGGATTGACACTTAGCAAAAAGCCTGGTTTTCACCCCTTAGACTGGCAATCGCTGCCCTACAAAGGTAATTAATTCCATAGTAACTTAAGATTGTTTGTTCTCCACCCATAGTTCCACCTGTGACCCCACCTTATCCATCAGGGAAACACATTGTCCAAAAAAGAGACTTTGAACCAACTGGTCACTGTCCAGTTATGTGTTCGGACTACAGTCTTCTACCTCCGTTTACTCTGCTGAGTCCACCCTCCCCCACAGGCCCGTGCTTACAGGACCGCTGGCAAGGATTTGCCTTCTTTTACAATTATCTTGTTTTCACTTTAAAGTGTAAGCATCCTCTGGGTCCTGGGGGTTCCTGCCTATTTAGGCTCCGCCGAGAGGTCACAAAAACTTTAATAAGCAGAAGCCAGCAAGAGGACTTTGGGTCACTGGGATCTTGCCTTTGAATAGGATTGGGGGACCAACCCAGCCTCCTCTTCTGCCTTCCAGCAGCCATGCTTGGCTACATGCTCCTGCTGTGACGGGCTGATGTGCCACAGGCCCAAAGCACCAGTCAGTCATGGTCCAGACCTAGAAGCCAAAGTAGATGTTTTGGTTATAGGCTGGTTTGTCTCAGATTTTTATCATTGTGATGGAAGTGAACATTCTTCTAACCAGCTTCTTAGCAGCCCCTCTTACCCCCTCCCCTTCTTTCCTCATCCTGGTACCAGGCAACTCCAAGCCCAGCAGGTTCAGATTCCTCACCTTGGCCTCCCTCCTGACTGCAGAGAACTTGTGACCCTCTCTGTAGAACAGGGAGGAGACTTAAAAACAGCAGCATCGCCCTCCGACTTCTCACCTGCTGCTTCCCATAGACTGGTTGGTCAACCATGGGTCATGTGGGCTTTACCTTTCCTATTTCTTGTGTAGCTGTTTCCTGAAACCGAGAAATTCCCTCCTGGAGGGAAGAGGGGGACTCATAAGACCAGGAAGTCAAAAATCTCACAACTGGAAAAACCTGAAACTTACAGGACTCATGAGGGTCCCTCCCCAGTGTTATACAAGCCGCAAAGGATTGCTGGGGTGGAGACTCCCCAGCTGCAAAAACTGCCTTGCCTCCTGCAGGGAGCTCCTGCTGTCAAAAGAGTCTTCACCCGGGGGTGTGGTGGGTGCAGTGAGTCCACTGCCTTTGAGCCCTCCATGCTCCTGTAAGTGACCCCCAAAAGCGTATCGGCTCACCAAGTTAGACTTCACCAAAGTTAGCCATCACTTTGGTCCTGTCATCAGCATCCTATGTGGATTTGCTCAGGTCTCTCGAGAAAAAGACGCACCACCCTACTCTTTTTTAAGTCCATACTGGGCTTACTCCCGTGGTTTTGTGTTTTTGTTGTGCTTGCTTGACCAACAAGAGGGCATTGGAAATGAAATTATAAATGCTCCTGTCACTGAGATGGAGTTGCCGATTACACTGCTTAGTGCAGAATTATAAAGTAATCCTGCACCCACTAAAAGTCAGCCTTAAGTGGGGTCAAGCCTTTAGCCAACTGCCAACTTACTGCTGGACAGAACAGACGAATATGTTCAGTTTCTTGTGCCTGAAGAACGGTGTCACCTCAAACGAGCCAGAATAAATCTTATCTCCCTCAAATGACCCATGTCAGGTGTGTTGTCAATGGGAAAAGTAACACAGTTACAGTGGTTATGGTAATTTTTTAAAATTTACTATATTTAAAATGTGTTGGGCTTTTAAATGTACCTATTGAAAAAATTGTAGACAGAGTCAAATTATGTCTTATATTTGATTCAAAATAATGAAGGGGTGACATTATTAAAATGGAGACAGGGTTGGCCTTGAGTTGATGGGCATTAGAAAAGGGGTGTTATGTGGGAGACCACTGAACTGTTGTCTACCAAATCAGCACAATAAAACATTTTATAAAATCCTCTACATTTTGGCTTTAAAGGGGAGATCTTCTCTGACAGGATAACTTATAGTTATTTTTAGTGTTCTGTTCTGACTTCCCCTTCGCCTCTCCTCACTGCCCACTCTTGAGAGTAAACTGTGTTCTGATCCTGAAGAACTGATGCTTGCCTGGCAAACACAGTTTTCAACAGCCTTTGTTCCTACAAACAAAAGCCGAGTGTGTCTGCCGAGAGCAGGCGGGGTCCCTGGACTGCAGGTGTCAAGACCCAGAAGGAGACTTGTGCTCTCATCTCACAGGGTCTGCCTGTCTAACCCGGGATCAATTACAGAGCCGGAAGCCAAGGGTGGCTACAAGGTGGGAGGGGACTTCCTCTTCGCCGTGGACTGGCTTCCACAACCTTCTCGACTGTGCTCTCACCATAAACTTAAGAACCACAATTGCAGTGTTTTCTCATCCAGGTGAGCCCAGTTTGTCTTGGGAAATCAAGACTGCTGAAAAGAGTAGGTGATGGAGGCACTGGGTGGGCCCGGGAGTGGGACACAGTAGGTCCTAATGAGTGGGACACAGTAGGGCCAGGGAGTGGGACACAGTAGGGCCCGGGAGTGGGACACAGTAGGTCCTAATGAGTGGGACACAGTAGGTCCTAATGAGTGGGACACAGTAGGTCCTAATGAGTGGGACACAGTAGGGCCCGGGAGTGGGACACAGTAGGGCCAGGGAGTAGGACACAGTATGGCCGGGGATACCGTATAAATGAGTTCGCAGTATGTCTCTTGTATGGAGCTCTTCTCTGTCTACAACTTTAAGCTGCCTTCAAGTTCTTCTTAGATCAGCCTCTCCTGCCCCTTGCCCAGGGTGTCATCTGCACAGACCTTTCGCCAGCTCTGTATTCAGTTAGCCTCTCCACATTAACTCACCCAGACCATACTCTTGGTTTACTTGCTTGCAGTCATCGCCCCCTCCCTCTCGCTCTCTCTCTCCCTTTCTCTCTCTCTCTCTCTCTCCCTCTGTCATTTTCCAATTAATGTCCAACCCATCAGGAAAACCTTTTCATTCTACCTTCCAAATGAATCCCAAATCCTACCACTTCTCATCACACCCACCAGCATCTGCGACACCATCTTGCTTATGCTGGCTGAAGAGCTGGCTCAATACCATCCAGTGGCTTCTTTACGTATGGCACATGCAAAGCCGTTTCCTGGCTACTAGACCTCTGTGCCCTGGGTCTGCCTACCACTCCATCTTAACCTTTTATTTCCGTCTCTACTTGGGCAGCATAGCCAGGCGGCCTCCGTGCTGTTACTTCAGGCTCTTGATGTCATCTCTGGGGAATGCTCGTTCCCAGTGCACCTTCATTCCATTGAGGCCATTGCTCAACTCCTGAGATAGGGTTTCTGATCTCACTCTAGCTAGAACAATACTCTCCTACCCTTCATCTTGCTTTTTTCCCCATACTGTTTGTCCTCTTGACATATATTGATTTGTGTGTGCATTATCTGACTCCTGACCAAAATTTAAGTTCCATAAGGGCGGGGACTTTATTTACCAGGATGGTTCTTAGAGAGTATTACTAAATAAGTATTCAATGAATGAATGAATGAGTGAATGAATGAATGAAGTGAAACAAAATCACACAAATGCCTTTTTCAGGAAGTTCTAAGTTCTCTCTCTTTTCCTAAACTTTTAGTTTAGGAAAGCACCCTTCTCATTCCCAGAAATACTACACCTGTACCCAATCTCACATAATTGAAAAATAGCTACCAAATACAGAAAATATTTACATTTATTCATTTAGTGTTGGGAAACCTATGATGGCCGATGCCTCTTGCTGAGTCCCATGGGAAGACATCTGGTGCTCAGAGTGACCTTCCAAGGCAGATGTAATTCTGACATTTTGTCACTGGCAACAGATACCAGTGGATCATAGGACGTTTACCAGGTCATATGACCTGCATCTGGAACAACTGGGATTCGAAGGCAGGGCCACTCTTTACCTTAAGCCATGCCAGAAAGTTCTTTTCACCTTAGCCTCAAGCCATCTCATTCTGGGACACTCCTTCCCGCTTAGTATTGCCAACATGAGCATAGGAAACACTTGTGGCTCATCTGTTACTCCCCTTGTGAAGCCCTTTGTGCCACAGGCAAACTTGGCTGCTGGCTGCTCCAACCCCAAAGCCCCCTGTTAATGTTGCTGAGCAACTAACTACTGCTTGGTGTATTTGTCCTGCTGCCTCTCCCCTAAGTCTGCAATCTCTCCAGGACAAGGCTTGTCTATCCCTGGAGCCTAACATAGCATCTGTCATGCGGTGGGAATTCAGCAACTGTCCAATGAGTGAGCAAACTGACTCCATGAGGAGACTTTCCACTCTGCGAGCCATTGATGGAGCAGATGCCAGCTGGCCCAGCCAATCAGAGCCCCTCTTTGCATCATGTTTGCGTGCACATTTCTGCACTGCCCATTTCCCATGAGTTTTTGCGACATTTCTGTGCCACAAGGGTTCATTTGCACTAACCACCTTTTCCTGGTAGTGACTGTTTTGAAAGAAAACATCTCTCTTGAATTTGGATTCTGCTGAGAATATTATGCCTCATGCGATCCTATTTCCCAGAGATCAGAGAGCTCCTTGTCCGAGGAAACAGTCAGTGAGGTTGAATTTGGTGCCTCCTGGAGCAATCCAGTTGGATACTTCAGTACAATGCCTTGGCATTTAAAAAGCTCCAGTAACTACAGGATTCAACTTTGGTGGTGGTGGTGGGGGTTAGTGTAGTGTGCACACCTATAATCCAAGATCTCAGAAGGCAAGAGAATCATAAATTCCAGGCTAGCCCAGGCTACACAGCAAAACCCTGTCTCAAAAAAAGAAAAAGAAGTACATTTTAGGTGAGTATACATTAACATGGAAAGACTGTTCAGAGTATTGATTTCTAACAGATTAAATAACACTGTGGTTTGAACCCAGAGTAAACAGTCATGTTTATTATTTCTCTTTCTCACGAAGACTCTAATTTCTTACCAGAATATTCCTCCCTCAGTTGAGTGTGGTTGGTGGCGGTACCCCCAGGTGAAGTCCACCATCTGTGATGGATGCTGGGGAGCAACGATGAAGCAGCAGCAGCAGCCACTGCCAGCCCAGGCAGCTCCTGAGATGGTGGCTGTAATCCTCTTGCTCCCTGTTGCTTTGTCCTCCAAAGCCCCTTGGCTCCAGTCTGACCCAGCCTGCCCCACCTAGTCCACTGCAGGCTTGGAGCTCTGTGCACAGCCTTTCTTCCATCAGGTCCCTCTTTGCTTCTACAAGACCTCCTCCTATTAACAGGTCCACAGTAATACTCCGAAGAAGTCAAAGAGACATGCATATGTTTGGAAGAAAGTTCTGGAAGAGATGAAGCCAAGTGTTAATACTGTAGCCATTTACAGAGCATTTTAAACATCACACTGTTTCTCCCGAAGACTTTTTCCTCCAGAGAGTCTAAAAAAGTGACATGTGCCAACCTGCAGGGAAACACAAGAGAGAGCACTGGACGGTTTCCATTTATATACTTTCCATGTCAGAATCAGTCCCACTGACATTTTCACTGGGTCTTTGGGTCAGAGATGCACATTCAGGGAAGGCAAGCAGATGTCCTCCTGGAGCTGCAGGAGGGTTGCACGCCTGCCGATCCTTTACCGTGCTCACTGACACATGACTACTAAATTTGTGGGTGTCTAGTAAGTGGGGAATTTACAGATGTCATCTAGTTTTAATGAAAAGAACCTGCGTAAATTTCCAGTCGGCTTAAGACTCCCACAAAGTAACCTTGAGTGAAAGGCAAAGCTGTTACTGTGATGTAAGTGAGCTGCAAGCAAGCGGTGGCGTTTGCTAGGTGTGCAACACCGGGTTACAGGCCAAAGCTAATAGCTCTACTCTTGTGAGCTCTTTCCCAGCCATGACACGAGGTTAAACAATAATAGTTTAATCAGACTTGATAAGTAACTAAAGAAATTTAAAAGCCATGGGTCAAAAAAGACTATCAGAAACAGACTTGTCTCTATGATCATTAACAGCTTTGCCTAAGTGAGCATCGGGCCCTGAGCTGGTAATCAGAGCTGGAATGCAGCTCTGACAGCTAGCAAGACATTTAAATCCTAAACATTCCGAACATAAAAACAAACTTTGCCATGCTTTAAAGCTACATGATTGTGACGTGATATTTAAATAACACTTAAATTTCACAAATAGCAATAAATCTTTTCAAGTTTTCTTACTAACTAGTTGAAAACAGCATGATAGATCTGAAATTTGGACCAGACAATCATATAATGTCCTGATTTGATGTGCTTTCTTTCTTTCAAGTTAGGAGGGTCTCATACATCCCAGGCTGCTTCTGGAACTCACTACATAGCCAAAGATGTCCATGAACTTCTGATCTTCCAGCTCCCCGCCACCCAGAATACTGGGATTGGAAGCATATTCCACCATGCCTCGTTTATGCAGTGCTAGGGATGGTCTCCAGGACTTTGCATGCCAGGTAAGCAATCCACCAACTGAGCTACACCCCCACCCCCACCCCCACCCCCACCCTCGGCCCCACCCCCACCCCCACCCCCGGCCCCCGGCCCCGCCCTGGCCCCAAATGAATGTCTTTTCTCACTTGATCAGGCAAATGACTCATGCGGCTGTAAATGTACTATGATTGATAGCAATTCAGAGATGGAGGGAGAGAAGGAAGGAGGGGGCAGGGAGGGGGAGCCTAATAAACCCTCCTACCTTCAAGTCCTTAACACACATAACAGCTGACCATTCACAGTGCAGTGACAGCAAACCTCTTGGTATCTCTCCATCAGCACCACCCTCATCCCACAGATGAGTTTGTTTGTTTTTCAGCTCCCTACTTTCCCACACTCTGGCTGTCTGTACCCAGGCATCAGGTCTCCATCTCCACCCCACCCGCTTCTTGCCTGCCTAGCTGGTTTTCTATAAATAACAACTGTCTCCATCCTTTATAGCTTTTAAAGAATTCTTATATTATGATACCCATCATCACACCAGCCCTATATAGTAACTCTTTCCACTTCCCACGTGAAGATGCAGAAGCTCAGCAATATCAGTGCCTGTGCCAGTTAACACTCCCTGCAAGGGCAAAGTCCAATCCCAAATCCCATCTTTGCACCATGCAATACTTCCCAGGGTAGAGGTTCTTGCATTTAAGGGTACCTGAGCCTCTCCCCAAAATTTCAATGTCCATTACAAATGAAGATTTGGGACTACACCTCCAGAGATTGATCTGAGGATCTATATGATCATCTGTGGCTACATAGTTACTTTCCCCGTCCCCCAGGGGGCTTCTGAAGCAAATGACTGGCAGCAGCATTTTTAGAAATACTGGAGACAGCCTGGGTCTGGATCAGGTTTGAGTGTGCATGATCAGGAGGCTGTTTATTTACACTGTAGCCCTAATGACGATGATTTCCAAGGAAATGTCTCTATAAAAGGTGCTTTCTTGTGTGGACGAATTAGAAAAAAAAAAAAAAATAAAGGAAAGGAGAGAAAAAGCCAAACATATTCTGGTCCACAGGATATTGGTCTGTCCTTGACACACTCCTAATTGGCTTGCTATCTCAGACAATCCTTTGGTCTCTCTAGGACACTGGGCACATGAACATTGGTACCTGCAAAGGAGAAGGGCCAGACTGGTCTCTCTGACTTCCAGGGCACAGAGTAGAGCAAGTCAGATGCCTAGCCACAAATGAGTCACAGGCAAAGTGGGATCAGAGTGTGATCCTCAGACTCGCAGGCCCTGAGTCATGCAGCTTCCCCAGCCTATAAGTGTGAGAACATAGTTAGCTCTTCACAGGGAGGCAGTGTACTTGTTAGGCTGCTGTGGTAGCTCACCAAGGACAACAAGGAGGCATAATCATAGGTGCAAGCCCTGTCAGACCTCAGCAAAGGGAATCACTATAATGGCAAGCAACATCCTTGACAGTGGAACCCCAAGCATCTGAGCTCAGGTGTTCTTATTGATACAGAACTCCTCAGGTTTCTACTGATACCATATGCAGATCGTTAGCAATCAACTTCCCCCACATAAATCCAACACCTGTGGACAATACAAAATGCCAAGACGTAGGCAGACACTCACCCAACAGTGCACAATACAATATTTTAAACACAACTAAAAATAAACTTCTACAACAACTCCATTTTTCTGTATAAGCCAATCAAAAAAAATTAATACTAAACTAGCAAAAACATTTACAAGAAGAACAATCACACGGGTTGCTAATGCACAGGACCAAATAATACCAAACATCTATCAAGTTTCTCACAATGTCTTTGGAGAGCAGAAAAACATTATCAATGTCCAATTATCTGGAATTCACTCACAATCTTCTGGGCTCCTCCAGAGGGCTTTGATCACTTCTCTGGTTCTGCGCTCTTCGGCACACACAGCTGCAGGCTCCAGCTGGCTCCACTCCACTGCTGCTGCTGCTGCTCTTGGTGGTCATCCCTTGGTACCAGCATCTTCAAACTGCTGGGGTCCCTCCCTGCAACTGGGCTGCACTTTCACCAATAGCCTCTCATAGGCTCTCTTCATGATGCCAAGCATCAACTTCTTTATGTGACCCCTTCAATCTGGGCCTTCGATTGCTACTGAGGCTGCACTTTACCAGTGGTCTCTCCTGACCTCTCACAGTGACAAGCCTCAGCTGCTCTCCAAAGACCTCTTCATGCCTTCAAAGCCAGCACCACCTGGGTGACTCTTACAGTACCAATTGTCAGCACGAGATACAACCTCAGCCTGTTCTGGAAGACAGCTTCTGTGTACTGACCCTGAGGAAACATTTTCCAGATTTTAAGATAGAGTGTGGTTTGCTGGAAAAATAATTGGTCACTTTGTCTGCAGTAAGGATTCCCTCGTGGGTGGAATTCTTATCACCATCACCAGTATCTGGACAGCTTATCTTTCTCTTAGGTTTGTAGGGAAAAAAGAAAAAAAAACTGGTCATTTTAACTAATTGGCTTTTTGGCTCTAAGCCGAGGCTTCCACAACAGCAGGGGGGCCCGGCGGGTGGGAACAATCTCAGGTTGAAACTTTCTGGCAGTTTGGCGTTCTTTCTCACCACCACTCAGGGTAAACATACACCCTTCTTCAGAGACTTCAAACACAAGATATTGAGCCTCACACACATACAGCACAGCTATCAGAGAACTCTGTAACACTAAGCTTTGGTTTCCATTTCCCGTGCCCTGATGCTGCCAGCTGCAGGAGGGAGTGTAGGCTCCATGATCAGAAAAAAAGAAGTTGAAACCTTCCTTCTTCCTTGCTCCCAGCTGAATTATTCGTTTTTACCATGAAAATGACTCTCTAAAGGCCTCTATTCTGTGGCTCTTATTTTTGAGCCTTCTTTCTCACTTAATTTTCACAATTTTCTCTTCATTTCCTTCCTCACTCTCCACTCCCTTCAGGAGCCTTCAATTAATACCTTAATCTCTATCCTCTGGTAGCTTCCCTGGGTTGTGCTTTACCGGATTCTGTGAGGTCTGGAGTTTCTCTCTTAGTCTTCCTTGTCTCTATGTTGGATGAGCATGACTTCGGGCCCCACATTGCAGACACCCTTTGTAGTAGTATGCGGCTGTGGAGGTTCATCAAGGAAGACACGGTGGCATAATCATAAGTGTAAACTCTGCCAGACCTCAGCAGAGGGGACCACCATCCTGCCCACGGTCATCCTTGACAGTGGGACCCCAAGCATCTGAGCTCAGGTATTTTTATTGACACACAACTCCTCAGGTTTCTACTGATACCATATGCAGATCGTTAGCAATCAACTTCCCCCACATAAATCCAACACCTGCAGACAATACAAAATGCCAAGACCTAAGCAGACCCTCACCCAACAGTGCACAAAACAATATTTTAAACACAACAATAAACTTCTACAACAGGCAGGGATGGTGTATCCTGTGGAAGCCAGAGGACCTGGGAAAAGCAAACTTTTTGCACAGAGCCCAGTGCAATTGCCAGAAAAAATGGCATTGTGATTTAAATTAGACGTTGGGCGGGGTGGGGGTGAGTTAAGAGGTAAAATGTCCATCCAAAGTATGAAGGAAAATGTTCAGAGTGGGACAGCTCTGAAGTAGAAGCCTGGCCCAGCTTGAGCCAGGCCCTGCATCTGACCCCAGCACAGCGATACAGTGCTCCCTTGGCAAACAGGGGTATTTGTTTATTCTGCAATTGAGGACTAAAGAACAACTTCCTTTGAGGTCTGTGTTGCATTCTTTGGTGACCTTAAAAAAATAGCGCTTAAAAAAAAAAAAGTTACAGCTCCAAAAGCCAACTAAGGACTGCTAATCAGAGGGGATGCCCTCCAGACAGGGTGTGGAGTACAACGCCATTCTGAACCCTTACAAACTCTAGGTGGGACCAGAGTTTCAACGTTAAGGCATCTTCTTCGCTACCTTCTGTGTATGAGCCTTTCCTTCAGCAAGAGAATGAGGTACCTCCCAGCTATCAAGACCCTGGGAAGCACTCACCTCATTTACTTGGCACAGTCAGGGTTACACACTCAGAGTCATCTTGGATGCTCCAGACAAGCCCACACCTTGGCTTGTGCATTAGGCTGGTGCAAGCTTTGAGGCTGCCATGCTATGCCAGCCTGCACTATAATTTGGCCCTGGGGAGGCTTCCACTTTGATGAGTATTTCTCCTTCTGTCGTGTGTCACCATCAAAAAGCCTGGCTATGGATGTGAGTTACCCCTGCCCTTACCTAAAGGCTTGAGGCTCATTTCATCTGCAGGTGGGAACCCCAACATTCATGGTTAGTGAGTGGCATGTCAATTTTCCAGTTGGATCTTACCTTGAGAAAAACCTTAGGTGATTCTAGAAAAGTTTGTCTTGTGAAACTGTTGAAGGGGCACTATCCATCACAACCACTGTTGCTTTCACAGAACTTTCCAGAACTGATTCATATGTGCTGGTGTACATAGTCACATTGTAAGGGTGTGCATGCACATGTGTGTGCATGAATGTGTCGGCCAGAGGTCAACCTCGGGTGTTCCTCAGGAGTCATTTTTTGAGATAATGTCTCTTATTGGGATCTGTGGTTCATCAACTAGGCTGTCCAGCTCGTGAGTCCCAGGGATCTTCCTGCATCTGCCTCCACACTGCCAAGATAGTAAGTGCCCAATGTTTATGTGGGTGCTGGGGGTTGAACCCGGGTCCTCATGCTTGTGCATCAAGCACCTTTACCACTGAGCCACCTGCCCAGCCCCATGAGTGATTTTCATCATTTTCATTAATTCTTGAGCAGGGTGAACACATATGAATCATACAAATGAAGGTATTCTAAGAATACAAAGGAGAAACGTCAATGATTCCACTGGGACAGCAGGTGCAGGCTGGACGGCGGGGTCCACCCAGGGCAAATGGGAGCACAGAGTCATTCTACTTATGGAGGAAATGTCGAAAAGTAAGGCAAATGGAACAGAGTCCCAGCCAACGTGAAACATGAACAGAACTGGTGAAGACCCATCATCACAGCATAACCTGTAAAGGCTCCCTTGGAGCAACGGCACCTATTTCCCTGGGTCATCATAAATGAGTAGATGAAGTGAGGCACCTAGAACGGTGCCTGCCACATAGTGAGAGGCGTTCAAGTTTGTATACTATCACTAATTGATAATAATATCAAGAAGTGCTGTGTAGTAACACAGTGAAGTCAGACTGCGAGCAGAGCACACTGTTCCCGGGAGCGGCGGGCCGTCCGGCCGCACACACCCACTGTGCCCGCCCTCCGTAGCCTACAGACCACCACCGTCACTCCCCTCTGATGACTGGATCCTGACCTTTTTCCTCTCCTTCCATTTCGTCCACCTTGACTCATGACAACATGCTGCGTGTTCTGCTCCTGAGCCTTGGGTTACTGGACAAAGTCCTCCGGGGTTTCTTGAAAATTCTTTGGTAGGCCATTCCCCAACTCTCTCATTTCCCACAAAACACTGAAGACGTGTGTCACCTCTTCTAGCTCTGTAGCCTCCTCTCTTCCTTCTCACTCAAAGAGACAGTGCGTCCAGGTGTGGAGCCGCAGGAAGGCACTCAGGAGGCAGAAGCAAAAGGGTACAAGTTGCAAGCATGGCAGGACCTTATCTTAACAACAAGAGATAATAGGATTAGAGGCCACTAGGCAGGCCCCTCTGAGTGCCCTCTCTCCTCGGCCATGTCTTAACCCTTGAAATACACAGTTTACACCTTCCAAACGCTCTCTACCTTCTCTCCTCTCTTCACTTCCCAGGAGCCTGTCCCCCACTTTTGTGGGGCTTTCCGAGGGCTAACAGTGTGTCGAAGCTGACTTGAACCCCGCATCATCCAGAGGGGATGAGGATGGAAGGTGTTCCTTGCTCCACACCTTAGACCTGGCCTAAGCCCAGATTTGAGTACTGCCAGCTTCACTGAAGCAAAGGTGCTTTGTCGGCCCTGCAGGCTGGAAACACAGGCTCGAACTCCATAAGCAGGTGAGGCCACTCCCAGCATGGGATGTCCTAACCAATGAGCATTCTCAGGGTGACTGGTTGCTCCCCTGCCTGTGCCCCTATAAATGTACCCTGCACCCTACATTAAAGGGAGATGCCCCCGATGCATGTCCTGTGGGTTCCTTTGCACGCGTTCCCATGCCAACTCACGGAGGTCCACCAAAGACAAGGCCAGGGTGCCGTAGACCCATGCCCCCCACCCCAACGCTGTGTCCCCACTTCCCTTGGACTGGAGCCAGCTCCACAGCTCCAGGCAGAGGACCTGCGGCTGGGGATATGCAAGTGATGGGAGAATCATTAAGAAAACCACACACTTTCTCACATCTGTTTATTCCTGAAACCACTAGGCTTTCCTACCTGCCACTTTACAGGTCTGCCCCAAGAAAGGTCCTCAGTGAGTGCATTGGTGCTGAAACCAAGGCATGTTTCTCCATCATCAAATACTTGACATCTCTACTACATCTGACTAGGTTTCTGCCTCCTCGAGAGTCTCTCCTGTCTTCCCTCTGGCTTCCCCTTCTCTCAGGCTTCTCCTTCCCATGCTCTGCAGGCTCCTCTTCTGCCCTCCTCTAAACGTACCATCTCCCCCAGCTCTGTCCATGGCCATCTTTTATTTTTCTTCCAGGACACTGTGTGTTGACGACTCAAAAGCCCAAATTCCTAGCGGATGTCCCTTTCTTTGTCCAATGGGTTATTCTATGTTCTACCAGCTCCTTAAACTGGAGATGACCACGCCAAGCTCACTGGTGTGCTCCTTGGATGTCTTGTCTGAGTGGTGGTATCACCATTTACCAAGTGTTCAGCCAGAAACCTGGGCTTTGCGTTTGACTTTCCCTAGTCCCTCTCCTCCTGCCTGCCAGCAGCCTACCAGCTGTCTCCAAACCTCTAGACTTTGCCCTTCAAGTTGTTTCTCAGGCTATTTACAACTCCAACTCCTTTCTCTGTGGTTTCTAGAATAAAGTTCATGCTCAAACACTGAAACCTTAACCCCAGTTAACCCATTACCTCTTAGGATCAGTTCCTGGCTCCCATTCCAACCTTCTCATCTCTCATCAGGCCCCAGATATCTATAAACCAGACTTTCAGTTCCAGGATGCTTCTGTTTCAGCACACCTCTGGGGTTTTTGATCTGATGTCCCCTTGGTGGCATGCTCTGTGCTCTGAAGTAAACTACTCCAAGAATGACTGTTTTTCGAAACTAAAGAACTACTAAGTTTGCAGGTCACGTGTTACCTGTTTGAGTCTATCCACCAGAAAGCACCCTCACCCCCACGAGGCTGTCAGCTCTTCTCTTGTGCAATATTCAGTCCCCAGAATGTGCCACTATCTGATGTGTGGCTGCTGACTGACTTGCAAGTCCCCTCACTAAACTGTGACCTTGATTAATTAGAGGCCTATCCACCTTTCGTCTCCTGCTTCCAGCATGTTATCTACTGATGCTCAGCAAATGTTTCATGAAGAACCAACAGTGATGAATGATCTTTGGAGTAGCAGCTCCATCTCTTTGGGGGCAAGACTGCATGTGTATGAGGAATAATCAGAAGCGACCTCACATGTTTGCATGTGTACACATGCAGGTACTTGTTAAATTAGCTTTCTGTTATAATAAAAAAAAGTCTGAGATAATCAGCTTAGCAAGACAAAAAGGTTTTTTTGGCTCGTGGTCTTAGAGGGCTTAGTCATGATCAGTTGGTGCTATTGCTTTTGGGCTTTGGTGAGGCAGCCTGTCATAATGGGAGCTTGTACAGATGGAGCATCTCCATCTCCCCACAAACAGCTGAAAGCAAAAGGAGAAAAAGGATCCCTCTACCCCCTTTGAGTGATGTTCCAGTGACCTATGACCTTCTACTAGGCCTCAATTCACAAAAATTGAACCAGTTTTCACAAGTGCCATTGTAGAGACCAAGCCCATGGACCTCTGGAACCATTCCAGATCCAAACAACAGCAATGGTGAACTATCTTTAGTAGATCATTATCGGGCCTATGTAAGGCATGTCTATTGTGGGGGGGGGGGGGTCATTCTCTTTTTCCTTATTTTTTCTTTGTAAGTCCCTGTGCATTTCCCACTGTTCTCGGTTAACTTTATTCTGTTCTTTCGACAGCTATACCTTCTGGAAACACAAGCTTTCTCAATACTCTTACTCAATACTATAGTTTCAAATGCCTAATGTGTTACCCACAAAAGCTCAGGTGTTAGAAGTCGGTCCCAGGAAGGTGGTACGGCTCTTACAAGGTGGGGACTGGTAGAGATCCATAGGTTATCCTTGAGATATCTTTAGGTCATCCTTTAGATTGTCCCTTAGGTCATCCCTTAGGTCATCCTTAGGTCATCCCTTAGGTCATCCTTTAGGTCATCCCTTGGGTCATTCCCTAGGTCATCCTTTAGGTCATCCCTTGGGTCATCTCCTAGATTATCCCTTATGTTATCCTTTAGATTGTCCCTTAGGTCATCCCTTAGGTCATCCTTAGGTCATCCCTTAGGTCATCCTTAGGTCATCCCTTAGGTCATCCCTTAGGTCATCCCTTAGTTCATCCCTTAGGTCATCCCTTGGGTCATCCCTTAGGTCATCCTTTAGGTCATCCCTTGGGTCATCCCTTAGGTCATCCCTTAGGTCATCCCTTAGGTCATTCTTAGTTCATCCCTTAGGTCATCCCTTGGGTCATCTCCTAGATTATCCCTTATGTTATCCTTTAGATTGTCCCTTAGGTTATCCCTTAGGTCATCCTTTAGATTATCTCTTAGGTCATCCCTTATGTCATTCCTTATGTCATCCTTAGATCATCCCTTAAGTCACCCTTTAGGACATCCCTTAGGTCATCCCTTGTGTCATCCCTAGGTCATCCCCTTAGGTTATTCCTTAGGTCATCCTTTAGATATTCCCTTAGGCCATCCCTTGGGTCACCCTTTAGGTCATCCCTTAGGTCACCCTTTAGGTCATCCCTTGGGTCACCCTTTAGGTCATCCCTTAGGCCATCCCTTGGGTCACCCTTTAGGTCATCCCTTAGGCCATCCCTTGGGTCACCCTTTAGGACATCCCTTAGGCCATCCCTTGGGTCACCCTTTAGGTCATCAGCACATGCTGTTAGAAGGCAGCTCTTCTTGTTTTATTTTAATATGTACATATGTATGTGAGTATGGTATATGTATGTATGTGTACACGTGTGTAGATGTGTGCACCTGTGTGTGAGAGGCCGGAGGAAGACATCAGATATCCTGCTCTGTTACTTCCTACCTTATTTCTTGAGACAGGTCTCTAACTAAACCTGGTGGCCAGCAATTCCCAGCAATTTTCTTGTCTCTGTGCAAACACAAACACTCTTGACTTTTTTTTTTCCAGGTTCTGGGGATTTGAACTCAGGTTCTCAGACTTAAACAGCAGTAAAATGCTTTTACCCACTGAGCCATTTCCCCAACCTGGAAAGTAATTCTTGTGAGAGGACCATTGTAAAAGGAGCAAGCCTGATCCCCATCCCTGCCTCCCTGCTCCTGTCTAGGTAGCTGCACCTTTGTGAGATGCGTGCAAGGGTGGCCCTCACGCAGCTGCTCAGTGCTGCCTTGACCTTGACCCTCTAGAACTGTGAGCTAAATGAACCTCTTTCTTATGGAGTCAGTCCATCTCAGGTACTACATCTGGTAACAACAAGCTGAATACACTCAGTGCTCGGGATGATATTACCGTGACAGACATTCTGAATAGGTGAGAATTCTAAAGAGCAAAAGAAGGAATTGCCATTATCAGTTTCCATTCAGTCTTCCTCCTCTGGATTCAATTATCCCACCTCCTTTAGCTATTCCATAAATGGCAACACGCTGGATGAGCAAATTTCAATTTTACACGAAGTTATTAGACTCTCAAATGAGATTTGTAATTGGCATTCATAAGAAATCAATTATTAATAGTTATTCCAGCCGCTCTCCCTCCACATTCAGCTTGCTGAAGTGTTTACTGCTGCTCTAAAAAGCGGCCCTCTCACGCTGCCTTCATGTCCAGTCTGTGGCCATTCTGCCCCTCAAAAGCTGTCTGTGCCAAATCTGAGGGCATTGCGGTCTGTCTTCATTTCCTGTTTAATTAATTTCAAGGTAACATTGGCCTAGTTGTGGAAAACAAGCAACATTACATTGAATGTTAAAATATTACAATTCCTTTTAAATGACCAACCTGTCGTCCCATAAGCCTGGTCGCACTAAGTAAGTTAATCTTTTAAACTGATCATCTCTAGAAAACAAAATACTCTGAAACAATTATGACACAAAGCACTAAATATAGGGATTATGAGATAAAATGTTAAGTTAATTAGGACAAGCAAATTTGCAAACTATCCTTTCTATTAGAAATTAAGTCTTTACAGTTGTCTTAAAAGAAGAAAAGAGAAATTAAGTCTTCGGGGCGTTTAATTTTCATCTATGACCATCATCGTTATATAGTCCCTGTAATTAATGGAATTTGATTCGGAATCAATTGCAGCGGACAGCATTTCTTCCATTTCCTCTTGAGAAAAAGGCTCACCTGGAGAGACAAAAGGGAGATCACCATTTACAGTCAAGAAATTGTCTCTTTCCACCAGCCAGCCTCTTTGCCGCAGGAGTCCCCAGGCCCCCAGCTGCAGCTAGTATTTTCGGCACTGGAGCCAACGCAGGAGAGACCAGAAGTTCACAAGGCAGGCTGCACACACCCTGCAAGGCTAGTTACTGCCCCGCCGGCACCTACACAATACATCATTTCAGTCAAAACAGCAGGAGCACATAAACCACCACGAACAGCGTTGTTTATTCACTTAAATTAAAATGACTGAAACTGCAGAAGTATTTGCTTGAAGCTAAGCAAATACGTGAGTCTAATTATTATGTTTAGTAAAACTATGGAGAGATGATTAAATGTTAGCCATTGCAGGGAGAGATGCCAAATACTTGACTACTACATCAGGTCTGTCTCCCTCGCACTAGCTTAACCCCGCCGTAGAGGCCACCCAGTAGTCACCCTAAAACGCCTTGTTTCCGCCTGGGCTAGTGTTGATGTCAGATGAAATCAGAAGTTGGACAGAGAACCTGTGAGCTTTAGTTGGACTCAGGTAGGATCTGAAAGTCATCTTGGAAACTGGCCTCAATAAGATAGAACAAACTCAGAAAAATGCTAAAAACCTGCAGACTACTTAAGACAAAACTATGTCCCAATGTCAAGGAAATGCAGGGCGTTCCAGCCATCACCCTAGACCTTTAGGGGGAAGTCTTATGCAAAGCAGGGCTGGAGGAGGGTTACCTACCTTAGGAGCCTAAGACACTTCTCACTGTCCACAGGGCTTTCTATGTGTGGATCCAGCTACCAATCCGGAACTTACGCAGATAGAAACTTTGTGGGCTGTGCTTTTAATTTTTTTTTTTTTTTACTGTTATTTTTTGAAACAAGCTCCTATTTGTCTAGGAGTTTGACTTAAAACTCATGCTGTTCTTACGTCAGGTTCTGAGTGCTTGGTTCATAAATATGCGTCACCACACCTGGCTTTTGAAGACCCCTTACTTCCTAAGAAAAAATTCCTGAAATGCTGAAGTGACAGATTCTGGGTTTTGTTTCCTGACTGTTAGACGCTGAATCCACTGCCAAGTGAACTTCGATATGAGTCCCAGAAGGACTCCTATAACCGGCGCCGGGTAGCGGCACACGCCCAATCCCAGCTCTCGGGCTCAAGAGGACGGGCGCTTGAGGCTACACTTAGAGTCATCTTTAAAAAACAAACAAACAAACGCTAACCAAGGTCTGGGATACGGAGTAGTGACAGAATGATTATCTACGATGTGCAAGTCCTGGGATCCCCAGCAGGGCGGGGAGGGAGGGAAACTGAACCGCCAGCACTTACTGAACACTGCCGTGAGGACGGTATTGATCTGAGTGTTTCACATACACTACGTTAATCTCCCAACCACATCACAAGAGGGCAGAACTGTCGTCTCCACTAACAGCACAGGAACAATGCAGCCTGCCCTACAAGTGAGTGGGGGCTGAGTCCGAATGCCAGAAGGCCGGCTTCCCAACAGCAACCTTAGCTGAAGTACTCCACCGCACTGCTAAGATCAAACCCTGCTCACAGTAGTCACTCTGAGACACTGGGCAAGGAAAGATCTATAGAGCATTTGATTTAAGATAGCAGGTAAACAGCTTAACACTGAAAAGCACCAGCCTGAAGGATGAGCCCCACAGATTCACAGTTCTGGCTTCTTATTAGCTTTATGATCCTGGGCAGGTTGCCTAACCTCTCTCCCCTCTACACAATGCAGGTGGTGGCAACGCTACCCACCCATGGGCTTGGTACAAGGATTACATGTGTTGTTATTCAAACAGTACCTGCAAGAACACCTGACATATAGCAACATGTATTTGTTTTTAAAAGACTTGAGCTCTTCCCTGCTGCTAAATACCAGCTGATGCAACATACACCCTAGACACACATCACCCATCATGTAGGTACTTGACTCCGTGTGGTTTATGGTGTTGCTCTTACTATCTCCTGAGCATTTAGAATGCACATTCTCAAACTTAAACATACGGTGGTTGTTCTGTGGATACTATGAAAAGACTGTGGAAATCATTGTATAGTCTCAAAGCCTGGCTATACTTAAAAACAAATTAGAATTTTGAGAATCAAAACATCACTTCTTAGCCAGCTGTAGTGGCCCAGGCCTTTACACCTGGCACTCAGAAGGCAGGCAGAGGCAGGTGGATCTCTGAGTTTCAGGCCAGCCTGGTCTACAGAGCGAGTTCCAGGAAAAACAGATATACAGAGAAACCCTGTCTTGAAAAAAAAAAAAATCACTTAAGCAACCATTTTAGTGAACTAGGCAGCTAGACTGCTTAGTTAGAGGAAGAGCATGTTACATCCAATAATAATTATACATTAAGATAACATGGTGCATCCTATACGTACCTATCAAATATACCGGCTGATACAACATGGAAGGAATTAAATACTATTGAATAAATAATTGAAACCATTTGTGTTCTCTGAGAAGAACTGACTCAGGCTCTATTTATTAGGGTACCCAACAGCTGCCCTAGAAGCACAAGAACCCTGAAAGAGTGCTTCCTGGAAATTCTCATAAAGCGCCTTTCCGGGAACCACACAGCTGTGGTTCCTACCCATAGTGCAGCCAGTGCCTGACGTCACTCTTTCAGGATTACCACCATGATGACATCCATGGTCCAGGGCAAAGTCTTGGTGCTACTTTATACTCAGCTCCCATTTTTGTCCCCTGCCTCCTGTTAGTCACCATGGCCCAGATTAGGGAACCTTGGGAATGCTGAAGGAGCCTCCCTGCTGTCTCCCTGGCTGAACCTTTCTTACTCACCTACAAACCAAGCAGCGCCAGAATCACTTTCCCACAGCCCTGCTGCACTGGATGGCTCAGTCCAGCTGCTCTTCTCTACCCCCCAGGCCTCTACAATTTAGCCCCTCCTTCCCCACTGTCGGGGTTGGCTGAGCTCCCTTCTTCCATGTGCCTGGCTGCCTTCCTTCCAGATTTTGTTCCTACTGCTTTATCCACTTCCCTTGAACCAGCCCTTCATCTGTCTTCATTCAACTACCCATTCATTCATCCACAGCTCATTTGTCACAATTCATATGTTGATACCTGTTACGTGATAGCAGGCACGGCTCAACCTATCTTGCAAAGCCGAGCATAGTGACTCCCATCTGTAATTCTATCTGGGAGGCTGAAACAGGAGAATTGCCTTGAGTTTAATGCCAGCCTGGGATATATAGTCAATGCCAGATTCACCTGGGTAACAGAGTGCAACCCTGTCTCAAAACAGAAGCAAACAAATAAATCTACCTTCTCAAGGAAGCTATTTTCTCTGTCAGCCTTCTCAGGCCAAGCTTTCCAGGCTAGTTTCAGCTTGCATTGATCTTCTGATAGTTATTTTTCTAATTCCTCATATCGATCTATTTCACAAGTTAGCTTTGCTTCCCCCAGTAAGACTGTAATATGCTAAGAAAGGGATCAGATTCCAGTATCATTACCACCCACCCACTGTGCCTTAACAATGCTAAACAGACAATAGGTGCACAGTAGGAGCGACTGAACTTCTTGGGCTGTTCTTACTAATTTCACGTGGTGTAATGTAATTTAGGTTTACTTCCTTTCATCCTTAGGATTAGAAGGTCGGAACACTCATTAACGTTAACTGCTTAGACGAGCTTAACAGTGTAGGCGGTCCTGGATGACAGCTATGACTTTCACATTATTCCTTCTCTCTCTTCCTGTTTCCTAATGGTGAACTGAGTCAAGATAGTCAAACCAGGTGTGCATAGAGCTTCCAATACTGGTTTCCTGGCTCAAAATGATGTCCATGTCCGTGCTCCTGAGTGGCCTGTGGCTGCTGCATCACTCAGGGCCTGTGCATGTGGGAGCTGAGCAGAGGAGGCAGAGTTCTTCCCTTGGTACAGGATGGTGGCGGGGTGACAGTGGCATCAGTGGCTGTCCATCAAGCTGCCTGCAGTCAAGGGAAGCACGTGCATATACTGATCTAAGAAGAGAACGTTTAAAGGAAATATACAGGGATTGCGGGAAGAGGTCCCATTTAGAGTTTCCTGTGAATTCACATTCAATTCAGACTATACCGTTTACAACGTTAACACCTAAGAAGGGCCTTTTTTGTTTTGTTTTGTTTTTCAAGACAGGGTTTCCCTGTTGTAACTCTGGCTGTCCTGGAACTCACTCTGTAGACCAGGCTGGCCTCGAGCTCATAGAGACGCCGGCCTCTGCCTCCTCAGTGCTGGGATTACAGGCATGCACCACCACCTTCCAGCCTAAGAAGATCTTTTAAAAGAAATTTTTATATACTGTAATTCAAATCCTCTGTCTAAAAAAAAGCATTGGTTTCTGATTGACAGTTCATATTCTTTAAGTGGCGTGGCTTTTATTCAGGAAATACTTTAAGTGAATAAAGTAAACACAATTTATACAAATAATTACTACACTTCTATTACACAAAATCAAATACCAAACCAAACCAAAATAATAGGAATAATAAATATTTAACAAAACAACCGTTTTTAAAGTACCATCTCCTATAACATTTGCATAATTGTAAAAAACGTATTAATTGGGCTTAGAGAGATGGCTCAGCAGTTAAGACCATGCACTGCTCCTGCAGAGAACCCAAGCTCTGCTCCCAGCACCCACGTCCAGCTCCAGCTCCAAGGGATCTGATGCTCTAGACACACAATTTAAAAAAAAAAAAAAAAAAGCACCTTTAAAACCTATTCATCTTTGCATAAATTACTCTTAAAAGAAATAAAGCCCTCCGACCTTCCTCAGTCATGAATTTGACCAGTTCTTCCTTAGTCAGAAACCCGCGTTTAGCTGGATCCAAAACCTGGGGAAAACAGAGATCATATTTTCTTTGTTGAATAAAGAAAATTCTATATGATGAATTAATTTTTTCACATACACATGAATAATCTGGAGCTCACCCACCTCAAAAGCCCGAAGAAGGACATCTTCAGCAATTGGTCTGTATCTGTAATTTGTCAATAAAGTGAGTTAATGCTGGCATGTTTATCTCAGTGTCTACATGATAAATGACTGCATAAAACAAAATAAAAGCTGCGAACATCCTGGTCTAAGGACATTTCCCCCGATGGAACTTCTTTGGATTTCTGGATATGGAAGTCAACAGTCCCTACCCCACGGGAATGTTTGATGTTACCGATTAGCATTTTTTATTGATATGAAAATAAATTTATCTAGGACCAAAACAATCAATATACCGTGGCATGCTAATGCTATACTTTTGCTAGAAAAATGACTGGGCTAATTTTTATTTAAAATGATAATTCACAATTAAATGTAACTACAATGTTGTTCTTTTTGTAGCTCCTTTGCCTTTTAATTATGCCTTGCTTAGATTAATAAGCACTAGCATGGTTGATCTTTCCAAGCACATCCCTAAACCAGCCTACAAGGCTGAAAGGCTAGGGGAAGCTCTCCTAAGATATGTACTGGGCAAACAAGATATAAAAAACCAAGTGGCTTTGTTTTGTTTGAGGCAGGGGCTTCCTCTGTAGCCCAGGATAGCCTGGAACTGTGTCACTAAGGCCAGCCTCAATTTCCAGCAATCCTCCTGCCTCAGCCCCCTCCAGTGATAGGGTTACAGGTGTGAGGCACCATGCCTGCCCAAGCCAAACGTTCTAAAATCAATGTACTTCTAGTCATTATCTTGCCTTAAAATTGGATTTGCTTCCTTACTTTCTTTCCAGAAGTGCTCTGGTCATCACTGGAAGAAATTTTTCATATCGAATGTATCCAGTAGGTTCTTCCTCCTCTACCTAAGCAGTCAAAAGCATGAATAAACAGTCGCTTATTCATTTGTGGTTGAACAGCTACTTTTTCTTTTCAAACAACGAGCCACCTGTTGGAGTGTGATGGTGAGTACACAGGCACAAGCCCTGCTCACAGAGCTTGTTTTCTGCTAGGAGAGACACACATAATTCCAAACATCACAGTGCTGGTAGCCGGGGAGACAGCGCTGTCAGGGATGTGCTCGTCCTGCAACCACGAGGACCTGAATCCAACCCCTGGCATTCACATAAAAAGCCAGTGTGTAATTGGCTCACATGGATTGTCACTCAAAGTTAACCTGCGGCATGAGTGTGCCGCATTGTGATTGTGTGTCTGTGCGAGCGCGCGCGCACACACGCACACATGTGCACATCACAATACCAAACATCCAATTTGTTTTTTAAAGACAGGGTCTTATATTACATAGCATAACCTCACATTTGTGGTGATCCTCCTGCCTCAGTCTCCAAAACGGTAGCATGTCAGATTGAATGTCTAATTCTGATATGTGCAAGTATGAGGAGTAAAGGAGGTGGGTCTAGAAGAGCACAGAGCACAGGAAACTTCCCTGACTACGGGATCCAGAAGTCGCTGGTAACAGAGTAGTGTCTGAGCTGGTTTCCAGCAGAGAAGAAGAGGCTGCAGCACAGGTCTCAGCAAGGGCAGCTCAAGGTGAGGATGGAGGGAGACGAGGCCTTATCATCTACAGGGTACCCGTTCCTTGTTCTCCTGAGAACAATGTGAGGACACTGACCATCTCAGGGGTATGTGTTTTGAAGGGTCATACTGTTGTGGATGAAGGGACTTCTTCAGATACAGGGTGATGGGGCAGACTGGAGTGCTGGCCATGGGAGAGAAGTAGACGGGATGATCCAGGAAACCTTTAAGAAGCAGAGCTGACAGTGCTGATATTGCACCCACTTCTTACAGATAAGGGAGAACAGGAGTCTAGCATGAACCCCCAGATTCTGACTTGCACAATGCACTGTCTTTCCATGAAATAAAGAATAGGGAATGAGGTCAGGTTACGGCCAGTCAACACCTCACAGACCAACCTACATCTCAAATCGTTTTTGTATTTATGAAGTACTTACCTGAGTAATAGAACTTTGTCCTGCCACTCTTAAGTTGAGAAAATACTATTCCAAAAATGAGGGCTTTTGGTACCTAGCACTATTGGATGAGAAAGAAATGGGTCTTCTTGCCTGCGGGTTCAACTCTGACAGACTGACTGAACAAAGAACCACTGATCTTCCCTTCCACGTCAGGCAATTTATAAGGAGCTATAAATTTAGCACTCTCTCTCAAAAATCTTATTAAAAGGCTCATAGATCCCAATTCAACAGATGAGTTTTAAAGAGATTTATTGTTTCAACAAAAAATAAATCTATAGGTTGCTATTAAGTGGAATGTGCTGTCATCCAAATGACAACTATTTTAATGTTCATATGAGATTCATACCTAGTGTGAGTAGTCTTCAGAGTCCATTATCAGAGAGAATCAAACCCATGTAGGAACATCATGTTTCAGAATTGCTGAACTCATCGGTATGTGAACAATTTCTTCAGCTTCCTCTAAGGTCTGAGGTGAGAATTTGCCAATTCATGTTACTAAAGCTCTGCTGTACTTGGACAGTAGTCTGAAACTCCCAGCGTCTGGATGCAGGTGCAGCTCAATGGTAGAGTGTTAGAGACTCTGGGGCTTAACACCCAGGGCAGACTTTTTTAAGTCAATCTCTTGTGTCTCCTATACACTTCAGATAATGTATGCCCATGAAGTATCACCAGCATGGCTGCCTAAGCATGACCTGAACAAGGACACCACCAATAGACACGTTAACATGGAAGGAAAGCTCAGGAAACCTCAACTCTAGACAAAGAACTACTAGCAACTAACATTCTGATATACTCATAGATCAGTCCCTTGCTCAGCCATCATCAGAGAAATGCCCTCCTTCGGTAGATGGGAACAAACACAGAGACCCACTACTGGGCAATGTGCAGAGACTGAGAGACCTTGGCACATGCAGTCCTAATGGGATGTCAAATCCCATCAAATCCCTCCCCTCAGGGCTCAGAGAACTCTGCTAAGAGGAGGCAGAAAGATTGTAGAAGGGATGGCAGACACCAAGAGAAGGCCACCTGTACACAGAAGGACCGATGCACATGTGAACTCAGAGACTGGCAGCATGCACAGGGCCTGCATGGTCTGGACCAGACGGGACCTTGTGCTGAGAAGGGGAGCAGACACAAGCCTTCATCTCTAATCCAGACACCATCTTCAGTTGACAGCACTCACTAATGAAAAGTTAGTTCTCTTCAGCGGAGTCTCTCTGGAGATACAAACCACTCTTCTTCAGGGCAGGCCATGCCCCGCAGTGGGCAGCCAACAAAAAATCAAATGGCATTTCTGGAGGAGCTTTTGTTATTTTCAGCCCTACAGGTCTTATGCATTTATATTATGGTTTCCAATTCCGTGTTTTTATTATGTTTTAGATGCCTATTTGCCTTCTAAGGAAAGAAAGAATGAAAGGAAGGAAGGAAGGAAGGAAAGGAAGGAGGAAGGAAGGAAGGGAAGGATGGATGGATTTGGGTGAGAGAGGAAGTAGGAAGGATCTGGGAAGAGTTTGGGAAAGGGAAGCCATAATCAAAATATAGTGTATGAAAAATCTATTAGATAGACAGACAGACAGACAGACAGACAGACAGACAGATAGGTAGGTAGATAGGTATAACTAAAGGCAACTAAGAAATGCTGGGAATGGGAGAAATAGCCTTCCTCAGGGAAGAGCATGCCAATTGGCTATCCAAATACCAAATAGTCAGCCCTGAAAATATACACACAAGAAATACTATACGCACTGATCAGGTTATATTTGTGTGTGCGTGTGTGTAAAACAACAAAGACAAAGAGGTCATAAACTTGAAAGAAAACAAGGGCGGGTACATGGGAGGGTTTGGAGAGAGGAAAGAGAAGAGGAAATGTTGTTGTGATTATATTACAATCTCAACAAATTTTAAAAAGTCAATCTCAGGAGATCATTTCTAGAGCAATAATCTTTTTTTAATTTACTTATTTGCATGTACATGTGTGAGTGAGAGGCGTACGTGTGCCACAGTACACGTGTATGGTCAGAGGACAATTTGCAGGAGTCAGTTCTCTCCTTCCACCACGTGGGTTCCTTGGATAGAACTCAGATCTCAAGCTTGGCAGTGGGCACCTTCACCCACGGAGCCATCTCACTACCCCACAGTGCAAAGATTAAAATTAAAAAGTTGAGTGGCCATCCTTATTCCTTCAGAAATTTTTTCCAGAATAGGACAATCATCCCTCACATCCCCGAATACTCGTTTATTCCCTAAACATCCATAGAGCAGGCAATCTCTACCTTCACAAAATCAAAGTCTCTTTCAGCATCCTACTGATCTTAGTATTCCTGAGTTCAGCTCGGTGTCTCACTTCAGTCATAAGAGAGCTGGCAAATGACACAAGATACGTGCCATTTGCTACTTCCCCGGATTCCCTCATCACTCACAAGCCCTCAGCAATGAGAACAGTAGGGTCAAAACTCTACAGGTGTTTTTTCACTCACAGATAATTTTGAGGCTAAAAAGAGTTTTATAATTGTCTTCAGTGTTCTATTGCTGTGAGGAGAATGGCAACTCTTATCAAAGAGACCACTTAATTGCAGACTTGCCTCCATTTTCAGAGGTTAGATCATTATCATCATGTGTGGGGCGCGTGGCAGCATGCAGGCGGGTGCTGGAGCAGTAGCTGAGAGCTACATCATGACCCACAGGCAGGGAGAGAAGCTCCAGGCTTGGTGTGCACCCCCAGTGACACATTTCCTCCAACAAGATCACACCTCCTAATCCTTGTATCCTTTCAAACAGCTCCACCTCCTGGTGACTATGCGTTGACACGCATCTCCAGGGGCCATTCTTGCTCAAACCACCACATAAATGCGTGTTTAAGAAGAGCCCCAACCAGTCAGAATAGCAAAACAGGCATGAAGATTTTCTTTACTTTTCTTTTGAGTCAGGGCCTTCCTTTGTTCCCTAGGTCGGCCTTAAAACTCTTAGCCCTCCTGCCCTGCATCCCCAGTGTTGGGATAACAAATGCTTGTCATCACGCCTAACATAAATTTCCTTCAGTTTAGAAAAAGCCAATGGATAATATGATTTAAAAGTCAGGAAAGGAATGGTGAGGTGCTCCGAGGGGAAGGCACTTGCTGCACAGCCTGGTGACCTGAGTTCAATCCCAAGGAAAGGTAGTTGTCCTTGACCTTCACGTGTTCATCATGGCATGCATGTGTGTACCACACACATCATACATACACACACATGTGCACACACACTCACATTTGGGTTTTTCTAAGTCCATTTTAAATGCTTTTTAGAAGTCCATTTTGAAATTGTAAAATTCTTTCCATGACCCAACATTGCCCTCTAGAGGCCATATCTGATATGTTCTCTAAACATAAGCAATGACATTTAAAACATGACTATTCTAAATTCAATATTCATGTAATGTTTAATAAGTGACAGACACTTGTTTTATTATCAGTGGTTTTATATTCAAATAATTAGTTTCCTTTTAGGATAGTTTTTAACAGAAGGTTGCAAAAAAAATAAAAGAATTCCCATCTGCACTCTTATTGTTTAAATTCTTTAGATGTTTTATTAAGGCAAGATTGACATTTTAAATTGAATATACTTAAAGAATACAGCAAGATGCTTCGATATACACATATAGTGAAATTATTACTACAAGTAGGTAATTAGCACATCTGTCACCTCATTAATTTCCTTCCTGCATATAACAAGAACTCTTAAGATCTACCTTATTTGGGTTGCTGTGGGTTGTTTTTATGGAAGCAGGTGATTCAGAGTTTTTGCTTTAAGTTTCCATTTTCAGAAATACTGAAAACATTTTTCCCGGTATATATTTAACTGGTGCTCACTATTATGTTCTGGTAAACAAAGACAAATAAGCCATAATGCACCCCCTCCCCAGAAAAGGGGGAAACTGCCAGGAGTGATGGTTTACATTTGCAATCCTAACACTTGAGAGGCTTGAGACAGATCAATATGAGTTCAAGATCAGCTTGGTTCCAGGACAGTCTAGACTACAGAGTAAAACCTTGTCTCAGAAAGAAAGAAAGAGAGAGAGAGAGAGAGAGAGAGAGAGAGGAGAGGAGAGAGAGAGAGAGAGAAGAGAAGAAGGAGGAGGAGGAGGAGGAGGGAGAAGAGGGATGGAAGAAGAAAGAAAGAGAGAGAGATATACTGACAGAGGGAAAAAGGAGGGAAAGAGAGGGAAAGAAAAGGAAAGAAGGAAAGGAAGAAAGAGGGGGAAGGAGGAAGGGAGGGAAGAGGGGAGGGAGGGAGAAAGGAAGGAAGGAAGGAAGGCAGGCAGGAAGGCAGGGGAAAAGAGAGAACACAACTTTTTAAAAAGGCTGACAGGCTGTGGGGGTAGCACACTAGCTGGTGTTGGGAGACCTAGGAAGAAGAGAGCAGGTGAACATGATCAGAATACACTGTACAAAATTTCTCAAGGAATTAATAAAAACACTTTTTAAAGAATGCAAAAGGAAGGACAAGAGCCTTCCAAAAGGGAAAGGTTGGGGGTGCTCAATGGATAAAGCACAGGCCCAGCAAGCATGAGGACCTGAGTTCAGATCCCCAGATCCCACATACCTGCTAAATGGCTAACAGGCAGCTCTGGGGTCAAGTGAGATGCTGACCTCAGTATATCAACTGGAGAGCAATCAAGCCACCAGCATCAACTTCTGGCTTCCACATGCACGCACCTGCACACATGCGTGTGTCACCGCGTGAGCATACAAACACAGGGAAACGGGAAGTCTGCATGCAAACATGTCCATTGGGAGCACGCCACTGAACATGAAAATGGCTACAGATAAGAAGACAGAGGGAATAAAACTCACTGGTAGAGCGCTTGCCTGGCATTCTCAAGGCCCCGCTTCCACCTCCAGCACTGGGAAGGACTGGGAAGAATGGGAGGGAACAGGCCTGAACCAGGGCTCTGCTGCCTGTTCTCAGAACAATTAACCACTGAAGTTTAGGGTACTCAGTCCAGTGATTCAGAACCTCTAGCAGACACATTTAAGGTTTGTTTATATATGTTAAATACCTATGGAATATTTTTATTTAAAGAGGTTGAATTACTACTCAAGCAGAAATACCAACATGTACCAACTGGTAATCACCAAAACATATTCACAACTCAGAAGAGTTCTTTTATGGAGTTGATAGAGAAAAAAAACAGGGCTGGAGAGATGGCTCAGTGGGTAGCTGCACTGGCTGTTCCCAGCACCCACATGGCAGCTAGCAACCGTCGGTAACTCCAGTTCCAGGAGAACTTAAACCCTCTTCCAACCTCTAAGGGCACTGCGTGCATATGGTGCATATACATACAGGCAGGGAAAACATACATATAAAAATTTTAATTAATTTAGTAAAAAATAAAATGCAACTTCTTTTTTAAGAAAGGACAGTTGAGATGTATTTTCCAGGGAAAGGCTCAATTGTTACCAAGACAGAGTGAAATCAATTCAAGAGTCTCATACTGGGAATATCCACTTGGCTTCTTTCTGTATTGGTTAGGGTCTTTCTGAAAAGCAGACACTGCCTTTTTCATTAAATCGTAATCAGGGCTATCGATGTAGCTCAATGGTAGATGCCTAGCCAGCATGAGCTCTGGGTTCAACTTTTAGCACCAAATATATAAATACATAAACAGTATATTTACCATGTTTGGCCAAGATGAACATGGTCTTGTTAAAAATCCATCTTCTAGTAAAGGAACGCAGTTGGTGGCAGAGTACTGGCCTAGCACGTTGCAAGGCTGTGGGTCCAGCTTCTGTGTGTTCATTTAGGGCACAAGAAGACAATGATGTCTACCTGACGAGGTGATGTGACAGTTTCACCAGATAGGATATGACTGCTTTGTGAACCCCAAGAGTTGATGATAGTGGTATTACCCATAGTGTAAGCCCTTCTGCTTCTGTGCTGTGCGATGGTAATTGTTCTTAAAAGTCTGCATGTGGAAACTCCAGGCACAGGCACAGGCACAGGCACACCTCACTAACCACGTGGGCCTGTTTCTTCAGAAGTTTGCCCTTGCCTCTTATGTGTCTGTTGCTATTTTCTTTTGTTTTATGGTGCTGAATACCAAACCTCACGAATGCTAGGCAAGCGCTCTATTACTAGGATATATACTCAGCCCCCTGCCTCCTGTCTATAAAAACACTATGTAGGCAGCGGTGTGGGAACAGGAGTCAAGGTCACTCCCAGTTACACAGAAGTCAGAGGCCAATCTGGAATTCATGAGACCCTGAACCAAACGCAACAACAACAAAAACAGATAGATTTGAAA
>JAMJFZ010001518.1:0-55000 GCA_026225945.1 Cricetomys ansorgei
CCTCACTCAGCTCTAGTGACAGTCTTCAGAGTAGCGGCGAGAGAGCCCAGCATGAAGGCGTATCATTCCAGAAGGAGGGATAAGACAGAGAACGGGTCTGGCAGGCAGAGATGATCACGGCAGCAAACTCTCCTGGACAACACCGTCCAGTTCTGCTCTGCTGAGGGAAATGAGGACGTCATCGGGACGGAGGCTGAGGAGGCAGGGGAGGCCTGTTTCCTGGAGCACACAAAGTCGGTGCTTTTGGAAATGGAGGGCCTTTAGCAGAACTGGGTGCATGTCGATGGTTACTGGCCAATGTCACAAGAGAAAGCAATTTATATAATTTAGAGACATTTACAGAGAAACCCTCCAGAAGAGCTCACGAGCGTTTGATACTGCTGTATCAGCCAAATGTGGTCCCGGATCCCTGTCATTTCTCTTGGACTAGCCATCGTTTTTAGTTGAGGGTAAATAGAAAACAGGAGAGACACAAAGCTGAGATACAGAAGCCGTGAGTCCATCGAATTGTGTGCTCGGCCAAAGTGGGCACTCAGAAGTAAAGCAAACGGCAGGCACGAGCCCAAGGAACAGTATATTCTTCTAGCTCAGTAAACTACCATTTCCATCGTCTGAGTGTGTGCTGTAGTCCTGGGTTCTCATGTCATCTTCTTCCAGAGCTGTAAGGCAGCTTGGGTTGAAACAGTAAGAAAACCCGTGAGAGATAAACATCTCCCCGTGGGACCGCCTAGAGGAAACCAGGCTATCGCTCAGGTAGGTTGGCATTTAGGAGTTAAAGTGAGGATAGATGTGGCAAGGCTTAAGGAGCAGAGACTGAATGCGCAAAACAGTAGACTTAGGTTGGGAGATACGAGTCTGGATCTCCTTCTGCCTCTTGCCCAGCTGAGGAAACGCATTCTTCCCAGGCCTTCACATTCTTATTTGTAAAATGAAAAAAGAAACAACAAAACTTTCTATTTTCATGAATCGATTCTAAGTGAAAAACTGTCTGAGAGAGAAAGTTGTGAGGAGATGCTAGAAAAACCAACGTTCTAGAACAGGGCCTCCGTAAGTGCCTATCAGATGAACTTTTGGCTTTGTGGGTCACGAACTTCCTCTAGCAAGTACTTGACTCTGCTGCTGTTACAGCACAAAAGAAGCCGTATGCAGTATGTAAGTGAATTTCTTCAGTAAAAAACTCATTTGCAAAACCAGGAAGTGGGCCGGCTCCGACTCAGGAGACAACTGTCAACCTCTGAACTAGAGGCCCAGTGAATCCTCACCATCTCGCTAGGTGACATGGTGCAACTTATTTCCAGTTCCCCAGGCCTCTCTTTCTAAGTTTGTCTAGTACCACAGAGCTCTCCCGTGTCTCCTCAATGATACTGATGTGACACGTGGAAGAATGAGGAACCTTGTTAAAACAAAAGAGTTTTAAGGAATAACGTTTGGAATCACAAGAAGTTATAGCGGTACATGAGATAAATGAGCTGAGTTACAACTGGTATATGGTGGGATGAAGGTACCCCGTGTCTTATTCCTGTTCTATTGTCCGCAAAACACCATGACCAAAGCAACGTATAAAATAAAGCATTTAATTCAGGGCCCGCGGTTCCTAAGGGTTAGATTTCATGAACATCATGAACATCAAGGTAAGGAACATGGCAGCAGGCACGGAGAGCTGGCACCGGAGCAATAGCTGACTGCTTACATCTCATCCACAAGCCCAAGGCAGAGAGATAACAGGGAATGGTGTGGGCTTTTGAAACCTCAAAGCCCATCCCCAATGACCCACCTCTTCCAACAAGGCCACACCCCCTAATCCTTCCCAAATAGTTCCACCAAATAGAGACCAAGCATTCAAATATGTGAGCCTATGGGGGTCATCCTCATGTAAACCACCACACATGGGTACCTGTTCGTGTGTGCACATGTGAAAGCAGTGTGTATGCATGCATGTACAGGCATATGCCATCAACATTGGGTGTCTTCCATTGATAGCCACTTTATTTATTTATTCATTTATTTATTTACAGACGTGGTCTCTGACGGAGTCTAGAGCTCACCAATGGCAAGAGTAGTAGGCCAGGGCTCTCTGGGGATGTGCTTGTGTCTGCCTCCTCCAGCATGGGTGCTATAACCCATTGTGCCAGACTTTCCTATTGTGGTAGGGACCTACTGAGCCATCTCCCCATCTCCTAAGATGAAAATAAAACAAAGACTTGAAGGGCTGGAGATGAAGATCACTGGGAGAGTATTTGTGTAGTATGAACAAGGTCCTCGGTCCAATACAAATACTGGAAAAATAATTTCTAAGTAGGCGAATTGGTAATCTCATACTTGTTTATAAGATAAAGAGACTAGGACTCAGAAAGGCTTAGGTGTCTACTCAAAGTCACATAAGTCATATGAGTGGCAAAGAATAAACTTGAACTTGATTTCTGCCCTCTGCTCACTGAGCTAGATAGTCAGGAGCTCTGGACACATGGCTCAGGAAGAAAGAGTAAAGAAAGCCAAAGCATATAAGGGTTTAATGCTCTCTGACAGTGACTGTTTCCACAGTCTCCCTTTTCTCTCACAGTGCCCTTTCTTTTCCTTACTTCCAAGGACCTATTTGCTGACTCATTCTCTGAGAGCTGTTTCTCTAGCAGCTGGACCATCTGCTAGAACCCCACACCCACATATACACATTTCCTGCAAGAGGACTCTAGCAAACCAAAATAAGAGGAACCCCTATGCCCATCAAAATCACAGTGACTCAAGAGGAACCAAGGAAGGGTGACCGACGGGACCCATTTATCTGGGATAGTCTTGGTTTCAGTAATAGCTGCTCAGTCCTGAGAAAACCACAGAGGATTAGTTACCATGATAGTTAATTCTGGGTGTCAATCTGACTGGACTAAGGAATACTCAGAAAACTGACAAGGCATAATTCGGGGATACAGACTGTCAGGAGTCTGAGTTCACTTAGCAGGAAAGGTGTGTCCTCTATATGCACGGGTACTAGCGTAGCAATGGGTGGGTGGGGGTGGCACAGAGGGGTGAATTGATGCTTTCCCTCTTGTAGCTGGGATCTACTCTTTTCCTCCTACCTCTATACATCAGAACTACGTTCCCAGATTCCGTTATACTCCAGTAGCCCCCTGACATCTGGATTTTCATGCTTTTAGGTTTAGACTGGGAATCCTTGGGTCTCTGCCTTGTAGGCAGACTAACATAGGACTTCTCAGCCTCTATGATCATGTGAACAACTCTCCTAATGAGTTGCCCCTCCTATCTATCTATCATCTATCTATCTATCATCTATCTATCATCAATCTATCATCAATCTATCATCTATCTATCATCTATCATCAATCTATCATCAATCTATCTATCATCTATCTATCTACCTATCTTCTTTCTCTGTACTATTGTGATGGTTTAGATGAGAATGGTCTTTGTAGGCTCATGTGTCTAAACACTTGGTCCTCAGTTGGGGGAACTGTTTGAGAAGGATTAGGAGGTGTGGCTTTGTTGGAGGAGGTGCACCTCTGGGAATGAGCTTGAGGTTTCAAAAGATTTGTGCCGTCCCCAGTGTGCTCTCTGTGTCCCGCTTGTGGCTCAAGATGTGAGCTCTCAAATGATCCTGCCACCGTGACTTTGCTCTGGTGTCAGGACCAACCCTCTGAAACATAAGCCCCAAATTAAAAGCTTTCTTTTATAGGCTGCCTTGGTCATGACGTTTTTACAACAGCTGTAGGAAAGTAACTAAGACAACTATATTCTATAGATTCTGTCTCTTTGGAGAACTGTGACCTACACAGCCACCCTGTGAGTCAGATAATGTTGCACTGTCCTTCTTACTTTCCTCTTTAATATTATGCTGGTCCAAGGTGGCTCCAAATTGCTTCAAGAATGTGGGTCCCTGCTTCCTGGTCCTTCCTTTGGGTAGCCAAGTTGTTGGCCCAGCCTCAAAGAGGAATGCGCAGTTAGGAACCATCCAGGGTCTGAGCGGGTCTTGAGCAGAGGCTTGAGAGTGACGAAAGACAGACTTCTCGGGAGGCAGTGTCAGTGAACAGCTCATTTTACTGAAGTAAAGGATATATACACACACACACATATATACATATGTACATATGTATACATATATGTATATACATACATATATACGGTAGAGGGAAAAAGGGAAATGCGTTATGTGGCGGCATGTTATTGGCTAGAGCAGTGGTATTGAGAAAGCTCTATTTGCATTCAGCAGAAGTTTGCAGGGGCCAGTGGAAGAGATCTTATAAGGTCATATAGGGAGAGAGGAAGTCTAGTCCAGGGTTCTCCAGTTGCCGTGGTCAGATAAACATTAACCAGGCCATATACCTTGGAGAGGCAGGATTTTATCAGGTACTATGTGACATAAGGCATAGCAGCACTTAGAGGAGCTTTGGTAGCTGTTAATGGTAGCTGGGGTCTGACAGAGTAAGTAAAGAGAAGCAGCCAAACACCTTCCACTCTCAGGGTGAGAAATCCAAGCTTCGAAGCATGTTTCAACCCCTCTCTTAGCTCTAGGCCAGCCCCACACAAGAAGTAGACTCTATTCTCCCTCGCCTTGAGTGTGAACAGTCTGGTGACTGCATGTAGTGCAGAAGGATATTGTGGCTCAGGTCTTATGTCACACGTCCTGTCTGTTGTCTTACTTTCTCTCTGGTCCCTGAGCCACCATAGACAAGTACAACAGTGCTGGGACTTCCAAGCTGAATCTACACATATGGCCACTCCCATCAGCCCCAGTGGGGCCCAGCTTTCCGTTCACCCCACAGTATCAAACATGAGTGAAGCTTCCGGATGCCCCAGAGCAGCCCACACATCCGCTGAGGTCTCCTAGCGATCCATAGGAGAATCCCTCAGTCAAATGTATTATTAGAATGCATAATAAAACGTTTGTGTAAGCCGCCTGGTTCTAAGGTAGTCGGCTATGCCAAGAGGCGATGGAGACAAATGCTCTAAACCTGGCCTAAATAAAACACTCTCAGCTTTTCTGTCCACTGCTGTAAACAGGAGGTTATCTTCCAACAGGTGTCCTGCCAGTTCTGGATAACCCTACAGCTCTTCTGGATGGGCAAAGGGTGCAGGTGAACTGAGACATGGCCATTACCTTCATCTGTTTTTACCCCGACACCTCGGTGTGCCATGTTGGCGTATTTCCGTCTCCATGAATTGCAAGCTCAGTGCTATGTGCTTCATGGACTTCTTGATATCCTCACCATGCACTCCAGCCTGGGGCAGGTTTTTTCACAGTGACAGATCGCATACCTTAGGCCATCATCTTCACAGAATGGACTCTCATGCATCATCACCACATCTATCTGGAGCAGTGAAGGGTTGACCGCTTCTTTCCAGTTTGGCTCAATAATTGAAATAATTGAACCGCAGGTTCCTTAGGGCGATGCTGTGTCTTTAGTGTCCTTGGGCACTTGGGGTGGATGGATACATTGTACTTTAGCCTTTCCCTGTCTTTGGGCGGAGCGGTTCTTAGCCGAGATCAGCATCTGGATTTAGCAGGGGAATTGAAAAGTAGAAAGGGGGGGTAACAGGGCTTTGGATCATTTTGAAAGTTTGCGACTTTCATTTCTCCCTGTGCTTTTGCTTCTGATTCTTCTGCTGCTTCAAACTTTTGAAAGTCCCTGCATCGTGAGAAGGGAAATGGTGTCGTCGGGAGTGTTTGTCTGCCGTGTGTTGGGATGCAGGAGGAAAGGCCAGAAAGGAGGTTCGCAGTCAGCTATTCGGAAAAATGGCCTCAGGAGATGGTGGACACGGTGGGGTGGGAAGAGGCTATGGAAAGCAAGAAGCAGAAGAAGGTGGCGTAGATGTGATGGGTTTAGGATAGAGACCTAAGTCCCCAACTTCCCAGACAAGCTCTCTAGACACACGTCTTGTTATGAAAGTCAAGATCTGCGCATGCTCATCTCCCTGTCTTCTTCAAACTGTTGAAAACACACAGAACTGCCAGGGGAAGTGACCCCCAGCGGTGCGGAGAGAGGGGGCTAACTTACCATCCTGAGCGTTACTGATGAATCTCCGCGTGGCAGACGGTAAAGGGGACACAGTGACAGGTAAACATATGGCGCAGCCCTTAGCGGCCAGAGCGGAGGCTGCCACCCAGCCTGAGCTGCAGGATGCTGAACTTGTGGAGTTAAGCAGACAGAGCTGGCATCTAGAGACGGTGACCTGTGCAGAAGTGCCTGATGGAAGACTGATCCCACTCACCTCCCACGCATAGCTGTTCCCCTAGCCTAGCCTTGAGCTAGGCAGCCATGAGCCCAGCTATAGGCCAAAACCTGAGAGCTGGACCTTCCCAAGATATTGCATCCCGTTAGCTGTCTGGGGAGACGGTGAGAGGTCCCACAGTGGAGCACTCGTGGTAATTCTGTCTTGGCTCTTCAGGAACCATGGGTAGGATAGCTGGCCTGCAGTCTAACATCTGTTGTGTGAGTTTGTCTGGAGAGATATGAGTGAATACCTATTTTCTCCAGACAGAGCAGTGACAGACCAAAGCCACAATCCCACGCAGGTGTGCCTGCTGAGCCGTGGGTGTATCGGGGTTACTTTTAGGAGCATTGGTGGCTCCGTTGAATGTGAGAAGGCCGCCTCAGCACAGGTGAAAACTGCATCCCTTGAGCTCCCCAAGAGTCTCCACGCCCCCAGCAATTGCTCACTGCTTCTATAACCTCAGCGGGGTGGGGGTGGGGGGTCGAGAAATTAAATTTTCTGGAGCTGGCTGAATCACACGAGCACCCGCCCCAAACTCCGGGGCTGCGGTGGGACAGGGGTGGGGGGTGGGGGGGTGGGGGGGTGGGGGGGGATGTGTCATGTGTCAATCTAGAGTAAACAGCTCCTGGGGCATCCAGAAGCACAGTTGTCTCCTGTGCCTCAGACCTGCCTGGAAATGCCTCTCAGGGAAAACACCTACAGAACTGAAGCGGAAATGGCCCACCAATGGCATGAGTCTGCCCGCCCCTTTATGTTTTAGGATGGATGGAGAAGCTACAGCTCCCAGGTATTTGCAAGAAGCGATGTTCTCAAGAAAAAAGGTGCAGAGAGAAAAAAGAGAGAAAAATTACAGTAGATATGAATAGATATATATAGGTACAGATATACATATATATATACATATATATATGTATGTATATATCACTGAGGGGACATTTGCAAAGGAAAAGGCAATGGGGAATGAGAAGGAGGTCTTTGCAATTAAAAATGTTGGATAGACATCAAAGTGAATAATGATGGCGATGGGATAGAATTTATGGGTAAAAATCCATGAATTTGTATAGTCTTTAAATAAACAGAAAGAGAGATTGATAGATCTAGAGGCAGAGTTAGATAGATGGTAGGTAGGTAGGTAGGTAGGTAGGTAGATAGAGGGGGGTAGGCACACACTGCATTACAGGAAAACAACTAACTGCTACAGAAGGAATGATGGAATTAGAAAAATCTCTGTTTTGCAGACACCAAGGTATTAATTCAAGCAGGGGCCATTTAAGGATGCAGAAATGAATGTATAAAAATTTGATGAGGAACAAGATAGGTCTCAAAGCACCACTAATGAATTACTTATGAACTACTATGATAGCTAATATTGACTGACAGTTAATAACTTGATGTGATATAAAATCGCACAGGATGCAATCCTCTCGACATAGCTGAAAGGGATTCCCTTGACTGAGTTAACTGAGCAGGGAAGTCTTGCCCACTATGAGTGGCACCATTCCGCACGCTAGGGTCATAGACTGGATAAGAAGGAGAAAACAAGCCGAACATAAGCATTCGCAGCCCGCCGAGGGTGCAAAGCTCAGCTGCCTCAAGCCCCTGCCGCCAGGTTTTCCCTGCCTCTGTGGACTCTCCCGTAGCACTGTGAGCCAAAGTTCAAAGAATATTTTATTACAGCAGTGATACAAATAATGAAAACACTCAAGGGGAAAAACTGATAGGTAGCTTGGATCAGGTGATTAAACTCAACATTACCAATAAAGGGTCAATGCCAGGTGCTCTTGCTGTGCTCCACCAGGAAAGTCACAGCATTGCTGTGTGCTGTTCCTGCTGTGACACCCTGGTATCCCCCTAAAGGAGATACCAGCTTACACCCGCACTGTACGCACTCTGAAGAATGAGTGGTTTGTGCTTTTCCGAACTTTCAATGTGATAAAAGACGGCAAAAGGCTGAGGAACTGCATTAAGTTAAAGAAGACAAAAGAGCTACAGTAACAAGGACTTGGGGTGCAGCTCAGTGGTTAAACACTCGGTGTGTGGGAGGTCCTGGGTTCCATTCCTGGTGCTAAATGAACAAAGAGCTGCAAAGCATCTCCCTGGGTTGAAAGACAGGGAAGAAAAGCAACCTGTAGAGGACCTTATTGGGATAAGTGGCAGTAGTATATACATTTAAATCTTTCTGTTGTTTGATGGATTTAAAAATTTGGTATTGATGTATTAGAGTAAAGGAAGGGACTTCATATTTGCAACTTAGAAATGTTCAGAGAAAGAGAAATAAAGCAAATGGGAAAAAAGGAAGAAAGAAAGAATAAAAAGAAAGACAAAGAAAAGAGAAAACTGAAGTTGGCAATTGAGTTGGTAAATTTGGGTTGAGAATATGACAAAAATATTTATACTATTTCGGCCACTTCTGAAGGCCAAAGTGAGGATTGGGAGTTCCAGGCCAGCCTGGGCTACACAGGTAGACCCTGTCTCCAAAGGCCAAAAGGAAACTTAACACACAAGAAAGAACCAAAAGGAGGTTACGTAGAAATGCAATAGAAAAGTCGGTGAATAATATATGTTATTAAGTTAAAGGAAGACAGGCTTACCAACAGCCCTCACATTTGGAAAGACCGTTAAGCTTTCCCCGAGTTACGGGATATAAACTAGAACTCTGTTGAAACAGTACTTCACTATGACGTTAGCAGACAGGCAGGACGTTACCCTGACTCACTGATAGGACTGTGAAGGCATTAGGCTCTGGAATGCAGAATTGTAGGAGCTACAGAGTGGCAGATCCCAGTGGACGGGAATTTGTCAATGTCTAATAAGCCCGCTGTGCCATGCACTTAGCCTTTGACCCAGCAATCCCACTTTGGGCATTTATTCCAAAAACACATCTCTAACAAACCAGAAACAACATTTTTACAAGACTCCTTCTTCCAGCACTAATTATAATAGCAAAATATTGGCAACTTCCTAAATACTGGTTGCAATCACTTGTTGGGATGCCGTGAGCAAACGCTGATGGCGAGCTAACCTGAAGGGCGGTAATTTATTTTCAAGTCCTTCTAGAGGCTGGAACCCAAGATCAGGATGTCAGTAGGGCTGATTTCATGCTATTATGGCTTCACTGGGCTAGACCCCCTGAGTAAAGGCCGTACCTCCACATGCAGTTACATTCTTAGGTGTTAGGGGTCAGGGCTTCTGATGGAACTTGGGTTCAATTAGCACATAGTCCCTCTGCTATAGGAGAGTGATTGAATAGATTATGAGGTAGCTACTATACGGAGCATCACGTAGCTACAAAGGAAAGCACCAGAGACATCTAAAATCCGCATGAGTCTTTTTCTGTTTGTATTTCTCCCTTTCCTAGATGTTCTCTGTACATGCCATAGTGATTTGAATGTGACAGTACCCCAACAGGCTCACGTGTTTGAACACTTGACCCCCAGCTGGAGGCCCTCTTTGGGGAAGCTGTGGAATCTTTAGGAGGTGTGGCCTCTTTTGAGGAAGTGGGTCACTGAGGCAGAACTTGAGGCATTGCAGTTCAGCCCTACTTCCTGTTTATCCCTTGCTTTCTGGGTGTAGATGCAATGTGACCAGCTAGCCTCCTGCTTCTCCCACCCTGCTGGCTGCTGCTGGGTCCTATCCCTCTGGAACTGCAAACAAAATAAACACTTTCCCTCTTCAGTTGCTTTTGTCAACGTATTTCATTGCAGCAACAAGAAAGTAACTAAACATGTATTTCGTATGTATTTGAGTACTGTGGCTACTAAGATTATCCTCTGGGACTGTTCTCTGAAATCAACAGTTTCTTACACCCCAACTGGATTATTAAACACAGCCACCGTAATTCAACCTGTGGTTCTTCCAAATTAACAAATCAATTAATTACTGTGTTTTCGTTCTACAGCAAATCAAACTGAACTGTGGATATTCTGAAAAATTAGCTCTAATCAACCAAGGTTTTATTGATCTAATGATATCTCTAATTAGTTCTTGCTGCCACAAAATTAAACTTAGAGTTTTTGAAAACGTCTCAAGCATTCTATTCGACAGATAATATTTTTAGGATCTAGGAGTGCCTGGGTTTGCAGGTAACAGAGTGCTATACTCTAACTTACTTAAGCAAATAGAAGCTTATTTTTCTCTATAATTTGGCATACCAATGATTCAGGCTAATGTTAATGTAGACAAATTCCACTCAGCCATTCCTACACATCTAATATGTGGATTTGTTGCTTTTGATCCCTGTATGCCTGCTGTAGTTCTGGGTACCAAGTATACATTTAACACATACATACAAACACACAGAGAGGCACAATACGCACACACATACACAAATGCATATACACAGAGAGCTATACATAAAGACACACAAGCACATGGACAAATGCACACACACAGATACATATATATAGACCCACACACCCATGCACATATATTCAGACATATATATTCACGTAAACTATATATATATATATATGTGTGTGTGTGTATATATATATACACACACACATACAGATATATATGTATGTATGCATTTTTTTCGTAAAGATATGAACTCTTTTTTCCTCTTTTGGCTAAGTATCTTTCTTTCCTTTCTAATCACAAACACATGAAGGGCACGACCTCTGTGGCACTGCTGTTCGTTGATACCCAGCGTACAGCCTGGTGTGTCAAGAGAACTGGGTAAATGCCACTTGAATCAGGTCATTGGAAAGCGTCCCTATGGGAAGCAGAAGGAAATGCATAGCTTTCAACAACACTGCTTCTAGGACGGCTTGTTTATTATGAATTAATTCAATATCAAACAGGCGTTACAACATTTCCAGAAGTTGGTGTCGATGATTTATCAAAAATTAGAGTGGTTTTGACTGATAATGTAGGATATTGTGAAATGTTAGCTTATTATATATTTTATTGATCTGAATGTGTTTTATTCTGTCTCCTTTGTGGATTTATCTTGGGACAATGCCCAAAGCATTACCAGAAGTGGCTGTTGATTGATGTCTCTGTCAGGACAGGCTAACATATACTGCAATAACAGTATCTACAGAGACAGACTGACTTCTCTCCCATATTGTGTGCTTCCTGAAGGCTCTTATCTGTGCCATCTTAACTCTGGATCCCATACGGTTGGAGTAGCCATTCTCAAGAACGTTAGTGGTTGCCAAAACATAAGGAAAGAGACACAGAGGACGTCACGCTAGCAGCTAAATAATCAGGGGTGAGGAACACCATTTCTTGTCCTCATCACTCATTGGCTAGAACAGATTGTGTGCCACCCCAAAACCACAAGGAAGCACAGCATTCCGGCCCTATCACGTGTTTCGAAGGGGAAGGAAAACAGCGCTGTGCCACCACAGGTCTCAGAAGATGAGGAAATCATCACCAGATGTGTGTTACAGCTTGCAGAAAGCACATTAGAGGAGCAGGAATGGCTATGAAAGACCGGTGGCCTCCAGCTAAGGGATGACGGAAGTTAAGGCTGGAGAAGATGAAAATGGAAGGACTCTGGACCTAGTCACTGAGGGAAAATTCAACAGGACTAAGGTGTGAATTAGTCTGGGAAGATTGAGAGGGGATGGATAAGGATGTTATAAAGAGTTTTTCCTTTTTTAATTTTAGCTTTTTAAATATGTTTTTTATTAGTTCTTCGAGAATTTCCTATGAGTTCTGATCACATTTTCCTTTCTCCCAACTCCTCCCACATCCACTCCCCCTTCCCTACCAACTCCTTCTCTCTCTTTTTTTTTTTCTTTTCAATCACCAAGCCTTGTTTGTGGTGCCCATATATCCACAGATGCGTGGGAGTGTGGTTGACCTATAAGTTAACGCTCTTAAAGAAAGCTGATTGTCCTTTCTTCCCCTAGCAGCCACGACTGACCAAGGACAGTGAATAAAGACCTTTCAGAGCATGCAGTCCCAATGGAGCAGAGTTCTGCACTGTCCTTCCTAAGGCTCAGGGACCATCATGGAAGGCGGGGTGGAAAGCCTGTAAGATCCAGAAGGAGTGAAAAGATACAAGGAAGCTGTGTCCCCTGGACACCACGGAGGAGGACATAGCATTCACAGTGGTTATGACGGTATGGACAAACACTGTGCAAGCTCGAGCCAGACCAGATCCTCTGTTTTCTCTAATATGGTAACTGAGAATAGCATCTGAGCAGATGGAGGCAGGATGGGCTTCTCCACACAGCAGACAACTGGGAAGCAAGGGCCTGGTAAGTCACTCAAGTCCACCGTAGTTTTTCTCTCTTAGGTATGTTTCAGCAAGCACACATGCACACACACTTTGATTTGAGGTACAGTGTGTCCCACAACTAAGTCTGGCAGGCTGTTGGTTTAATATTTCCTATCAGTGTCACATTGTAGGGATTCCAAAGGAGTATTGTTGTGTAACAGTTTCCTCTGATATTGAAACACTCTATTCTATGGGAAGCTCCTTAAACAATTCAAAAGAGCTCCAGGAAGTCCCTGAAACTAACCAGATGTACTAGGCCCCTCCCTGCCAGAGCAAGCAATAAAAGTTTAGAGTCCCATTCAGACCGACTAAGTAGAGCTACAAATAAGACTTTTAGACAAGACAGGTGTGGTAGTACACACCTTTAATCTCAGCACTCCGGAGACAAAGGCAGGAGGAATCAGATGAAGAAGCTGAGTATCTTAGAAGTCACGTGGAAGAAAGAAAAAAAATGCTGTATGTTCCTATGATCACTAACATTCAAACTCATATGCAATCTATTGCTTTTTCTTGTTTTGGGACTAACCATGAGTTTTAGCACTTCTATTTATACCTGAATTTTAAAAACGATTACACGCATAATTAACTTCCATTCTTACTCTGATGTCATGCTAAAGAGCTTAGCTGAAACACAGTGCAGTCCCTGCCCGGTGTGCATTAAAATAGCCCAAAGTAGCTGTCAAGGCTTAAACAACTCGGGAGGAAAGCACTGCCATGGCTTTACTGAACAGATGGTCCAATGATGTCAGTGTCTCCAAATTACCTGCAGCCAAAGCAGATGGAAAAATCAACGTGGAAGCCAGGCCTGATGGCAGGCAACAGTCACAGGAACATCACGGGAAGAGAGCTAAACGCTAGCTCTCTTCGCACCGTCCTAAGAGCTACTAGGAACCTTTTCCTTTGTGCAAATACTTTCAACGAATGACAAATGGTTCCTGCCATCATTACAGGCTGGAGGAAGAGGCATTTTGTAATGTCTCTGCTGCTAAAAACTTATACTGACTCTAAACAGAAGTGATTGGGGGCTGGGGAGGTGGCTTAATCTGAAAGTGTCCATCGTACAAGCGTGAGGACTGAGTTCAGACCCTCGGTGCCTGTGAATGCTTGCTTGGGCCAGCTCTGGGCTACAGGTGAAGGGCTGAGGCTGGCTAATCTGGGAAGCTTGGTAACCAGCCAGTCTTGCTGAGTTAACGATCTTCAGGTTAATTGAGAGACCTTGTTTTTAGAAAAATGGCAGAAAGTGATTGGGGAAAATACTTAAGAGTCCACACATGAAGGAAAGGAAGGAAGCAAGGAAGGAAGGAAGAAGATTGATTTTTAAAATTAAAACTAGGTGATTACATGTGTAAAAGTTTCCCTATTAAGAGCCTTTTCCTGCCATCTACTGGTCCTTACTCCCCCCCACACACACCTGCTGGCCCTTATCCCCTCCCCCCACACCTGCTGACCCTTACCTACACACACACACCTGCTGGCCTTTATTCCCCACACATACATGCTGGCCCTTACCCCACCACACACACACCTGCTGGCCCTTACTCGCCACACGCCCCACACGCCATCATTCCTGCTGGCCCTTATTCCCCTCCCCGAACACATACACCTGCTGGCCCTAACCCCCCCACACACACCTGCTGGCCCTTACCCCCCCACACACATACATCATTCCTGCTGGCCCTTATTCCCCTCCCCGAACACATACACCTGCTGGCCCTTACCCCACACACACACATCATTCCTGCTGGCCCTTATTCCCCTCCCCGAACACATACACCTGCTGGCCCTTACCCCCACCCACCTGCCCACTACCATTAGCTATCTGCTACAGAGTAACACACATTCCACTCAGCCAGTTACCCTGGACTGTGTGGACTTCAAAATCACAGAGCTTTGTGCTCACAGATGAAGACATTAGTCTCCAGAGGTCCCTCCCTCACCATAGGCAGTGTACAGAGGCAGCATGAAAGTCCATGGGTTTCTCTGAAGCCTTTACAGCTCCACACACACCAAAACCCCTAAGTCTTAACTCTTAAGAAGTACAGACCACACGATACCAGGCTTATATACAACAGTCTAGAAGAACAATCAGAACAAAATTTCAATTAGTGTTTTCTGCCATACTTATGTCCAATTTCATGAGAGCATTGCCTGGAACAGGGATGTTTGGGTTTAAGATACAGGACAAGAATCCTGAGACAAGACTGTGAGTAGAGGAATCTGGTTGGGGTGTTGGGGGGGGCACATCTGAAAGTGACGATGGGGGAGGGAAGAGACAAGACGGGAAAGGAAACACACACATCAGAGTCACCCCAAGCAAGAGTGAGGGAGCTAGCTTTGTACCCACCAACGCCCATGCCCATCTGTCATCAGATGGGCACTGCTGCCAGGGACACCAGCTTCCTTCTACTTTTGGATCTTCCAGGACAAGAGATAGTTCTCCTCCGGGGGAGAATGGCTGATGCTTGCAGAGGGATGCCCAGAGCAGTGAACACCGTGGGGCATGTCAGGGAACGCTGCAGGGCGTGACAGTCTGCTTTATGTCATTACAAGGATACCAATGCCGGGCATGTTATAAATTAAAGAGGTTTGTCTGGTTCATATTCGGGGGCTGAATTATAAGATCAGGTGGACCTGTCTATTTGGACTGTGGTGAGTTGTGCCGCTCCCACCCCACTCCCACTGTAACATGACAACATAATTGAGAGACAGAAAAGGAGACAGCCACCTGTAGGGATGACCCAGCACATAGACCAGCCTTACGTGAGAAGAATTCATTCTGGCAAGAGCTCACTCCATGAGATCAGCTTCTTTCTGGGAGTAATGGTGCTCTGTGAGCAAACTGCCTTTCACTGGGTACTGTCTCATCTTTGCCACAGCGGGGAGAACTTCCAGCACATGATCACACTCAGCTGTGTCTGAACCACGCAAGGATGCGAGCAGACCACGAGCAGCTTTCTCTGTAGTTAGCTTGGTGCTGGGGCCCGCCTCTGTGGCCCCGCTCACAGCCTCAGACAAGCAAGTTCCCCTCTCTAATCCGTAGCTTCCTCATCACCACTAGATGCGCGAGCACCAAACAGATTAAAATGCTAGCTCGATGCTCGGCATGAAGGAAGCCTTAGATACAGAGCATTATTGTATTTTCCCTTTTGGAAGTTCTTTGTCTTTGTTCGCTTGTGTAATGGGGTCTCACCGTGTAGCCCTGGCTAGCCTGGTACTCTTGGTAAACCAGGCTTTCCTAGAACTCAAAGATCTGCCTGCCTCTCCACCTCTCAAGTGCTCGGTAGGTTCAAAGATGTCGCCACCACATCCGGTTTCTCTTTGCTGTGACCAAACACTGGATAGAAACAAAGAGAGGGCTTGTTTGGGATCATAGTTTCAGAGATGTCAGTTCTCAGTGAGAGGCAGTGACTGGAAGTTCACTTAATGGTCACCAGGAAGGAGAGAGAAGGAATACAGGAAGAGGCCAAAGCAAGATACAGCATCCAAAGACACACTCTGTGGTTACTCAAGTCCTCCAAGTAGGGCTACCCCCATATAATTTTCATATTATAACTCCATCAAAGGCTTAATCCATTAGGTCAGAGACCTTAGACCCCACCATCCCTGGAAATGCCCTCAAGGACACATTCAACCTATGCTTTACTAACCTGCTGGGCATTTCTCAAGGCAATCAGATTGACGATTGGGATTAACAACTCTAGTGTAGAATGTGGAATTCAGAATCCCACCGGGTGCTTCAACATGTCAGGACTTCGAGCCACACTTGAGTCAACTTTCTGATTTCACGGAGGAAGCTTAAAGACAAGGGAGATATTTATCCCAAGTGCATGCATGTGTGTGTGTGTGTGTGTGTGATTGTGAATGTGTGTGTGTGCATGTGTATGTGTGCTGTGTGTGTGCATATGCATATGTGACTGTGTGTGTACTTATGCATGTGTGTGTGCCTGTGTGTGTGTATGTGTGTGCTGTGCGTATGCATGTGGATGTGTGTGCATGTGTGTGTCTGTGTCCGCGTGTGCTTGTTCATGTGCTTGTGCATATGTGTGTGCGCCTGTGTGTGTGTGCCTGAGTGCAGTGTGTACAATCCTGGATAAGAGAGTGGCTGAAACAGACCTGTGCACTGGGCATTGCTCCTTGTGCAGTGTTCTCTCCAGCACCTTGGACTGACTTCCTCAGAATTATTTCTAGAGTACAGATCTGGAAGGGAGACTCTATCATCACCCTCTCCTTCAAAGGGTTTTCTCTCACCATTCGGATACATTAGCAGTGGCTGCCACAGTGTTGCCCACAGTGCTGTGCTGAGAAAGATTCTGAGGGTGGGACGTCTTAGGCCAGGCATGTGACTGATTTCAACGTCTGTTGGCTTTCTAGAGACGTCAGTAAGAACATGGCCTATTGGTCCTGTAGCTTGAAGAAACCAGTGTGTTCATTTGATTGTAATAATAATAGTGATTATTATTATAATATATATAGTATGTATTTTATAATATATGGTATAATAATACATAATATATGATAATGTATAATATATGATATATTTTATAGTATATAACAATAATGTATTATTATTATTAGAGGACTATTTAAAGATGTAAATAAAAAAATAGTAAGTACATTTAAGGCACATTAAAAAATAAAGTTGGGGGGCTGGAGAGAGGGCTCAGTTGTTAAAAGCACCTGTTACTCTTGTAGAAGACAAGGGTTCAATTCCCAGCACCTATATGGCAGCTCGCAAAGATCTGTAACTCTAGTTCCAGAGGACCCTATGCCTTCTTCTGACCTCTTCAGGCAACAGGCATGCGTGTGACACACACAAATACACGCAGGCAAAGTGTTTATGCGCATAAAATAAAATGAAGAAGAGGGAGACAGAGCAGGAGAAAGCTGGTCTCTGGAACTGACTCTCAAAGTCTCAAGAATGACAATCAGAAAACCTGGGAGGAAGGAATTAGGTTGAAAACAGAAGTTAGTTGAGTATCTTACATTCTGTCTTTGCTCATAGCTGGATCCGGAACAGTGGGAGATGGGCACGTACTCTTTGTGTGTGAGGGGAGGTCAGGGACTGAAGTCTCCCAAGCTGATCTGTATAATCAGACCCTTTCAAGCAAAACATCAAAGGGGAGGGGAGTATCATATACTTAGAGGCTGATTCTAAAATTTATCTGGAAATAGAACAAAATTCAGGAAGGCATTTCTGAAAGAATGAAAAAAAAAAGAGCATACTTACAGCTAATTATATGACTCATAATTGCCTTTCAACTAACTACGAAACTGTGTATTAGTCAATTTTCTCCATGCTGGCAAAATCTCTTGTCAAAAGCAACTTAAGGCTGGAGCATTCACCCCAGCTAGCAGCTGGAGAGGGCAGCCCTCTGTCTGCAGGGAGGTCACAGCAAGAGCATGAAGCGGCTCCTCATGTGGTGTCCACAGCCAGGAAGCAGAGAGAGACGAATGCTGGTCTCCAATCTTCTCCTTACTCAGCCTGGCTCTCCAGTCCCTGGAATGGTGCCACCCCCACCCAGGGTGTGTCTTCTCACCCCAGTAAGACCTCACTGGAAACACCTTCACAGATGCACTCAGAGATTCGCTTCCTATATTCTTCTGTATTCTGTCAAATCTAGAATCGCCACAAGTCTGCCTGTTGTCAACTCAACTCCCAAACACATCACTTTAAATCATGACACTCTACCTGGGCCTTGAGGTCTCATGTTCTTCTCATAATGCAGAATGCATTTAGCTCTCCTTTATTTTTAATTTTTATTTTAGTTTGTTTGTTAGTGTACTTATTTAGCACGTGTGTACCATAAGCGCGCACATAGAGGTCACAGAAAACTTGTGGGAGTCAGTTTTCTCTTTCTATCACGTGGGTTCCAGGAATCAAACTCATGATTTTGTCAGGTTTGGCAGCAAGAATCCGTCTCTGCTGAGCCATCTGGCTGGCCCTGTCCAGTTCCTTTCTGTAAGTACCTACAGCCTTTCCAAACTTAGTCAGAATGTAAGTGTAGCATTTCTTCTGAAACAATCTCTTAACTATGAGCTATTGTTTAAAAAATTATATACTTCCAATATATGATGGTGTAAAATAAATGTTCCCATTCTAAAAGGGAGCAATGAGGGCATAGATTGAACCAAATTGAGACCAAAACCCAGCAATGCAAATCCCAGACCCTGCAGCTTCATCGCTAGCATCAAGATAGAATCATCCAATCAACTAGCTTCCTTTGCAGCTCTATTCCTCTAGGTCTTCCACTGCCACACACTCCTGGTCCTACCCTGTTTCTCCAGCTCTTCGGTTGTCCCATGACCACTCTCCTGAGGTCTCCACTGAAATTCGGGTTTCACCTTCACGCAATGGCTTCTCGGAGTCAGCTGACCTTGACACACACTGTTGACCCTGTGGATTTCTAGAACCTCACTACAAGCCTCCTGACTCCTTTACGTTTGTCTCTTTCATACTTGCAAAGCCAGTACCACGTTGGTGACATTGCTAAATTCCATCATCAGCTTGAGGCGTAGTCTGGCTTCCCTTGGACCACAACTGAAGCAGTTTCTGTGTGCCTTTGTTGCTGTATCTGAAGAAACATTCTGCAGACAGTTGTTTTTGCCTTCGGTGGTATTCTGGATTCAGGCTCTCTCCTTACAAATTAATTTTCATTTTCACAAGTTGGAGCTTTAAATGGGTGGGGACTTGGCCTACTGCTCTGGTGCAGAGCAGATGTATTTAGTTACATATAAAGACGTGTATTCTAATGTCTTGAACAACCAACATGCAACTGCTAAAATCCACACTACCTCTCTGCTCTCCTGTTCTCTCTGTAGACCTGGATAAGGACAGGGAGCAGTAACCACGCCACAGCCTGGCTGCTGTCCTGTCTTGAAAGTACCTCTGCCACACAAATTAGTCTATGACTTTTGAAATCAGCTTCATTCCTGTTCTCAAGAACTTTCAGCTATATTCTTGGCCCAAATGTGACACTAAGGTGGCTTAGCCCAGTTTCTCGTTCTTTTCGCAAACACCATGAGCTGGGCCTCCATTGCCTGGGTTTCTCAGGCATTCTGGTCTTCCACATTCCTCAAGAAGGACCCATTAAGCTCTGCACCTTCTTCCCACCAGCCAGTTCCACAGCCCTGTGAACCTCAGGGTCAGGTATTCAGAGCATCAGCCTCACTCTTCGGTAACACGATCTCTGTGTCAGTTACTTTACTTGCTGTGGTGGTGTTGTGGTGATAAAATACCTGGCAATGGTAATTTATAGAAAGAAGGGGCTTTCACGTCGCTGGTAGTTTGAGAATATAGTACCCCGTGGTGGGAAAGTCATGGCTAGCCCATGGGATTGTCCCACCCATACCCAAAGTCAAGCCTCTCTGCAGATATCTTTACAGACACATTGCTTGTCAAACTGAAAATCAAAATTAACCATCCCGTGACTATAATTAGGACAACGTGTTTCTAGGGGTAGGAGCAGGCGGCTTGCTCATCCCATTCACACTTAGAAAGTAGAGGATGGAAGAACAACACTTGGGCCACGGTGTTTCCTAACAGCAACGGAAAACCGTGAGTTCACCGAAGGCCTGGTCTCTAGCTGGTGGGTCACTCGGGTGAGCCTTGGGATTTTGCAGCCTATTTCACTTGCTTTTCGTCCTTCTCTCCTTCTCTACCTCCCGAATGTGGACGCAAGGTGACCAGCAAGCCTCCTGCTCCTACCTATCCCTTCCCTTACTGCTGTCATGTCTTCCCCCACGTAACGGACTTTATCCCTCTGGACCTGTAAGCCAAAATAAATCTTTTCCCCTTTAAGTTGCCTCTGTCAGGGTATGTTATCACGAGCAATGAGACAGGAACTGAGACAATAAGCCTCAATATTCTTTCATTTAACTTACTTCTTTTCGCAGGCGTCGTACGTGTGTGGAGACCAGAGGCCAGCCTCAGGTGCCGTCCTCAGGATGCACTTCCTTTGAGACAGGGTTTCCTCTTAGCTAACTAATTAGGTTAGGCAGGCTGACTGGTCAGTGAGCCCCAGAGAGAGACCTGTCTCCTCCTTCCCTTGTGAACTTGATGCTTGATATTTTCACTCGCGTTCTGGAGGCAGACCTCAGAGCTTCAAAGCAAGGTCTTTGTTTATTAAGCGTTTCCTCCAGCTTCCCAGTGCACAAGGTTAGCTGTTGGGCTTCGGTGGTTAAACATGTGAATGTCTGAGAAACTTCACAGCCAGTGCCCTGACACTGGGACCGCCCACGATGCTGCTGGCATTGTTCCATGTGTGAGGACCAGCGCCCCCTACTGGTGGGCGGCACTGACCTCCGCGCTCCGCTTCCTGGTAAAATCCTCGCTTTCCCAGAAACCCCTCACTTCCCAGGAGATATAACCAACCAATCCAAGTGTTCAGATTCTGACCAATCAGAGAGATCCCCTGGCCCTTGCCTTTTGGTTGGACAGGCCCACGTGGCCACGTTTGGGGATCGCCATGGTTTGTTTTTTTTTTTAATTGGTTGACCCTGGCATGCCAGAATGTGCTCCCTGAAATAAAATGCTTTGTTTGGCCACATATTTTTCTCAGTGTCTAATTGGGCCAGTTTGAGGAGCCAACACATGCCACCCTAAACCACTACCATCTTTGTCCCCTTTTCAATTGCCACTTTTCTGTCACATGTGGCTGCAAGGGCTGGATCACCATGACACATCCCAAGCAATCCCTCAATAGCAACAGAGGGGAAACTGAGGTGGACCTATGTGAGCTTGTCCTGCAAAACTAACATTCACCTGATTCCTAAGGCAATGAGTTTGAAATGGCTCTAAAAGGAAATCCAGTCCAAGCAAAAGTAATAATGCTCAGGGGGCAAGGGAGAAAGCATTCCTGACTTTGGCCCAGGAAGGGTGGGCAGCCAGACTATGAAATGAGAGGGTAGGATCAGTGCCTTTTAAAGCTATGAAAGCCATTTTAAAACAAGGCCACACAAAGTCTGAGACGGCAGGACCAGTGTGGTATGGGGGTCCAGACATAACTATCTTGCCTAAATCATTAACCCCCAGGGTCAAGCAAAAGCCATATTTTCACTGAGCTCTGACCCTCAGGGTCAAGCTAAGGCAGGGCCTCTACCCCTCCTGCCCTCATGCAAAAACCCGATACCGGTTCTTATCTTTATGACTCCTGCTCAGGATATTCATTGTGAGATCTTTACATCTCTGGCTCAAGTTGTTTCTTGTAAATGACAAATTAAAAACATATATATGACCAACCTCTGCTGTTGTTGGCACAGGTGGTTGTGAGTTTTAGCCTGACAGCTCTCTGTCAGTCCAGTCTACCATCACAGTCCTGGCTCAGTTCAGAGCTCGTGTCCCTAGCCGCACCCTTTTGCCGGTCAGCTTTTGCTTTGGCTTTGGAAGGCCGATTTCTCCCTTTCTTTTCCTTTTTCTTTGTTCGAACTCAAGTTAAAAAAAAAAAAAATTAATGAGTCGTGTGTTGTGTAGTAACTGGATCATTAAGGGTCCTATAACAAGTTTCTCTGAAGGTATGAGCCGTGAGCCACAGGTACAGTAAGTCAAGATCTACCAGTCTTAGGTTTGATTGGCCTCCCTTCCCTTCTCCTCCCAGAGATTCCAGTCCTCACTCTACAAGGGGTAAGCAAGTGACCAGAATAAAACTTCTTGGGGTATAGCTGCCCAGTTGTGCCCTAGGAGACTTCCCATGGTGTCACTGCCTTTGAGTCACCCGTGAGCCTGTAACTAACTTCAATAACCTAATTGGTTCACCAGGCTGGACTTGGAGAGAACCTGTCTTTGGTCTGACAGTTCCTTAAAATTGTAACAGGCCACATTTCCTTGCCTCTACTCATTATATGCAGATAGTAGCCTATGCCCCAAGTACTATGCACACATACAAGAAGTCTCCAGATATTGCCAAATGTCCTCTGGAGGAGAAAGTCATTTCTGTCAATGTGATGCCTTTTTGACCTATCAGCTTCTCCAACATAAAATTAAGATAGGAAGTAAAGTACAAGTAATTTATATGGGAGATTATCTTAGGAAAGCAGTCTGAGGGAGCAAGGAAGTTGATTTTTACTTTTCTCATTATTGTAAAAAAACACCCCTGGCAAGAAGAAACTTAAGGGAGAGGAGGTTATTTTGGCTTACAGTTTGAGGGAGTACAGTCCATCCTGGGGGTGAGGGAGCATGGTGGCACAAGGGTGCCGGTGTTGGGAATGTTATGTGCATTCTCAGGAAGCAGAAAAGACTGAACAAGTGGAGCCAGCCCCCCTGTGAACCCACTTCCTTCACCAAGCCTCCATCTTCAGGAGATTTCACAACCTTCCCTAGAGTGTCTTACCTCTAGCTAGAGACCAAGAGTTAAAACACAGGAACCCGTGTGGTACAGTTCACATTTGAATCATGACAGGAAGGGAATCAGAAGGGGGAGGAAAACTTATAAGCAGGATGCTGTTGCTCAGCAAGAGGGCAGTCTCCCTGGGGACTTTTGTCATGAGATGCCTGGTGTTTATCTTCTGTCTTTCCACTGAGGAACGTGTCCACTCCTATGCTGATTTGCCCTATCTTGGACTTTGCCTTTTAACTCAGATCACTTGTAGCGATGTATGTTTTGTCTTGTTTTAAAATTCCTGGTTAAAATTCATTTGAACAGCTCTATTGGGTGTGAATTCTCTAGTCTAGGTCTCTTAGAAGACCTCTAAATGTCCAGTACCCACATTCAAAGATCCTGTTAGGATTTGAGGACAATCCGGAAGATGCCTTCAAGTAAACAGGAAGATTGCGGGCTGTGGCAGAGTACAGGGTAGGTGGAAAGGTACGCATCTTTCATCTTGCAAATTAAATACAGAAATAGCTGCTGGAGAATAGGTAAGACTTCCCACACAGTCGCTTTTTTTCTTCTTCTTCACTAAGGACACCCTTGTAACCATGACTCCACAGCTGAACTGACATCACACTGCTTCCTCTGACAGGCTCAGAGAGATACTGTCAAGGCTTTGTCACATAAATCCAGCAATTTTTAGAGAGCTTAGGCAGCCTTAGTGTGAGCTTCAGCTGGAGTGTGCTGAGGGCAAAAGACCAGATCTCTCGTTCCCTCTATGTCTGCTTGGCCTTCTTGGCTCTAATTCTCTCATAACCTATCTCAGAGCTGCTAGAGAAAGACTGACCAGTTGGAAGCATGAGGAAGGAATGTTAGGGAAACTGAATTTTAGCAAAAGGAGATAAAGTCAATCATCTCAGTAAACGGCAGGCTGGCGAATCTCCGTTTGTTCATTTATTAAAAAAAAAAAAAAGGTGTTTGTTTTTAAAATCACATAAAAACTGCTTAAGATAATCCTCTGTGAATCAAAAGATTGAATGGCTTTCTAGCAGTGAAAACTCTGATATGCAGCCTCTCACTTTGCCATGGCTCTTGTTTCTCCCGCTAGGAGCTGGAGTCAATTTGACCAACGAAAGTGCCGAATATTAAAATCGTCACTGAATGTGGAGGTGCTGATGATGAGTAATTTAGCCAAAACATCCTCACCTAGCGTCCTCGGATTGTGGCGGAAGTCCCTGAATGGCTACTTAGTATACAGTCTACGGAGCACAGTCAGGCCTTGGTAGGGATACTGATTAGGGGTCTGGATCTGGTTCTTTTGCTCTCTTTTGCTCTCCAATTAAAGAATTAAAAGCCAGGGAAGACCTCAGATACAGCAGACGCAACCAACTTTATTACAAGTAAAGAAATACACACACGCATACAGAGAGAGAGACAGAGACAGACAGAGAGAGGGACGCAGAAAGAGGCAGAGAGACAGAGATGGTTGCGGGGGAGGGACGACTCCTGAAGAACAGAGAAAGGAGTGAGATCCAATCAGAGGCCTGGATTGTCAAGCGTTTGGGGCGGTGTAGAACAGATTCCCCTCCTCCGATTTCGGGTTGGTCAACTTAGACAAAGAAAGGAAGCTGACTAGTCCACAGCTGAAGGAAATATGTTCAAAATAGATCTTGAGCATATCTGACCAGCAGTTGGCCAGAAGAGGACCCTTGTTGGAGGGTGAAAAAGCCCACAACTTTGTCTCAATTCAGAAGGAGGAGGGGGAAGCCGGAGGTCTGCCATCTTCATTTTCTGAGGTTCCTTTCCTTGTCCGTCTGCCTGTCGGAGGGAATCTGTCTCCTAGTCCCTCAGAAGTGTCCAAGGGCTTAGGAAACCCAAATGACAGAGGATGCTCGCAGGAGTTGTAAACCCAGCTGATTCAGAATGGCATCTTGAGGTCCGATTGGAGATTTGAGCACAATCCTTAGCATGACTCGAGCAGAACGAAAAGATTTCACACCAGCAGAGCCTTTTTTCTTTTTTAATATTTAGAAACAAAATGATCACCTTCTTTGCTGCGCAGTGACTAGTCCAGCCCACCTTTCTTGAAAACCCATGATCTGCTTTTCAAGGGGAAGATGAAAGTGCCAGGGATAGACAATGGGTCTGAAACACCGGCTGACTTTTGAATATTCATGACTATTATTCTAATGCAAATGAATACTTCAATTTGAGCTGCTTTGCCCAGGTGCTGTTGGAAGTGCATTAAGGTTACAAAATTGCTCCTCTATTCTTCAGATTTGCTTGTTTGGAATTCTACTAGGTTCCCTAGGTGTCCACCTTGGGCTGAAGTTCTGGCCCCGAAAACACAAGGGCTGTGATTCAGCCTAACTTACAGGAAAGCCTGGCTTTGGTTAACTGGAGCCTGATCACACATTAGATTGCTTGTCCTATGACCTCAAACCAAAGCTAGCTGTTCCCTGAAGAACAGAGGGAGGAGAAGACTCTGCAGGGTTTAGGAGCTCGAGCACCAGGTCTAGAGCTCAGGAAGTCAGGAGGGCTGTCTGAAAGCCCCTGATTCTCACACCCCAGGGATCCTACCTGTAAATAGCCTTGGCTGGTAGCCTGAGGCTTTACCAGATAACTTCAAGGGACACAGGACCCTGTGGACTGATGAGATGTCAGAGGTCTCAGAACCAGGTAAGTCTTCAGGCCTTGGGTGCGCTGAGGGAGGCATTCCCTTGTCAGAAGGATTTGTGGTGAGGGTTTCTGGTCTGGGAAGAAGAGGGGACTGGGATGAGAAGAGAGAGCCATTGTGAAGTCAAAGGTCTTTTTGGAGGGAGAGAACAGACACTGGTCCCAACCCAGGTCAGTGAAGGAAGCTTCCACAGCTTCCTCTGTTTCCCAGGAGGTGGATGGCGCTCAGGGTCCCTTGGAGGGGAAGATGTTATCCCTCTGCTTTAATGGGCCAAGGATCCTGTGCCACCTGTGGACCCCTCCTGGAGGTGTTCAGACATGGCCTCCAATTCCATTCCTTGATGGGTCCTCGAAGTAGAGTCTCACCTCCTAGGCTTCTCCTCTCCAGCAGAGATTTCTACCCTCAACTACTCTCTGGAAAAGATGCTCCTCTCTATGTCTGACAAGCGTCTATTCAATGAGCATTTATCTACGTTCTGGTCCCTGTACTGGTGACACAGGAGACTCTGGTAGTTTCTGTTCAATGCTCCTTGGTCTGTGGATTCAAACTGCCCTCTATCCACAGCCTATCTCTCTGCTCCATGATCAGAGTTACCAACACCCAGGTGACCTTACCTCCAGTGCTCTCTCTTCTGGGCTCCAGTCCTGCCAAAGCTATGCTCACCTGAGCCATAAAAGATTTGTCCTTTCCACTTGGCCTCCCTAGTTCTCTTCTTTTCTCCAAAGCATATCTGTTTCACTTATCCTGAGATTGTTAACACTTGATTTTATCTGTGACGATTTTGAGATTGTGAACTAGTTTGGTCTTCTTAAGAAGCACATCCATTCTTGAGGGCTGGAAATACATTGTAGGTACCAAAGCCTTTTCTCCGTGTTCCATTTTCAGGGGTGCCTAGTGTTGGCTGAGGTCTGGGGATAAAGGTCAGGCAGGTTTTGACAAGGGTAGTACTTTGGTCTGGGAAGTCAAAGAAGGAGGTGGGGGGGGGGGCTGTCTGCAGCCAGAGCGTCTGATCAAATTGAGCAACCCTGACCCTGATAGAGACCCTGAATATAAGCACAGAAACCAGCAACTCATAACTCTGTAAACATTTATATACAGAGTGAACGCTATTCGTTTGCATTTAAAACAAGGAAGTTTCTATTCGGTAACTTGTAAAAGGCTGTAGCATGACAGGAGAGGATGACGATAAAATATTTACCTATAGGATACTGGAAGAATTAAATTAGGTTGTGCATAGAAAATATGTATCCCAGTATGGTGGTTTGAATGACAGTGGCCTCCACAGACTCGGAAGTTTGAATGTTGGTCTGCAGTCGGTGGAATTGTTTGGGAAGGATTAGGGGGTATGGTATGGTAGAGGAGGCTATGTCATAGGGGCCAGCTTTGAGGCTTCAAAAGACTCTTCTGCTCTCTGCCTCCAGCTTATAAATTCAGATGTGAGTCCTCAGCTCTTCCTGCCTCCACCATGGGCTCTAACACTGGGAAACCTTAAGCCCAAGTAAATACTTTCTTTCTTCAAATGACTCTGTCATTGTGTTTTGCCACAGCAATAGAAAGTAGCTGAGACACCCGGAGTCTGTCGAGAATAGACATTCGTTTGTTAATTGGAGTTACCATTCTTGCTAATGTCGACCTGTTAAATCAGTATTTCTCAAATCTGATAATTAGATTACTGGCAGTCTACCAATGATAATTTTGTTAGTGAATTAATTGATTCTTTTAAAATTATGTGTGTTAGGAAAAAATACTGGATTTGTGATTTTGTGTATATCATTTTTATTTTGGATATTTATCTCTGGGTAGCAAGCTGCACCTAAACTTAGTGACTTATCCAGTGATGATGTGTTGTTTCTTTAGGTTTTGAGAAGAGCTGGGCTCAGCAGGGTGGTTCTGCTCTTCTGCACTCACATGTCTCAATCTCCCACGCTTGGCTGACTGGAAGAGCTGGGCTAAGCAGACATTTGTTTCTCTATATCCAGGGTCCCTGCAACAGGGCAGCTGGACTCTCTGCACGGTGGCGTAGAGCCACCAAACACAAGCGGTCCAAGGAGAGGTCCCACTGTGCAGCTGTTTGTCACGGCTCTGCTTGCAACACATCCTTGCTGTTAAGTTTTGGTTTCTTCCATCAGAGTGGAGTTTGTTGTCCCATGATCACTAAGGATGGCGGACAGCAACAATATGAAAAAGGGAAGCAAGCAAAAAGTTCACTGAGAAGGAAAGAAACAACTCTCCACGGCCGGAGGAGAGACCGGACGTTGAATTACCAAGCAGCATGCCGAAGCAGAGTTCTTACATCTTAGGAATGAACCAGTGTGGTCCCGTGTGTAATTAGGCATCCAACTGGGATGAGTCTGATTGGTTAACTTGAGTGCATGTGAGAAATACTGTTTTGCTGACGGGTCCTATGAAGGAGCACAGCGCTGGAAAGCAAAAGCTGGCAGTCAGCCGACGTCTCGACTAAAATCCTTTTGGATTTTAGTTCTTTAGCACAACGAATGTGCTGGCCACTTTTGTGTCAACTTAACACAAGTTACAGGCCTTTTAGAAGACGGAACCTCAATTGAGAAAATGCTCCCACCGGATCGGACTGTAGGCGAACCTGTGGTACATTTTCTTGATTGATGATGAATGTGGGAGAGTCCAACTCAAGCTGAAGAAAAAGTAAATAATACTAAGTAGAGCCATACGGAATTTCTTATTTTATAGATTACGTCAAATGTCGGTGTTTACATAATTCGATCTACTAGTGCAGTAGTTTTAGAGTATATGAGAGATTTCAGTTGACAGATACAGATAGCAGAAGTTTGGGACACATGTTTGAGTTAAAGTGCTTCTGCTGCTTAATTTACAATTCACTCACGTCTCAGCACACTCAATATATATTGAAAATACATCAAAGAAGCCTCCCCCATCCCAGCCCTGATCATCCTAGCTTAGCCTATTGCGGTCCATGTGGTACTCGGAAACTGTGGCTTGCTACAGCTGCCCAGCCTCTTGAAAGTTTCCCATTGCATATCATTGGCTTGGAAAAATTTGGCCCATCCTAAGTTGGGGACCTTGTGCTTTACCTTCCGTTCATTGCCTCATCTGCCTGTATTTTGTGAGTTTGCAGAAGATACTTTTCCAAACCGCTTTGGCATTTGAAAGAGGATTGGTATGTATTACAACATTTCAGGAGCCTACTGAACGTATGTATACATTCAAAATCATACATCCTTGGCCCGAGGGACCACAAGCTGCTGTAAAATGTCAGAGATTCCTTTTGTTGGGTATGTCAACAGGGATCTTATCAGTGTGGTGGGACATTGAATCTTTTTTTTGTTTTTTCAGAAGTTGGTGCAAAAAAATTAGGAGATGAATCAGATAAACATTGGGTTTTAAGGAGTTTGTGTCTGAGGAGAATACTCTGCAGAAGGACAACCTGACCTGGAAAACAGGTCAGGACGATTCTTAGACTAAGCCTTTGTTTGTATGAGTGTATGCAAGTCAGGTTCTCATGTAGCCTTGAACTCAATAGCTAAGGGTGACCTTGAACCCTTCATTCTCCTGCCTCCACCTTCCAAGTGATGGATTGGCAGGTGTCCACCCCTCCCCGAGCTCCTTAGACGGATTCTTACAGTGAGTCAGAATTTTAGCTAGTATGAAAGTCTACAACACTGAAAGAATTTTAGTTTCTATCATATTGCACACACACACACACATACACACACACTTAGGCCTGTTTGTTTTTAAGTCTGGCAGCCCTGTAAAGTAAAAAGAAAGATGGTAACCAAACTGCACAATGTGGCTATGTGGATTTCTAGGAAAATATTTCAATGTCATTTGAAGGTTTAGGATTAATAAAAATAATCTTTGGGCTTCTTTAATTTCAACTCTCAGTGACATTTATAAGAGAAACATTTTGTTCCAAAATATCATCCAAAGAAGATTTAAATATTTCAACTGGAATTTGTACTCTCTGAAATACCAAAAGCCTCAAACCATTTTCCTGACAGGATTCCCTGAAGGAATACTTCAAAAGGCCCGAACAGATCCAAGGTGGCTTAAGTCACATGCTTCTCTCAAGCCTCAACAATGTACTTGCCTAGCCATCTTAGTGGCTTCTCAAACTATTCTGACCGCTCCTGTGACAGCTGAGTAAAACTCGGCGATAGAGGGGTTCATATGATGCAGATGTATTTTCTCCAGCTAATCAGTGATGGGCAGACATAGAATTGTTCAGAGGCCTGAAATAGTGTTGCCAAAGCGAACTCCACCCTCACGGATCAAGTCAATGACCACTCTGCCAGGCTTTGTCAGACAGACACACACGTAACATTTCCATAAGCAATGGTTCTGCACACGAGATCGTATCTTAAATAAGTGGCCATCCGTTTCTCTTGCTCCCACCTGCGTCTACCTGGGTTTGCTTTTCTGGGGAATGTCCCCGGAGATCCTGTCCATTTCCGGCCAACGGATTTGACACTCTTTTCTCTCCAACAGCATTTCAAGAACATGTGCAAGCCTCACACTTTGTCAGTGTGTTTGATGCTCACCAGCAGTCTGTGGCATTTTACTATGTTTGTTTCTTGTTATTTGAATACCCTAAAATGTCGGATTTCATATAAGAATATACTTTTCAGCAACAGACATTTCTTTCAGTCTCAGCCAAGTGTGTATGTGTGTGTGTGTGTGTGTGTGTGTGTGTGTGTGTATGTGTGATGTGTGTGAGCACATGCACACGTGTGTGCCAGAGGAGCTACCTACCTTGTCTCACTGGAACCTGAGGCTTGTTGATTAGGCTGGCTGGCTGGCAAGGCCCAGGGATCTCTCTACCTGTCTGCCACTCCCTAGTGCTGGGATTACAAGTGTGTGCCATCACCCCGGTTTTTTACAAAAGCTCTGGGGAATCAAACCCAGGTCCTCATGCTTGCTTGAAAAGCGCTTTATCCACCGAGCCCACTTCCCAGCCTCTGGATTCTCTCTTCTTTCCTTCTCATTGCCATTTTCTTCTTATTCTTTCTCTTGTCAAAGCAGGGTACCTTGTCCAGACTAAATTGACCTCCAAGTAAGGGTCTGCCTGCTTCAGGCTCCTGAATGTAAAGATTACAGGCCTGTGCCACCACAGCCGGCTTACTTTTTCTCATACAAGTTATATATAGATAGCAGGCTTTTTAAAAATGATCCCTTGTCAAAATGGCCTATGATTATTAAATTTATTCAGATGTTGGCTACACCTATTTATTTAATAAAGTGGTAGTGTGCAGAATAATGCTAACGCTCCAGACATTACACACAAGACTAGCTTTTCCCACGAACGTCAAGGAGACCTAAAATTATCTGGTGAACAATGGATTTCCCCTGTTGTCAGGTAAGTTGCCAAATCTCAAAAACCCGGCTGAGGAAAATACCGTGGTTTCTAAACATAAGCCTACAAGGTGGGGTGACCTTGAATGTAAAGTATCCAATTAAGAAATGCAAATAAGGAGTAGTGGTATGATGCTTCCCAAGAAGCCCGTCATCCCCTGAGCCTGGGGTTCTTCCCTGCAAGAAGCAGTTAGGTGAAGGAGAACAGTAGCCAGCGTCACACTCAGGCATCTTACCACACCTACTTTAATTGTTGTAATTTTCTTGTAAGAAAATGTAATTGCTTCTCCAAAAGAAAAGTTGCCAAATTTTCTTTGTTCAATATTCAGAAATGTGCAAAACAGGAAGTGAGAGCAAGCCGTAGAGTTCTCCATCCCATCCCTACCTTCGCAGCACCCACTCTAGCCTTCAGCATATGTGTGTGCTTGTGCTTTTAATATGCACTTGGCGTTTATTATGTGGAGTTCTTTTTCATGCCCTACGCTTATTTGCAAAGAGGAATTACACCTCTCCTTACTGATTTCTGGGAGTGCGTGTGATATGTAACCGCACTGGAATTGTAAGCAAGACTCAGTGTGCACAGTCTCGCGTGCACAGGAATAAGAATAAGCCCTCTTCTGAGCCCTGCCGGTTGTGCAAGGCGCTTTCTGCAGACCGCTTCATAGAGACGCTTGCCATCACTGCGAGGAGATGTCCCTTCCAACGTCTGGAGACGGGAAGCCAATTCCTTGGCTCAGTTTATTTTGGGGCAGTCGGGTCTGGAGTTGACAGCTGTTTTCCAGCAGGTGTTGCTTGCGCAGTTGTGCTTTGTAAAACGGACCGTGCTCCGTGAAGGAGGCAGAAGATACAGCCCTATCTTTTGCACTCAGGGCTACCTTTCCAAACTACAGCGCAGAAGCGGAGGGAAGCACAGCTTTCCCGTGGGGAAGGCTGACGGCAGCAGCGTCAGGGTGTGCTGGTGACGCGCGCTTCCTGTGAAGTGAGGAGGATGCGGCTGTCCTTTGGAGGCCTTCCTCCCCAAACTGATGACCATGGTCTAACTGTGAGGAGAGCTATCTACATCAACGCAATATTTGAAGAACCAATATTCGACCAGTACTTCTCAAAGCTGTTGTTGTCATCAAAACCAAGAAAAGTTAGAGGAACCGTCCCAGCTTGGAAAAGCCTAAAACAACGTGGCTACTAAATGTTACTGTGGTGTCCCAGATGAAGTCCCAGGACACAAGAAGGACACAAGAAGGACACAAAATAAACAAGTGCGCAGTTTAGCTAAAAATGTATCCTTATTGAATTGTTAGTTGAGGCAGATACATCTAATAATAATATCAGAGGTTAATAGAAGAACCTGGCTGTGGGGTGGGAAGGGCTCTGTACTCCCTCTGCAAGATCTCTTTAAAGCCATTTGCCTTGGCTTGCTTTTTATACCTGAGATAAACACCATAACCAAAAGCCACCTGGGGACAAAGGGTTTATACCATCTTATAACCTACAGTCCATCATGAAGAGAAGTCAGGACAGGAGCTTAAGATAGGAATCTGGAAGGAGAAGCTGAAGCAGAGGCCATGGAGGACCACTGCTTACTGGCTAGTTTTCTGTGGCTTGCTCACCCTGCTTTCTTACACAATCCAGGACCATGCCCCAGGAGGCACCGCTCACACTGAGCTGGGCCTTCCTCGTCAACCATCAGTCCTCTTCACAGATGACCCTCGTGTGTGTCAAGTTGACAAATAACTAACCAGCACACCGTCCTAAGTTAAGTTTGCCAACAGAAGAAGAAAGGAAGGCAGGCAGGCAAGCAGGGAGGCTGAAGCATTTCCCTAGGCAGGCTGTGGTTTAGACTGCTTCTGACAAAATGTTTCCCCTGTACGGACCTGGAAAACAAAATCTGATTTGGAGGTGATTCTCCAAAGAGGTGGAGGTGGTTTATGGCCAGGCCAGGAACAGGGCTGGGTTGGTAGAGACCAGAGTATGAGTCCCATTGAAACATTCCATTTTAGAGATGAGAAAACTGAGTCCTGTGAGTGCTCAGCTACATCCCACATCTTTGCCCCGTGAGCCAGTGCTCAGTCCCCTCCTTCCCGCTCCTCCCTACACCTTTTTTGTTTGATGTAGAAGTCTCATGCCTTGATTTTCTTCCTACTTTTGCCCAGAGAGCTATGGAGGTTACACGTATCCTAAAAAGAAAATATAAGACGCAGAGAGAGAACACTTACAGTTTGGGTCACATTGAGTTAGATCTGGACACTTCATGTTCTCTGAACCTAATGATCTCTGGGTCTCAGTTTGCTTCAGCTACCAAGATGGCTCTGAAGACCTCTGTCTCTTGGGATGGGAGTCTGTACTTAAAATCCTCTGTGAGCATGGTGGGAAACACTGATGATCCCAGTACTTCTGCTGAAGCAGAAGGATCATGAGTTTGAGGCCAGCGTGGGCTGCATAGTAAGAACCTGTCTCCAAAACCAGAAGTACAACAACAGCAACAGTAAAACAAAAGACAACAAAAGCAGTTGCCTCTCATAAGGACACAACTCTGGGTGTTCTTGCGGGAGGATGTTCTGTGCTCCTAAATAGATCAATGAATTACATAGTAGCTGTGTTCTTCCATGCTTTTTCTGACCAGGCTCTCCCCTGGATGGAGCTAGTATGTCTGCAGGCCTTCCTCTTCACCACAAACTGATCTTCCAGGAGAGCCAAAACTAATGTGTGGGAGAGGGTAATTTTACACAGCAAATTAGGTCATGGGACTCAAAAGCTAGTCCCCTCCTGTGGGTCCTGGGAGACAGAAGCTTGAATGAGAGCCGCAGCATCATTAGAATATATTTTTAATTCATGGAGGACAAAGAACGCAATCTGGAGCCTTAGAACATTCAGCTTGGTCTCGGGATATTACATTGAGATTGAATCGTCTCTTTTTTTCCCAAAGAGATTAAAAACTGAGACTCAGGTTTTAATGGCATTTAATGAGGATAACGTCTGTCTCTCACATTTTAAAGCAGGGGCAGGGGCAGGGGAGTTAAGAGAGTATGGGTGATCTTATAGCCTGTTTTTGATGGCCAACCCTTGTCATTCTACCCTATTACCGAGTGAAATAAGCAAGCAAAAGACAGGGGGCTGCCAACCGTTATTACAAACCATTACATTACAGTTGGGCAAAATTTAAAAGAATGCTAAAATGTGGTGAATTAGTAGCTTTCATGATGGCGTTCTTTAGAATATTCACATAGTCATAGAACGTTCTGTCGGGCTACCCTCGAGAAGAGTTTTCTGGAGCCCTTCTGATCTCTAGGCTCCTGGCAAACTTGTCTCAGCTGATCATAAGTCAGGACAGGCTAGATTTTGCTGTAATAACAACCACCTGATATTAGCAGTGTCAAACGACAAAGTCCGGCTCTTCGCTCGCATCACACGCCCAGCATCGGGTGCGGACTGAGAAGGGACTCTCCTCTATCTGGAAAAGCATCAATCACCCCAAGAAAGGAAAAGAAAACTCTGTAACTCTTGCACCAACAACTGACACACTAGTCCATAAAATTATGTCCTTTCTACTCACAGATTATTGGCTAAAGCAAGTCACAAGATTCTAGTAAGAGAACCAAAAAAATTCTGGAAGCGGAACATCCAGGAGTCTGCCTGTTGTCACGATCACTGTGTTCTTTCTCATGGATTCATGTAACAGATACTTGGGTATGAGGCATGGCAGCAAGCCCTGGGCATATGGAAATGACCAAGCAGGCATAGTTCTTAGGGAGCTTTCTGACCACTTGCCAGGACATTGAAAGAGCAATTAAAATGAAGCCGGATAAACGTTCTGATAAGGAAAGAACAAGATGCTTCGGTTTCAGCAAAGTGAGCAGTGTTTGTGCTCATCAGAGAGAACTAGGCCTGTGAGATTTTGTCCTCACAGAGGGAGGTATACCTGGGGGCTGGGGAGTTCTGGAACAAGCGTCGTGTAGGGGGGTCTGGGACAAGCACTAGGTAGGTGGCCTAGGACAAGCACTGGGAAGGGGAGCTCTCTTTATGCCTCTTGTTCCCTGCATTTGCATATGTGCTCTATTTCTTAAGACAACTGTAGCAAAACATTGAGATAGCTCGTTCCCAGGAAGTGGTCATCCTGACTGTGTAGTCACTTGCAGGTCATCAGGGAGTTATCCGTGTGGACACATCAGCTCATGCTCCCATGTACTTGGCATCGGTGTTTCTGATTCACAGCCCAAGCTGGCAGCAGGCTGGGAGCCAGCAGACCACTGGATTTCACCCTAAGGAGGTCACACCAGGGCAGCAAGAGCCCAGGGCCACAACAGGCCTCTGAGGGTGGAAGGAGCAGGGACCTGGACAGGGAAACGTTGCACGGGTCCCTGCTCCTGGCTTCCAGGTTCTCTGTGGGAGCTGACACTAAGCTCTCACCTTCTGACCCGCCCATCCTTAGAGCATGACGTGTGGCTGGGCATCTCAGGCCAGTTCCTGCCATCAGGCACAAATGACGTGACTATCTTTTCCTCACTAGAATTCATTCAAAATGATGTGCTTGGTGACCGGCCAGGGTTATAAGCCTGAACTGAGAGCTAGGCTTCTGAACACGGGCTGTGGGGCCAGGCTTTCTGGGTTTGCTTCCACCCCGGCACCTGGGCCAGCCGCTCTGCTATCCTGTGCCTGCTTCCTCGTTTATGAATTGGTGATAACTGGTATGCCCATACCAGTGGGTGCCACTGGCTGAAAGCAAAGAGCTTTGAAGGGTGCCTGGTACCAAGTAGGCCAGGAGAGTTACTGAGGTGACCATCATCACCTCCAATCCCAAAACCCTGCTCGAGTGTCCAGAGCACACTTCGTTGTGTTAGAGCCAGCTAGACACAGTTGGTCAAGCAGTTGTATTGCATGCTTAAGACGGGGTTCACTGAATAGCCAGACTTGACTTCAGATTTGGGCCTTGCCATTTCCTAACTGTGTGGCTGTAGGTGAATTATGAAGCTCCCAAGACTTTGTCTACAAGGGGTAGTTAATGATTCCAGGGGTTCAGGTGGAGACTTAGCAGATGCACCACCCCCCCCAGGGCTTAGTACCAAGTGAGCATCCAGCCTCGTCTGGCTGTGGAAGTAGCAACAGGGTAAATTGAAAATGAGGACCCAGGAGCCCATGAGTCTGGCAGAGGGCTGTGTCTGAGGATTCTGGGGAGTGGGAGCAGAGTCTTCTGAGGAGCAGCTGTAGAGGATTTCTTCTAGAAGGCATTATAGAACCTGGGCCCTGAAAAATGGGCGTGCCATATAACCTCTCTGTATTTGTTTTTTCTTCATTTGAAAAAAAAGGAGCTAGCTACCTGCCTCACAGGCATCTTGTGTGCCTCCAGAGTTGCTAGTGTAACTGCTGTTCTAACCTCTCCCGCAACGGCAGAGTCTTTTTAAACAGCTTTACTGAGGCACAGCTGTACAAGGATCTGCTCATCTTTCATGTATAAAGTTTGAGTCTGAACATCGGCGAGTATCTGTGAAGCTAGCACAGTGCTCAACACCAAGGTAATAAATACATCTAAACTAATGCCTCCCAAAGTATTCTTGTGTCCCTGAGTTGTGGGTGGTTTTTGTCTTCGTTTTTGGTGTGTGTGTGTGTGTCTGTGTGTGTGTGTGTGTGTGTGTGTGTGTGTGTGTGTGTGTGTGTGTGTGTTGAAATGATGTTGAAATTAAAAACCCAATACACTGAGAGGTAGCAAGAATAAGGAGTTTAATTATGGCAGCCGGGCAGCACCTTACTCAGGAGGGAATGTGTGCTGCCAGAGCATTTCTGTTCTCTCTTATACAAATCCTGTTGCTGGGCAAGCAGAGCAAACAAGCGGGTTACAAAAGCCAATGGGAATGCAGTTAGCAAAGCCATAAAGTTTAAAGTTAACGGTTTAGCCCAGACAGGAATCTAGGTGGGATGCGTTTAAATCAGCAGTGACTCTGGAGAGTGTCATCTCCTTCCTGCTGTCCTCTGAGCGCTGACACTTGAAAATGAGGACCCAGGAGCCCATGAGTCTGGCAGAGGGCTGTGTCTGAGGATTCTGGGGAGTGGGAGCAGAGTCTTCTGAAGAGCAGCTGTAGAGGATTTCTTCTAGAAGGCATTATAGAACCTGGGCCCTGAAAAATGGGCAGCATACAAGAGAGTACCCTTTACTCTCTTGTCCTGGTTTACTGATCTCTAGAAGGAAGACTCTTGCACAATGAGAGCTTGACCTGAATGACTACCTTAGCCAACAGTTAGTGAGTGTGAGACCCAATATTCCAACCTTTGGTTGATAATAAATAAAATACGCCCTGTCGACATGGGGGCATCGTTGTTGGGGACCCCAAAAAGTTGGAGTGTTGGCCAAGGCTGGGAGAAGTAAGCTATTTACTCTTTGTCCGGGTTCTGTGGCTGGACCCCGTGGGGCCAGGGTGCACAGGCCTTCGGAGCAGCCCGTGGCTGAAACACCTGGGTCTAGCAGCTTTGACGCTGTCAGAGGTGCAGGTTCTGAGGAAAAATCAGGAGCTGGCGAGCTCCAGAGTAGCTTGTGACTTTGTGGCAGACACAGTTTGAAAACAACTGTAGAGACAGGTTAATCATGAGTTAAGCATGGGTTCATAAAGGGAAAACAGGTCAGCCTCCAACCGAGGCTACAGGAAAAACAACTGAACCTGGAACCTCATGCACAAAAGGCATGCATACAGTAAGAGCACTTCATGGGACCTACCCCATTAATAGCTTTGAAGTGCACAAGGCCAAATTGTTAGCCGTCAGCACTCTATTGCACAGCACTCCGTCTTTACACCTGGTGAGCTTCGTTTCCCACCCTCCCTACCCAGAGATGATGTTCTCACTGTGCTCTCTGCTTCTGTGACTTGTAACAGAAGCTCATACAAGTAGGACTGTTGCTGGCAGTCTTGATAGCCCACGACAGAGAAAGAGCAGAGTGCTGGCTGGTGACCTGGACTTTCAGGACCAGTCCTGCAACCTTAGTGGCTGGAGTCCAGAGGAAAGCTGTTGCTTCAGTGGGAATATGAAAACAAAATCTTTGTATCAACCGACTCCTTCCTTTCTAGTTCCACAGTTGCTAAGGCACCTTGGGACCCAGTATTTCTACCAGGAGAACAGATGTGTTTGTTGCATAGAATGCTTGCTAAGATACCCAGCCCAGGGGATGCTCAGAGGCTAATGAGAAAACAGCAGATGAACTGGCAGAGGAACCTGGAGCCTTCCACCCACAGCTGCTGCCACCACCTCTGCAAGGTTTCCTTTGGCTTAGGATCTTCAATTTCCCATTTCAGGACAGACCTTCCCGGCACACTGGCATCTCACCTAACCCTACCTGTCTGCTCTCCATCACCCTCAGTCCAATGATACCAGCATTTCTGATCATCAGCTGAGACATTTGGACGCGTAACTTGAGGACAGGACAGCCCAAATGACTCTGGCTTCGTTTGCCAGCAGACTGAGCTGTATGGGCAGGAGCAGCACGACTGGGTGCATTTGTGGGAAAGAACTCAGTTGTCAACCGTTCACCATCAGCAGCCTTTCAGACGTCTCTGCCAGCATCTCAGAGAGATGACTTTAGAGGGACCATCCCCTGATCCCTATCAGCCTGGGTCCTGTAAAGGAGCAGGGCGTGGAGAAGTCACCTCCACCCAACACTGGCGTAGGTCTACCTCCACAAGGTCATCCCACTCACTGAAAACTATTTGGACTTCAAAACACCCCATCACCTTATGACAATTCTTGCCTTTTGCCTACCACTGGCTGGCTGAATCAGAGATTCCAAGGGCCACCTATGTGTCTTGACACGGAGACAAAAGGTACGAGAAGACCGGGAATATTCCCGGAAGCATTTCATCGCCTTTGCTAATTTGTTCAGGACCCAGAGACCCTCCACAAAATGCTATTGACTGATCATTCTGAGAACACTTGTTTATTCCCAAGCTCCTTTCTCAGAGGTGAACCCCTCTGAGTCTTGTGCATTGAAGTCGCCACGGTGGATGTAAAGAACTCCAGTGCTGGGGCACACATGGACCTGGTCTCTGGGGATGGGAAGAATCTATAATATTGCAATGCTCTGTGGGTGACCGCAAGATGCAGCTGACCACGTAGTGCCTTCTAGGTGCCTTGTGCGTGGGAACTCACTGGGTCGTCACCACAGTCCCACAGGACAGGTGTGAACGTTGCTCCTTCCTAGTGAACAGTTGGAGAGGCGATGGCATATCAGTTCCCAAGTGCTGTCTGAGATCACCTGCTGATAGGTTTCAAGGAGCTGATGTGAACCCAGGCCATTTGGCTCCAGAGCCTACACTCTTAGCCAGCAGGTTAATTTCCTCTTGAAACATGGGGAACACGAGTTTGTGGCAAAGGCCCAGACTATAAAGCAGCTGTGGGGGCCCTCTATGTGGAGGTCTGTGATGCTTCCTGGGAAACCAAGTTAACAGCCTTCCCAGTCAAAAGCTTGCAAAAATATTCCCCTGGAAAGTGAAGACTTTCCCACTCCTCCCACGGACTGCCTGAGAGTAAAAATTCCCACCTTTCTCCGCTTTCCCTAAGTGGGCCTCTTGGCTATAGCAGGGATGAAGGGAAAGGTGTGCATAATGGAAGCTGAGTCTTCTATTCATAGCTGAGGTTCGGTTGTTGGGTTGTAGGCTGACTGACGTGTGTGCATGGGGCAGAGCGGCTGATCCCATGTCTCAAGTAAGTTGCTGCTGTGTTAAATGTCTGTTATTGAGCTAGGAAAAGAGGACTAGCTGGTAGGGGAACTGTTTTTTTCCCCAAGTTCCTCTCCTGACCCCATCCCTGGGGCTCTATGCAAGTGACTCCACTTCCCTCTGGGCCCTGGCTGCCTCTCTATAAAATCAAGAGAGTTGGATTCCATTTGAGACCACATCTCAATTCAGCCAACAGACATGTTTTGCTTGGCCACCATAATGCGTTCTTTCTTTCTTTCTTTCTTTCTTTCTTTCTTTCTTTCTTTCTTTCTTTCTTTCTTTCTTTCTTTCTTTCTTCCTTTTGTTTTTTACATTAATTGCTGACACACAAAAATTGGAACCATTTGCATACAGATGCATGTTTTGAAAGCTTGCTAAGAGCTGCTCTTGCCACGCTGTTCCTGTAAGTTGGCTGGAGCTGAGAGGCAGCTGATCTCTGTGGGTGGGGGAGCTCTCCCTAGGTTTCCCTGGTTTGTGTTCCACACTTGTCAAAGGTCATCATTTACATTAGCTGTCAGGCCAGGGTCGGAAATCAGGTGACCTCCAAAGTCTCTTCCAGACATTGAGATTCCTTTATTCATACAATCTTAAAAACTTTGAGTCAGGGAGCAAGTCTTAGGACTTCAGGCTCAGTCCTTGTTTTCATATAGAGAAAGGCAGGATGGAAGGAAACACAGCCTACGGTGGATGGTGATGTTCTCTGTTAGCTATTTGCCTAGGTTTTATCTTTAACCTTGACGCACACGGTTTATAGCCTCTGGCATACTCTCTGTACATTCTCATATCCTGGCTCACATTTTGAAGGCATAAGCAGAGACAAAAATCCATAAAAGATGACGAAGACATTGCTTTATCAAGGAGGCAGAGGGCTCTGGGATAATGTGTTCTCTGAAGTCCTAACCGAAATGACACAAGAACTACCTGTTCACCAAAACAAGATTGTCTGAGATAAATTCCAGGAAAACAGAATGTGTCAGGTGATTTCTGAATCAGACGGTTCACAGGGCATGTTCAAGGAAGCTCTTTTTTTTTAAAATGCATTTATTTTACTTTCATTGAGCTAGATACAAAGGCAAATGCTCAATGCGTACAAACATCAACCAGAGCAGGGAGGTAAAGGACGAGAATTAACTGTCAGTCCCCTTTTCACTTTAAAAATTATTTTTGCTTTAAAATTTTTGGAGGGTGGAAGGCTTGGTGTGTGGTATATGCACGTGTGTGTGTGTGTGTGTGTGTGTGCGCACGCGCGTACCCCGAGAACAGAGAAGGCGTGGGGTGTCTCCCTCTCATGCTGTCTGTCTTATTCCTTGAGACAAGCTCTGTCCCTGGGCCCGAGGTCCACAGTCTGCGAGGCTGCCCAGCCAGTGAGTTTTCAGGATCCGCCTGTTGCTGCTTTTCAATACTGGTGTTACAGGCACACAGGGCTATGCATAGCTTTCCCATGAGTGCCGGCGATCCAGACTCTGGCCCTCAGGCTTTCCGAGTGTGCTTTCTCACAGAACCATCTCGCCAGGCCTGCTTTCACTTCTTGTCATTTGTGGCGAAACACATGCAACATAAAATGCACTATCTTAATCATTTTGAGCGTACAGTGCGGTGGTGCACATTGAATATTCAGTTCACGTTAGCATTTCTTACCTTGACCCCTGTATTAGCCAGGGTTATAGTCTTACGTATCCTATCCTGGAAGTTATAAGCACACAATTATTTTTACAGTTGTGGTTTTCCCTGCCCTCCAAAGCTTCTACATCGCCATAGATTGATCTTGCTCATTCTTTTTTGGTGTCTGCCATATATTCCACTTTAATCTGCAAATCATCATTTAATTAATTTTTTATTAGTGGGTAACGGAGCGGCTTTAAGATTTTGATAGTACAGAAAAGCAAAAACCCATTTTTGATGGGCGCATTTGGGACTTATAAACATACCATGTGGATAATTTTTCAGTACCTCATAGCCTGAGACACTGATTGTAACCTTCCTGTCTGATGGTGGATATAGCTTCAGACAGAGTAGAATCGTCACCACAAACTGTGGAGACCGAAGGGGGAAAAAATGAAGTGGTAACTCTCCAGTCAGATGACCTAAGTCCAAGTTCAGGCTCTGCTGCACTAGCCGGAGGGCTTTGTGCAACATGCTTTTAGCAAAGGTTGCTTCCAAATGTCCTCATTTACAAAGTGGGGTCAGTAGCCTAGCTCGCTGCTAAGATATGCAGGAAGAGTTACCGAATGAACATCAGATACTGCGCATGTGCTGGGCACTCTGTGCACGAGCTGTTACTCAAGTCTCTTCTCTGAGCCACAGACCTTGAGGTAGATGCTTTGAGTGTAAGAACATTCCAGATACTTTCAACTAAAGAATATTGAGCCCACAGCATTTTATTCTGTAATTCTGTGGGAAAGTACACGCAAAGCACCTGTGATCACTCAGAACCACCCTCTAAAGAGAGACCTTACTCATCCATCCACTGGGTTCTTGTCCTACACTTCTCTGGAAACCTTGGGCTTCCCTTCCTTCTCCTTATATAAGGCATGGTAGTTCCCCCTCATTTTCCTCACCTTGCTCTGGAACAAAGAAGCCAGAGGCCCCGACGAATTTCAGAGCCTTCTTCGCCATACCTTAGATCTTTGAGAATGTCTCTTGTGCTTTACTCCGTAACCTTGACTTTGCTTTGTCGAGAGATGTGAAGCTACTTTAAAAGAAATAAAAACTCCTTTCCTCTCCCTCGGGTGCCTCAGTTGCCTGGATGAGAGATGGGGGGCGGGGAGGGGAGATACATTTTACAAATAGCTCATTTTCCTGGTAGATCTTAGTGCGTGTGGACTAGCCCAAGCCATTCCCTCCTTGTTCAGATTGGCTCGTCCATGTTTGGTTTTTGTTTTTTGGTTTGTTTGTTGTTTTTCGCCTTCCAGAAGCCCCTCCCACCCACTGTATCATTATTGCTCCATTCATTAACCTTTTCACAGTGACAAAAGATGGTTCTGATGAAGCAGCAAGAGCTGGGCAGGGAGAAGGTGTTGGCAGGCGAGAGGCAGGTGGTTGTGTGGTTTGGGCAGGTGGATGCCATGCAGTGTCTTGCCTTTAACAACTCTAGCTATGTCCTCAACCTGCAGCTCAACGGTCGGTTGTTCAAAACCCCTTGGTGCCTGCCACAGCCTTCTGACCACAAGGGGGTGCAGTTCCTAAGGTTAGAGGGGCAATGAGGGTTCTTGTAGGTTCCCTGGGTTTCTCCAAAAACTAAAAATAGAACTACCATATGACCATATTTAATTTCTGAGCATATCAGAGAACCCCATGCCCTACCATAGAGTTATTTGCACCTTCATGCTTATTGCTCCTTTATTCCTGGTAGCAAAGAATTGGAATCTACTTAGTTGTCTACTGGCTGCTGAGTGGATAACAAGAGTTGAGGAATATTCTTCACTGCAAAGAAAAATGAAGCTTAAAATTTTTAAGGAAAATGGATGGACTTAGAATATAGAAGATTAAGTGATGTCACAGTATTAGAAAGAGACCACATTTCTCTCTCATATGCAGAATCTAGCTAACAATGTATGCAGGTATGTAAACAAATGCATATTGGATACATTACAGCATGAAGAAAAGGGAACAAAAAGGCTAAATATAAAGATGATGAGGAAGGACTGAATGTAGGTAATGGACACAAGATATGAAAGAGAGAGTAAAGCTAATTATCTTTCTAGTTCTATTTCTGCCACAGATACTTTGCTTTGTATGGTGGATGAGTGCATAATTTTATTTGATTATCCTTGATTCTGAAAGTATAAAGTTTAACATGACACTCATAGCTTCCATTCCAAATGCCAATTCTAATTGTGTATAAGTTCATTAAGTTGTATAGACTTTGAGTCTGGTTAATGTTGATCTGTGATGTTTTTATTTATTTGCAAGTTTGAAAAAAATAAAGTGAAAACAATTTTTTTTTAAGAAATGGAGACGTTTGTTGGTGTTGGAGAAGCTGTTTGTTTCTTTTACGACGCCCTGTGCTGGCTCATGAAAAGGTGGGCACCCTGACCCAGTGGCCCTGGATACCTTCACCTGCTCAACTCCAGCCAGGACCAGGTGTCAACAGAATGCTAAGACCAGGACCACGTTTCTTTGGAAGGCTCACTGACATAGAGCCTATGTATTCATGGAACATCTATTATGTGCAAGGCTTCTTCTAGAACCTGGAGTGAACCAGAGTGACTAGAACCTAGTGACCAGAGTAGAAAAAGCACCAGCCCTCAGGGAGCTTGCGCACCAGCAGGGATAGTTTTATGTGAGTTATTAATGGATGATTAGTGATTAGGACTGTGAAGAAAAATAAAACGTGGTTAGAAAGGTTAGGAATCAAATGGGCAAGAAAATTTTAAAAAGTATCATGTTGGAAAGAGAAAGTAGAACTCCCTCTGCCCTATACAAAGTCTTGTATGTAGGAATTCTGAAGAGTCCACTCGGGCACCACATAAGTAAGTGGCTCATCAAGGATGAAGGTGGGAAGACCTGCATACAAACCTCACTTCTGCCTCTCTATACACACTGACCTCAAGCCATCTCTATCAGCATCCAGTGGGTTCCTCTGTTCAAATTTGCAAGATGATTCCAGAGTTCACGTGGAATTGCAAGAAACACCAACTGGGTAAAAATAATCTTGACAAAATAAGAATCTAAGCTCTAGGATTCACACCTGCCTAGTTGGTGGTGCTGCCCGGGAGCAAACTGTCAACTGGACAGTCGCAGGCAGGGACTGGACGCGGGGTGTCGCTGCTCCGATCAACTCATAATGAGTCAGAAACCTCATGTGACGGTCCAAACAGCAAATACGTTTAGAAGAAAACTCTAAAATCTTCTTAACCTTCTTCACAAACAATAAAAGAAAAAACACACTGAGTAGACTTCACTATAATTTTGTTTTGACAAACACTGTTGAGAAAGTGAAAAAAAATCCCCACGTGATAGGACTATTACAGATCGAAGGTCTGGGGCTTTGCTGAGGATGGAGATGCTGTCTGACCCCAGGGTGGAGATGCTGTCTGACCCCAGGATGGAGATGCTGTCTGACCCCAGGGTGGAGATGCTGTCTGACCCCAGGGTGGAGATGCTGTCTGACCCCAGGATGGAGATGCTGTCTGACCCCAGGGTGGAGATGCTGTCTGACCCCAGGATGGAGATGCTGTCTGACCCCAGGGTGGAGATGCTGTCTGACCCCAGGATGGAGATGCTGTCTGACCCCAGGATGGAGATGCTGTCTGACTCCAGGGTGGAGATGCTGCTGTCTGACCCCAGGGTGGAGATGCTGTCTGACCCCAGGATGGAGATGCTGTCTGACCCCAGGATGGAGATGCTGTCTGACCTGTGATGATTCAATCGAAAGGTTTTGTACTTTGCTGCAAAGATGTTCAGTATGTTCAGTTTCTACATGTTCAGTAAAAACTCTACCTCAAATTTTGAGCTGTGACCGCTTCCCGGGGTGATGGTAGTAAGAAACAGCATCAAGCTGGCCATGCAACGGAGGGATCAAACAATCAGCACTCTACAGTGTGCTGAGTTGCTAAGTTACCGTATTTGATATCTAGTAGGGTGGGCTTATTGAACATGCTTCTGACTTATAGTTCAATTATTGGGATGTAGCTCCACCGTGATCACAATTAAGAACTCTTTAGAAGACAAGCACCGTGGTCAGAAATGAGCAAAGGATATAAATCAGCATTTCTCTAAGAATAAAAACATACAGAAATAAATTCAATCTCATTAGCCACTAGAGAAGCAGAACAAACCACAGTGACATACCATTTCATACTCACAAGGAGATTTAGAATAAAAAAGTCAAATAATAACGTGTTGACACAGCTATAAAAAATGACAAATATCATGCTTCTGGTGGGAGTGTAATAAGGCCCAGCCGCGCCGGAAGACATTTTGACGGATCTTCAGACGACTGAACCTACAGTCGTACCCCACTCTGCAGCTCCACACCCCTAGGAATACTTGAATGAAATGAACATAACTGTGTGCACCGATATTATTCAAAATACCCCAAGGATAGAGGTAATGCCATGCCCACCAATTGGTACGTAACGTGGGCTGTTCATACGGTATAAGGTTGTGCAGGCATTTAAAACAGCTGATATATGCTAAAATGCAAATGAGCTTCGAAAACATGCTAAAGTTTTAAAAAGCAAGTTACAGAAGACCATATATTACATGATCTGGTGTACATGAAATACGCAGAATAAGTGAGTGTGGAGAAAATACGAAGTTGATCAAGAAGCTGCTTAGGGCTGACAGGAGTAAAGACACGGCTTCCTTTTGAGGTGATGAAAGCAATCTGTAATTGATCACGGCGGTGGTCGCATGACTAAATATATCTCAAATCATCGATCTGTATGTGTTAAAGAGGTGGGGTACGTGGTATGGGAATCCTATAAAGACGGTTACAAAAAACTGGAAAGGAAAGAAAGGAGAGCAGGGAGAGATGCGGGAGAAACTGATGAGAACAGCATCTGCAGGAAGTGCCAGCAACTTAGCGGGGCAAACAAGGGTACGGAGGATGAGTCTGGGGGGGTTCTTCAGGGAAAATGTGCACTGGAGGCCTGTCTACAGAGCAGCATTTCATTCAGCTGGGACCTTCCGGAGGGAGCCGGATGGAGAGTTGGAGAAAGTCTAGGGCGGGGAGTTGGTGAGTACAAAGGTCCTGTGGCGGTGGTGGTTTCAGTGTGTGATGGAGAACAGCACGAGGCGGAGACCCATGGGGCAGAAATGGTAGAGGAGGAAGAACAGAGCAAGAGGCCAGACGGCGGCGGGCCAGCCATGGTTGTGGCACGGAGGCCACCCCACAAGCGGAGGGCTTTGGATTTGCTGAGTGAAGTGAAGGCCACTGCAGGGCTTAGAACGCATGGCTTGTGTTGGTTCTGTTTTACAAAGCACCTCGTGGTTGTTGAGGGGTGGTGTGCAAAGGCAGTGGCCAGGTTGGAGGATGGCACCCATATTCTTTAGGGGAGCAGCCTCTGCTTCTCCGGTCGGATGAACTCTGAACAACGGGATAGGACGTTTCCCGGGACCCGTTGTCTTTGATGGATCTTTTGAGCTTGGGACAGAGTCTGTCACAAAATGGCCACAGAAACACTCACTGATTCGGTTGTATTGGCCTGTGCCTGTGATTCCAGCGCTCAGGGAGCTGAAGCAGGAGGATCTCAACTTTAATCTGGGCTACTTGGGGGGAAAAGCAAGCAAGAACCAAAACTCTAAGATCTCATTGAATTGATCAGCAGATAAACAGTGGCCACAGCTATGTTGTCGTTGGGGTTTCCATGGGTGATGAAGACAGTGGGAGACCCCCAAATATTTGCATCCTTCTCTGCTTCTACCTCACTTCCCACACGGCCTTGTATCTTTGGTGACGAGTGAGAAGCGAGCAGAAGCAAGTGAGAAGATGAGGGATGCCTGAGGTTTGTGTATCTCTGCTCTTCTGTTATCTGAGTAAGATGCTCTTAAACGCAAAGCTATAGGACAGGTTAGGGTCCCCTGATCAATGGAAGATTTTAAAGTTTATCCATCTATTTATTTCCTTACTTACTACTTAGTGTGTGTGTGTGAAGTCAGAGGACAACTTGTGGGAGTCAGTTCTTTCCTAGGCCCCAGGGATTAAACTCAGGTTGTCGGGATTGGTGGCAAATGCCTTTGCCCAGCGAGCCATCTCAGCAACTCTGAGACAAACATTTTGTGACAGCAAGGCTTACTTCCCTTAGCAGGTCATATTTTCTCCTATTTCTCCAAGGACAGTGCACGCTGCACATCACAGTGCTGGCCCCTTTTGGTTAAAGATATCTGGGAACTGAGCATTCCTAGCAGGTGATTTTCCTTGACATTGTTGACTTCCCGGAAGGCTGACATTACATCTTTATATATTCCCATCACAGTGGTATCACGCCACAGCAGAGCGGCCCATTCCACGGTGTCCAGGAAGAGTCAGTGCTGTTGGATGTTAATGGAGACAATGTTCAAATAGTAATAAATTGGGCTGGACCCCCTCCCATGTTTCTCCCCATAATCGGAGGCAAAAAAAAAAAAAAAAAACGTGAAATCTTCATTCAGCCGAGAAAAGGGTTGGCAGCTCTTTGGAGAGATAAACCTTGGCTGAGCTCCGTTGTGATGTTCTTGGCTCCGTTTGTTCGTCCTCTCTTTATCCTGCCTAGTCAACTACATTCCTGCTTTCTTGCTGGCCAGAGACTCCTCTGTGGGATCGAGACATAAAATGAGGCCGGGATGGGGAGGATAATGAAGACCATGCTTTGTTTTCAGCAGTCAGCCAGCAAACCCGCTGTTTTCCCCACTATAGCTTCATTAATAGAACACTTAGACATAGAGCATCAATAAAAAGAGCTGGTGTTAGCAGGGTGGTCACCCTTTCGGGCTACAGTTTGGCTCCTGCAGTGGTGTGAGAACCCTTATTAGCCTCTGTTCTCCTGTTCTAGTACTCCGGAAGACTTCATGCAGCTAATATTTTAGAAAACTCACTCCCTCAGATCCTAAGGGGTCCACACCATCGCTGGCATTGATTGTGACCCAGGAGGCCATGTGTCCCCAAGGCCCAGAAGATGACTGTGGGTTTCCTTCCTCGTCCCTGAGTGATGTTTTGAGCTCCGGGCAGCTCCTGTGGAGGGAGTACCTTGAGGGTCCGGCTCCAACTGCAGTAAACTTACTCTGTGGTCTAGAGGCTTGGCCACTAGCACGCTGGTGTGCTGAGTGGGAAACTAAGGGTCACAAGGGAAGCACTTCCTCTCAAGTCAGGTGGTTAGACTCCCAGACCTGCCTGGTAAACTCTGGTTTGCAGCTGCTCTTCTCACTTTGCTCTTTTTGGCTGGGGTTGGGGACTGGAGTGCAAAGCTTTGGCAGGGGAGGCTGTGGCGAAGACTGGCTGTCCCTCCTCACAGCTTTCCTCTTGCCAAACTTCCCACCAGCTGCAGAGCATCTGGCTTCTCCACGTGAATTCTCCCCTTCTGTGAGGTCCTTGGTGAAAGTTAACTTCCTTTGCTTAGATACAATCGGTGAGACATAGTGTGTGTGTCCCAGCCCTAAACCTAGCAATCATGCGCACACCCTGGCTCTGCCTGGGTCCTGCTGCCCACTGAGAGATGAGCTCACATCTTGTGCCCAACTCCCAATCCTGCTGTGATCTGATTCATGCAGTAAATATTAGTTTGTTGCCCATTTTCTGTTTGACACTGTGATAAGATAAGATTCTGGGATAAGATCCTGGGACCACTGAAGCTTCTGCAATATAGAACAATCCCTCTATCTGAAAATCTAGAACAACATCCCATGATGGTGATACATGCTTGCAATCCTAGAACTCAGGATGGTAAGCAGAAGAATCAGGAGTTCAAGGTCACCCTCAGCTATAAATTGAATTTGAGCAAGAGACCATTTCTTAAAGCAAGGACACGAACATGTTCCTCTGGGGTGGTCAGCTTTGTGGGCCATTGAGAGTAAGGAAACAGTCTCAAATGATTCGAGAACCTGCGTAGGTGTAGCAGAGAGGTGTTCCGTAGGATCGGTAAAAATTCCCTAGATGATCTGGGTAGCCCTGAACCAGTCAATCCAAAAGCAGAGTTGAGGTTTCACTGAAGGTTTCACTTCACATAAAGATCCTTCTTGCAGCCTGCAGCTCATGTCTGCAGACATGTGTCTGGACAGACTCATGTCTGTCCATCTAGGCCCCATGGTCACACAAACCAATTCTTTTGTTGTTCTTTGGTTTTTCGAGGCAGGGTGTCTCTGTTGTAACTCTGGCTGTCCTGGAACTCACTCTGGAGACCAGGCTGGCCTCAAAATCACAGAGATCCACCTGCCTCTGCTCCCGAGTGTTGGGATTAAAGGCGTGGACCGCCACCACCTGGCTTTTTTTTTTTTTTCCTTTAATAAACCAATTCTTGGAATGAGCTTCAGCGTCTGTTCTGTTGCTCCTAATGATAGATCCCAAGTAAAATGGCCTCTTTAATGGTAGTATCCACATTAGTTTTAGTCATACTTGGTCAGTTTTTAGATGAATGCCAAGGTTGTCAAGCAACTCGGTGGACTTACTGCCACTGGCCTGCACTTTCACCAATAGCCTCTCCTAGGCTCTCTTCATAGTGCCAAGCCTCGACTTCTCCGCCTGACCCCTTCAAGCTGGGCCTTCAACTCCTACTTTGGTTGCACCTTCACTAATGGCTTCTCTTGGCCTTTCACAGTGCCAAGCCTCAGCTCTCCAAAGACCCCTTCATGACTTCAAAACCAGCAACCCCTGACACTTTCCAGATTTTAAGATGGAGTCTGGTTTGCAGGAAAAACAACTGGTCACCTTGTCTGTATGAAGGGTTCCTTCATGGGGTGGAGTTCTCCTCACCATAGCAGATGTGTCTTGTCAAGACTGCCCTGCTGGTAACTGGACAGGTTTGAGGAAAACAAAACAGACTATTGGAAGTCTGGAGTTTCTTTTTCTTGTTCTTGCTTGTGTCCACGTTGGATGACAAATGTTACCATTTGTAACAGTACAATGGGTACAGTACAGGCTCTGCTTTGTGTTCAGCAAGGATGACACGGAGGCATTTTCATAGGTGCAGGCCCTGCCAGACCTCAGCAGAGAGAACCACTGCCGTAGCAAGCGCCAGCCTAGACAGTGGAACCCTGAGCGTCTCAGCTTGTGTTTGTATTCTTTTAGAGCTCCTCAGGTGTTCTACTGCTACCACATGCAGATCATTAGCAATCAACATCCCCCACAGAAATCCAACACCTGCAGACAATACAAAATGCCAAGCCCTAGGAAGCCCCTCACCCAACAGTGCAGGAAACAATTTCAAACATACTGAAAACAAACTTTCCCAACAGGTCACCCCGCACACTGTGATAACTGAAGGAGACTTCATAATTTTAGGTGTTCTCACAGTGTCTGGGGAGGGGTGGAAAACGGGGCGGAGCTCAGAAGGAGGAAATCAGAAGTCATACCTTGCTGGCCCTGGTGATAAGCCCCTGGGGGCCATGGGCCTTGGTGGTTCCAGGGAAGTCGTGATCCCACTGACAAAGCAAAGCCTATGCTGCCAAGGTAGTTATGCCCAAGTGCCTGGCATCTCTCCACGAAAAGCAGCTGTGTGGGGGTGGGGGCAGCAGTCGGTCTCTGCGTGTGAATGTGGAGGAATGGACTTTCCCCAAGCTTATTTACTTTTTTCACCCTGATGCCGGCACTCCTAGGATGTTCTTCGATGAGCTTATCGACGACTCCTCCTAGTTATAAAAGCCTTCAAGATAAAAACTGTTTGACTGTAGCTTCCAGCAGGCTCTTCTGAGAATCTGTATCTTGGAAAGTCAGACTCACCAGGAGGTCCACCCGTTTTCCTATAACTTTGCAACGCTAACCGCCGAGACACCTTTGTGCAGTTGGAAAATTCTGCTGCCAGCTACTGTTGATCGCACTCTCTCCGACTGCTTTCCAAGTACCAGGTTGTGAGGGGGACACCTTCATTGCTGAGACAGTACTGGTTTTCATGGAATCTCTGAGTGGGAAGTGACCTGAGACAAGGGACCAAAGTTACAGAACCTGCTAGGAAAAAGAAGGAAAGATTTGTGCACTGAGAAAGAAAAAGAGAAAAAGAGATCCTCTAGGTTTGGATGGAGGTTAATTTGATTGAATAATGAAAAGCAGCCAAGAGAGCTAAGCTTGGGGGCTCATGCCTAGAATCCCAGCACATGGGAAGGTAGAGGCAGGTAGATTGAGGAGTTCAAGGCCAGCCTGGTCTACATGAGTCCCCATTTAAAAAAAAAAAACACCCCAAAAATAATAGAAAAAGAAAAACAACCAAGAAACTCTTTGTCAAATAAATGGTGATAAACAGACTCTATCCTTAAACAAGGGAAGAGGCCACCACCAGAAGTGCTTGAGATCTCTGATGCCTTCAATATCTAGAGAGATTTGGTTTTTCAAGACAGGGTTTCTCTATTATAACTCTGGCTGTCCTGGAACTCACTCTGTAGACCAGGCTGTTCTCCAACTCACAGAGATCCACCGGCCTCTGCTTCCTTAGTGCTGGAACTAAAGGCATGTACAACCATCGCCCAGCTATGAAGTGGCTTCTGATCAGAGTGTCAGCTTTGAAGTAAAGGTGTCTCACCCGGTGCTCCTGTGCTCTCTGAGATGGCTAGGGACTACTGATCCATCTGTAGGCTGAAAACAATACTTGTCTTGCAGACTGCATAGGACTGGTCCTTACGTCTACACAGATGAGGGACCAGATACAAGCTCTGTTTCAAAGCCTCACTAAGTTTTCAGTGGCTGTCAGTCTCTCGAGCCTCAAAGTATGACTCCTTGCTCATGAAGAGTAGCTTTTAATTTAACTTTGAAAGAGCGCCATCTGAGCACCAGTCAGCAGATCATCAGAGTTCCCAAGAAGGAAGGAGCTGTGCTGGACACACACACACACACACACACACACACACACACACACACACAGCTTCCTGGAGCCTCACCGAGTCCACAGTTTTGCTGATTCTGTCCCCACATTCCTGTCCCAGTTGTCAGCAATGAAGGACATTCCCAGCTGTCTCTAGTGAAATGGGACTCAGGCTGGAGGCTCCTGGCCTTGCTCACGGTTATGTCTCAACCTTTGAAAGTGTGGCCTGATTTAGGGTTAGGGTTAGAGTTAGGGACAGTTTACTTTATCTCTCTGGTGCTCAGCTCTTCTCCTGTTTTTGTTCTATTCCATTGTTCTTTCCTTTCTTTTGGCTTGTTGGTCTTTATCTAGGGTATATAAATGTATCTAGAATGTCCTCCAACAGATCCCATAACCCCAGTTTTGTTTTGTCCTTCTGTCCTTTGTCTTTGGGTGACATGGGTACTGAGCCCTAGAACACAAGGAAAGTTTCTTCCAAATGATATATTTTAGGCTAACTCAGACCATACATAAAAGAACAAAATACTCAAGCATTGGGTTTTATCTCCAATACGAAACATAAGTGGTTAGTTTACATTACATGAAGCAGATTCATGGACTAGTGTCATTTTTGGTCTGGAAAAGCTTGGCACTGGATTTACTTTCCTATCTTCTTAAGCAAGCTCTGTCAGTTGCTACCTGTCAAATCTCAAGGAGGATTTTTGCATTTCGGTAACTGCATGCGTCCACATGACTTCCTCTTCAATCCAGAGCTATTCTGGAATTCATAAAAATGCCTGCAGCTTCTGGCTACAGATGCCTCGTGCTGGCACACTCCTTCTCCTCAGACTTAGTGTTTTTCCCATTCCCAAGCTTCATCCTGATGCTCAATGGTTCTGCCGTTTTCAGTTTTCAATCAGACTTCCCGGATTGCTGGATCAAGTACTTTGCTCTTTTTCATGACACCGAGCTTCTATTTATAACCATCAGATGATCAGAAGCCAGAGTCAAGGACAGTTGTCCTTTGGTCAGGCCCAACTGTTGGATGCTGATTGGTAACTGGCAAGGTGTGGCAGCTGCCATCTGGCTTACCGGGGTCCTGATAGCTTTGCTAGCATTTGCTTAACTCAGGCTCAAGAGGTCCATTTCAGCCTTCTCTGCAGAAACAAGCTGTTCTGGGTACCCGGACAGCTGATTCCTGTTCAGATGCCTTTGGAAATGAAAACTGGTGCTCTGTTTGGGGGGCGGGGGAGGAATCGATCCGACACACATGGCTTCCCTCCCCTGATTAGGATTCAGTAATAGAAGTGTGTGCATCTCAATCCCATTCTGATGGTAAGCCTGGGTACTTTCACAGAACATAAGCAAGAAAACCGATTTGGGAGCTCCGAGGGGTGAATATTTTCGTAACTCTCCAGGTACTTGGAGAGAGAGCTGTAGGGAAGCAGCCTACAAATTAATATGGCATTACAGATCAGTACCTTACAGAAATGAAGTCAGCACTAGAAATGAAGCCCTGAATAAGTTAAATATTCATTTCAAGAGGAGTAGAGGGCTCAAGCTGCTGTCCTTCAGAGGTGCATTATGGGTAATACCATTGAGTAGCCCTAACTTGTAACACTGAAAGCTGGTCGGGAAATTGCTCACTTTGATACTTGGAATTTTACTGGGATGATTCTCAGAACTCTTGGCAAGATTTGTTCCCATCTTTTGTTGTGCCTGCAAATTACTTTCACAATACTTTCAGTCGACATTAATCTGCAGGCACTGTGGGAATGGCAGGTGCTGCTTTTTCCCTATAAACGATTCCTTGGGACGAGCCAAGGGCCAGCCAAGCTCAGCACCTTCACCATTTCCAGACAGAGGAGTCATGGATGGAGGCAGGGTGACCCCTGACCTCAGAGGTGAAGGATACAGACAGATGACAGGCGCTCCCCTGAGGAGCTCACCGAAAAGAGCACCGTTCCAGAAGACAGTTATTTTACACTGGAGATAAAGAAAGATGATCGAGGTGCTGTTAATTACATCTCTCACGGCTGTGAAGATATCTGTCAGAAGCAACTCAAAGACAGGATCTATTTCGACTCTGCATTTAAGGGATACAGCCCATCGTGGTGCATGGGTGAAGTACAGACAGCTCCATGGTGGCAGCAGCCCGTGGCTGAGTCTCCTCAGTGCCTCGCCATTCAGAGGCACGGGACACAGTGAAAAGGATGCTGGTACAATGGCTGCCTCTTTTTTTCTTCTTTTATTCAGTCTAGGGTTCCAGATCATAGATGGTGAGGGTTACGTTCAGGGAGGGTCTTTCCTCCTCAGTTGATCCCCTCTGGAAACATCCTTGCAGGTCCAGAGGTGTGTCTCATAGGTGCTGCTGACAATGAAGATTAGGTGCCTGGCTCATCAGAGGTGAGAACCTAAGCTTTTTATAGTCTCAAATCAGCGGCCCTCTTTTTTAAGGATTACTGTGTGCTTTGCAGCCAGGAGCACCCCGCCCGAGGCCTACAAGGCCTGATACTGAATCCAGGCTCTGCCAGTTGCCTTGTGGCTGGATGTCTATGGGAAGAGTTGAGTGCTGCCTTTTGGGTCCTGAATTCTCTGCCTGGTGTGGGCTCGAGCCTACCAGGGGACTGTGAGCCGGCAGGATGGGCTGGGCGCATCCCTGCCAGAGAGAGCACTGCTGCATTCTGCCCTTCTCCCCTCATTCAGGACAGGATCTGAGGTAAAGTGCCACCCTATGGACACTGGCCTAAGCTAAATATTTATTATTTATGGAATTAAATTTAAAGACATCACTAACAAAATGCCAAATAGTGTCATTGTTAGCCTTTCCAGATAGCCATATGTAGGACTGTTTCTAATGGGTTTTGCTATAGAAGAATTCCACAGGCAAGAGGAAAACTTACTTGCATTGACCCTTCCACAGCCATCCCTAGTCATGCAGAAAATTCATTTTCTCTAGGGCTTTGGGTATATATATAATTTTTAGTGAGAAATTTACCAAAATGTTAAGGGCACTCTCTCTACTTTGTGGCATCATGGGTAATGAATGATTTTCTATATTCTCTCAGCTTTTCTGCATCTAGCATATAGGCACATTGCATTAAAAAATTTAAAAAAAA
>JAMJFZ010001518.1:62500-80653 GCA_026225945.1 Cricetomys ansorgei
CATAGCATTAGAGCTTTTGCATATTGACTGTGAAATGGATTAACATGGATATGAACACCTTAGACTAGGCTCAGCAGAAGTGGCTTTTAGGGCAGACACTAGCCACTCAGTTGGAAAGCCTGGGTGCAAACCCTGGCTATAGTTGCAGTAATCAGGACATCCCTCTAGCCGCTTTGTGTCTCAGTTTCCTCTTCTGCGACATTGAGATGAAAAACACCTCAAAGGATTGTTGTATACTGTTGGGTCCAAGAATCACCCCACAAAGACCACCAAGACGTATGCAAAAAGCAAGAGTACTTTTATTCTGCAGAGCAAACATACATGTAGGGGTCAGCCACTTTTCAAGATGACTACATCCAGATGCAACAGTGTAGGCTTTTTAAAGGAAACAGGCAGTATCCAGATCTCTCTGATTGGTTAGGACCTGAACTGGATTGGCTCATTAAATGTCCCGAGGAAACAAAGGCTTCTGGGAAAGTGAGTATTTGACAGTAAGCAGCCAGGCGAGGTCAGTGCCGCTGCCACTAGGGGATGTGGTCCTCTCATACACATTTGTTCTAAAGCACCATCCTCCAAGGAAAACAGCCCACCATTTCACCACCACAGCTGCGCCTTTCTGTAAGGGGCCATCAGGAGCAGGCCTGTGGACTGTTGATTATCCCAGAGAGGGAGGTGTCTGGGAGGCTCAGTGGATGCTTCCCGGATTCCATCCATTTCGCATGCCATTTATCCACAATTTTTGCCTAATTGCCAGCGTCCCGTTCTAGGGGAGGGGCTAGAGTATAGAGGCTGAAAATAACTAGAGGACGGAGGCTCCATCTTTGGGACCATGAGGACGCCATCATCAGCACCTGGTGCAGACTTTCTAGTGTGGCTGCTTAGGCGCATGTACATTCCTGCCAGTAACCCTTCACCGATGCTGTCTGTAAGTAAGGCCAGTAAACAAACAACCACCGCAGGAAAAAAAAAATGCAGACGAGCTTTACTGTCTACAAGTAACTCAGACTCGTCCTTCATAGTTCCTATTTTTTGTGTTCAATTTGTAACATCCTCTTTGCATAAGCTCTGGATTTTGCCATCTCTCAGTATTACTCTAAAAGACCAAGCTTCTACTCTTAAGCTAGTGCTGTCCAGTCGAATGCTCTACAGCGGTGGTTCTCAACCTTCCTAATGCTGTGACCCTTCAATACAGTTGTGGTGACCTGCTCCACCATAAAATTATTTTTGTTGCTACCACATAACTGTAATTTTGCTACTGTTATAAGTTCTAATGCAAATATCTAAATTGCAGATGGTCTTAGGTGAACCCTGTGAAAGGGTCATTTGACCTCCGAAAAAGTGATGACCCACAGGTTGAGAACCACTGCCATACAGCTACATCTGTGCTGTCCAACTTGGTAGCACGTGGCTACCCATGGGCCACAGAGTATTTTAATTGTGTCCAATGCAATAGAGTTTTTTAATTTAATTTAGTTGGCATTAACTTAAATAGAAACATGTGAGTTCACAACCAGCTGTAATACCAAGTGATACAATACCCTCTTCTGGCCTCTGAGGGCACCAGGCACACATGGGGATACATAGACATACATGCAGGCAAAACACAGATACGCACAAAATAATTTTTTTAAAGTTTAAGTTAAAGTGATATGTGTAGCTAATGACTCTTGTATTTGATAGTGCAGATCTAAACATTCATTAATAAAAAGAGAAAAGGTGGATAATATCAGCCTTAGGTTTCTTAAGAAACACTGTAAAATGTTAATAACCTCAACAGTATCAAATGGTGGTATCATAAGAATTGATAGACTTCTCACCCCCCTAACTAACCTGTGCCTACTAGCTGTAGCTGTCTGTTGAACAGACACTCTTATGTTCCCAACTAGAATTCAAGAAACCCAGCTTGGGTGATTTCACAGGAAGACAGAATAAATTTTCTCCGTCACTACAACAAATAACTATACATGTTATTCATGAAACTAGATCGGAACAAGGATCCAGATGATATATCCTTCCTTGTATCCATCCCTCTGTTCGTATTTTCCTATTTTAGCTTATAAGAAACATTTAACAGAAAAGATACTTGCCATTATGCATGATGGTGGAGAAGAGATTCGGCAATTATAAGATGAATCGAACACATTAAATTATAAACCTTTGCCACAGAGGCCAATCCTTACCAAATATGCTACGTTGACTTCAGCCCTTCACAAAAATAAGATGTATTGACTGTACACAAAATGGGTGACAAAACACCCATGAAGTGTGACCAGTAAAAGTTTGAAGAAGGAAAAGATATTTGACTTGACTTTGACATGATGGAAGGCACCAGCTGAATGGAGTCCTGTGCTCTGCTTTGCTATGTCTCAACAGATCTACATCTCTATGAAGCCCTTTCTGGTCATTCTGCCCTGAAGGGGATGTCCCTTGGTTCTCTCCTTCTGTACTTGTTTACAATGATGAGAAGATTACCACTTTCCAATCTGTCAACTTTACGTTTACTTTTCCAACCAGACTGGAGTCATAGTTTATGTGTTGCCCTTCAAATCACACCAATAAAACTGAAAGCAAGGGCTCTGACATCTCAAAATCCTAACTCCTGAGGTTTGCAGAGTAAAACCTTTACACACTTAACCGCAAGGCAGAGGCTTCTCTCTCCTCCCCTACCTATTCCCAGGCTTGGCCTCTAGAGCCAAGTCCCTGCTGCAGATGCTAAACATGTTGAACACAGAAGCAGAGAGAGAAGAGAGGAAGGGGAAGGGGGAGGGTGGAAGAGAAGAAGGAGAGAGGGAGAGAGGGTGAAATGGAGCCTCCAATCCCACCCCCAGTGACACCTCTCAACAAGGCCACACATCCTAATCCTTCCCAAAAAGTTCCACCAAATGGGAACCAAGAATTCAAGCATATGAGCCATGGGGGACACTTTCATTTAAACTTACACCTCCTTAGTCAAAACTTGAGGTCTCTAGGTCCCAGCCATTGGACACGTGAGAGTTGGCTGGCTACCATAGAAGTGGCAGATAGTATGCTTACCAGCACCTATGTATGAATACCGCTATGCTTGGGGGAATACTAATAGTAGTGCACAGCTCTTGGGACCAACCTCCCATAGAAAGGATAATTCATCCTCTGCTGTAAAGCTTGGAATACAGGAAAGTACAAAGAAGGTAAGAATCACTTCTGATCTTACCGCCCAGAAAAGAGCATTATTAATGTTCCCGTGCTTTACAGTTTCCCTGCCGTTCACACATGCCCAAAGGTTGCCACGGCTGACAGCATACTGTTAAATCTGCTGTCCCTCTTTGCTTTACAATTATAACATAGTCAGCTCCTTGTTGTAGACAGCAGCAGGACTGTAGCCAGTCAGAAGGCAAGAATATAATAGTATTACCAACAGATTTCTCTGAGGGAGCCATGCAACCTTTGGGGATGCTGCTACTGGTTTTCACAGGCTCACTGGAAAACGAATGTCCCCAGAAACTAGACTCTGAGATGCAGATCTGTATGCAACGTGTTAGAGGTTGTGTTTCTGGACTTAAAACATGCCAAAAGGAATAACAGGAAGCAAGGGCAGGCAGAGGAAGAGACAAGCCATGACACAGGCCTAGTAAGGGCTCGGCCAACTCCTTAGCCCATGTAGCCCCCCGGGTGTCCTAAGATTCAGAGAAAGGTTTGGACCTCTAATTATATGCCTACTGTATCACTCAGCAAGGAGACATGGAGGCATTGGCATAGATGCAAACTCTGCCAGACGTCAGCAGAGGGAACCACTATCATGGCAAGCAGCGGTGGAACCCTGAGCGTCTGAGCTCAGGTGTTTTTATTGATACAGAACTCCTCAGGTGTTCTACTGATAGCACATGCAGATCATTAGCAATTAAACATCCCCCGCATTAATCTAACACCTTCAGACAGTACAAAATGCCAAGACCTAGGCAGCCCGCAACAGACCTCTATTATCCAAGGGGACAGTTCATTAGTTTCAGGCTGTTTCTACAATAATGCATACATTTTGGCAGGAGCATCCCTAAAGAGAGTTCATAGCTGATAGTGATCTCAGGCTGGCAATCCCTGTAGCTGGGAGAATATTCAGGAGGGTCTAGGCAGTACATCACAGTGCTCACTACAGAAATATTGCTGCATTGACACGCATACCATGCATGACATTGATAGAAGTTGTATATTTACTGTTTGACAGCATGGAACTAGGTGACCTTAGACTCCACAGTTGCCCAACCAGATGATTGTTTCCTTTTACCAATGAGCAAAATGATCAGATGCCTAAAGGGGTCCACGCTGGTTATCAGAGCAGTCAGGATTTGAACACTAATCGGGCCTTGGCTTTATTTGCTTTGGTAAATACTTGGAAGGGTATTGTTGATTCCAATTCAGCTTCCATGCAAACATGCCAGCACACACTGAACCGGGAGAAGAGGTGTACCATCTTTCTTTCCTCATCAGGCTGGCTAGAACAGAGGCTTTTCAGGAGTGACAAAAATCATATGGGCAGACCTGGGGAAATGGGGGACCCTGGAATCATGAGGGCACATTTCTAAAGGTGTGCATAAGTAACAACAGGGACAGCTCAGTTCAAACTGTCGGGACTCAAAATACAAGAGTTGGCACTGACAGGAACCTGGGGTAGGCTGCCTTTTGGTTCCAGATGTGGACCATTATTTCTGCCACATGTGAGAAGGTGGTGCTGGGTTCTGTGCGGCCTTTTATGATCCGCGTTGACTGTTAGCTCTCATTTTTGAAAAGGTCATCCAAAAAAGCAATGATAGAAAACTGACATTTCATTTTTGGTAATATTTTCACAGACTTTAGGGTTTATTTTGGTAAGTCGAATCTCCATTCTCATCTTCATATAGCCATTATGATATTTTAAAATAAGCCTATCCTGATTTTTTTATACTCTTTAACACAATGTTCCAAAAAAGAGAAAGGCTCTACCAAAAAAAAAAAAAAAAAATGTTTTTAATTGTTGTCTTTGCCGTTCTGTAGTCAGCAGTTGTAGCTTATTTAGCAAAATGAATACTCTTCCAGGGTGTTGCGTTTGTTTATTTATTTATATAGCCCACTTCAGCACCAACACAAAAATTAAAATTCAGGGTCAGTTATTGCTGGGGATGTGATTTGGTTGCTAGGCAACCTGTGGGCGGGCGTTAGTGAAAGGAAGGGAGAGCTCTTCAGCCTGCTTTCAATAGCGGTATTGCCTTTCATTGCAAACGTGCTGAACAGCAGCAACCTGCAATTTGCCTCCCTTACCCCTGCGCTGCTTACTTTTCTTCTTGAATGGAAAATTAATCCGGTTTAGTGCCAGTAACATTTGCAACGTACTTCCGCTGCCGAGCACTACAGGAGGTGGGGGTGGTTCATTCGCTGTGACTATGGGAAAGGAAAACGGCTTCATCTTCGTGTTCTCTTACTTTTTCTTTACTTTTCCTCCTCTTCCTCTTCCTGCTCCTTCCCCTTTTAAGGAAACACATCATTTACAACCTTTTTATGTAGGATGGAGAAGGAGCAGAAGAGAAGCCAAGATAGGACTTTATTTATAGGGTGCAGCATTCAATCTGGGGAGGTCGTGGAGTCCTCTCAAATCTGAGGGCATTAGGCAGTGCTTGGGGAACCGGGAGGAAGATCAAAGCCATGTTTCCACCACCTGCTGTGACCCGGCCTCCTCTGCTGGATTGCTCCCAACCTAACGGAGCACTTTGCACAGGGTAGGTGTTCGACAACCACACACGGAAGCCTACACGCTGAGGTGCCTGGCCTGAAAACAGAAAGCTCCCTCTGAACAGCTGCACACTGTCACAGTGTTCCGAGCCACACGTCATTTCCTGTCTTAGCAATCGAAAAACAAAACAAAACAAAAAAAAAAAAAACAGAAAAACAAAAGTAGCAGCCAAGGTTGGCAAGCTGCTCCGGCTGCCTGCGGATCAGACTTGTTCTCTGAGGTTCTCTTGTGCTCTCCCTGCTCTGAGTTGGCAATGGCCGCTGAGGTGTGTGTGTGTGTGTGTGTGTGTGTGTGTGTGTGTTAGTGGTTCCTTCAGATGAGATTTAACAGGAGCCCGTGGCTTTGCAAATCTGGTAACTGTGGTCCTGGACTAAGAATGTGGAGATACTAACTTGAGATCTTGCAGAGAAATTCCTGTTCCCAGCCTTTTGCTCTAGGTCATCTAGATGCTTCCTGTTTGGGGGCTGGCATGGATCCAGCCTACTGACTGGCCTCCTGCTGGTAAGCTTCCGGTTAGGCCAGGCTCCCTCTGTGTCCTTCCATACCACATTGCTTGCAGAATCTTCTCCATTTGTTTGTCAGGTTTTTAAAACATCAATTCCGCCCACTTTTGTTTCCTTGAATCCTATCAGGCCAGTGCCTCTCAGTGAGAGCTAGGCTCTGCTGGTGGCCTTCAGAGGTTTCTCCCAGGGTCTACAAGCCCTCTGAGTCTGAGAAACAGCAACCTTACAAACTGTGCCCTAGCAGCTCCTCTCCACACTGCAGTGCTCTCAGATTCTTTAACCCAAGGTGGCCTTGTACCATAATGGGCAGTGTACAGGAGCAGCCCAAGCAACAAGAGAAGAAGGAAAGTTTGTAGTTAGACTCTTAGATGTTGGGCATCCCCAGAGAAGGGGGGCAGGGGATGCAGGAACCAGGTAACATCTTCAAGAGGGACTTAGAGATGGAAGAACACAAGAGGCACCTTAGATGACTGAGAAGTGACAGGCGGCTGAGTACAGGGACCGGGAGTGTGATGAGGAAGAGGTCCAGAGCGGGAAGGTGAGGAGTGAGTGTGTGGAAGTGCAGGCATCGAGCAGGCCAAGACAAAAGACAGGAGCCTGCTGGCTCTCTTTGCTCTCCTTGGTGTGACACTCCCTACTACTTTTTTTAAAGATGTCTTGGGTTTCCTCTTTTCATTCCTGAAGTCTCTCTCTTCTCCCAAATTTCCTGTCTTATCTTTCAAGTGTTTCGTAAATACTAGGTCCTGACCTATAAACAGGTGGTGAAACCAGTGCTGTGAATAGTTATAAGCGTTTTCAGAGCATCAAAAGACTACAGAACAGTACAGGGCTGGAGACCCAGCTCAGAGGCACAGCCCTTGCTGTGTGTGCAAGGTCATAGGCCTGATCCCCGGCACCACGGAACAAAGCAAACAGTAACAAACGCAGACAGGATAGGATGATTTAAAATAGAATACGCAGAATAATGTACAGTAAAGCAGAGAACGTTCGAGTTTGTCTTACCACCGAGGGTTGGCTTTCACTTCACTTAGGTATAGGTATGTGCCCACATTTTTGGACTGTAGCTTGCAGCTATAAGTTTGAAGAGGGCCAGAAAGATGGCTCAACAGTTAAGTGCATTTGTTGCTCTTGCAGAAGACTTGGATTCAATTTCTAGCACCCACATGGTATCTCGCAAACATCTGTAACTCCAGTTCCAGGGGCTCTGACATCCTTTTCTGATCTCCATACCAATCACACAGGTGGTACATATACATATGTGTAGACAAAGCACCCATGTACATAAACAAATTAAATAAAGTACATATAATTTTCTTAAGTTTGAAGATCTCAAAATGACATATTTTGAACTGGAGAAATCTCTGCATTAGTGTAGTTGGTGATGCTTTTCTCATAGAACTTTTTTTTTCCCGAGACATGGTTTTTCTGTTGTAATTCTGGCTGTCCTGGAACTCACTCCTTAGACCAGACTGGCCTTGAACTCACAGAGATCCACCTGCTTCTGCCTCCCAAGTCCTGGGATTAAAGGGGAGCTCCACCACTGCCCAACTCTAAGAACTTTTAAGGGGATCATGTTGATAAAGTTTTAATATTTCTTAACATCTTAACATCTATCCCAAACGAAAAAAATTCTTGAATTTAAAATTTCTTTCTCCTGGAATTTTTCCTTTGTGGGTTAGGGTCCTTGGAGGGAAAAATATGGTTTGTTTCTACCAAAATATATCCTAGCAACAAGCTTACATAAGTACCGATTCTAGTTAAAACTTAGACAATGTCCGTTTGCAGGACGCAGATCAGCTCAGGTGACAAGGGAAGAGGGCGGGTTCGCTGACCACTGTTAGATTCCACTGTGGCCGGCAAGAGAATGTTGTGACACGTAACTGGTTTTCACAACTTACCACGGTTTGACTGGATTATAGGTACAAAGAAGCCCGTCTTTCCTCGACAAAAGCTTCCGAGCTTTTGGTTTCCCAGATCCGGCGTCGTGCCGCTGAATGTTAGAACTCACGGTTAATACGCAGCCTGCAGGCTAATTCGTGATCGTTATTTCGTTACTGTTTCTTGGTTCACAAAAGGCATCCTTTTCGCGGAACGAAAGCCAGACAACACAGGTATATAAAGGAAAAACTAAAGCATCTTCATATGGAATGTGTACCTCACCCCCAACCCCTCAGTCCCTAGACGCATGCCTCACGTCAGTAACTTTGGGGCTGACGTCCCCTCACATATAGGCACGTCTACTGAACATTTAATGGGCGTGCAGTCACTTCGGATGTCGCTACTTGAAAGCTGTGATTCTGCAGGTCCAGGTAGCTGCTGTGACCCTGTACTTCCAGCAGGCTGCTCAGGGGTCCAGAGAGCACATTTCTGACATCCAGGGGATGGACAATGTCCTGCGCAGCAGAGCAGCCCCTCATCACACAGGGCCGTTCAAGTTTGACTTTGAGTAACTGATGTAGGAGTGGGAGTATTTCCTTACAGTTTGTTTTGATCTTTCCTGTGTAAATTCTATATAATTTTTGAACCCCCTCAAATAGGTTGTTTTTATTACACGATGACAGGTAACTGTATACGTATGGTATTGGAACCAGGCGTAACTTTTTGGTTCATGTCTGATGACATGTTTCTTTTGTAGTGAGACTCATTGTTTGTTCATTTTTTTCCATTTATTTATTTCACACAAGTTTTGAATATGAGCTGGAAAAGAAGCCTCAACATTAAAATATTTCCAAATTTTTCAGCGAGAGCATAAGTTTGTAGTTTATTTTCCATGTTGGTGAAACTGTTTGTGAACTACCTTTAAATAATCACGAAGCTCTGCTGTTATTAAGAAATACACACACATGCACATAGGGAGACAGAGAAAGGAGATGAAAGAGAAAGAGAGAGAGAGTGAGAGAGACAGCGTGAGCCTACAGTCTTACAAAGATGTGTTTTATTTAAACTTGTGTAGTAACTAGGTGAAAATCAACCTCCCTATGGGTACCCAGGGAAATCCACTTTTTAATTAACACGGCACTTATGAAGTGAATATTCTTGTCTGTTACTTACAGAATGCTGTAGATGTTATCTTTAGAGAGCACATATGTTTTAATAAGTTGGTGAACACGTATGCCTGTGTATCATTGCCACAATCCTGATGTGAGTGGTTCCAGCCTCCGGCGTAGCTCTATCCCTGCCGTGGTGCTCACATATACCTTCCACTTCTCCCAACTCTAGGCAGCCACTGTTCTGAGTTCTACCATTTTGTATAGGTTTTTCAGTTACAGAACTTTCTAAGAATGGAATTAAACAATGTATATGTTTTCATGTTGCTCTGTATAATGACTGTGTTAGTTATCCTTGTGGGATGTGTGTGTGTGTGTGTGTGTGTGTGTGTTGTGTGATGTGCATGCCTGATACCCTCAGAGGCCAGAAGAGGTCATCAGATCTTACAGAATTGGAGTTTAGGCAATTGTAAGTCAGCCTGTGGGTGCTTGAAACCAGACGCAGGTCTCTGCAAGGGCAGCAAGTGCTCCAAACAGCTGAGCCGTCTCTCCAGTCCCTGTTTTAAAGGCTGAGTAGTATTTCCTAGCTGGAAGACATAACAGTTTGCTTGTCCACTCATCTGTGATGGACATTTGGGTTGCTTCCTGGCAGGAGATATTATGAACAATCTTCTGTGTCTGCACACATTTCTTGTGGATGTGTATTCTCACATCTCTTGAATAAATACTTAGAAGTACAATGCCAAGTGCTACATTTGGTAATCATTTGACTTCATAATTGTTGTGGAAGTTTATTTTTAGGTATGTATATTTTTTAGGTATATATTGTTTTATGCACTGTTGGGTGAGGGGCTACCCTAGGTCTTGGCTTTTGTATTGTTTGCAGGTGTTGGATTTCTGTGGTAGATGTTTGATTTCTTCTGATCTGTGCCTGAGGAGTTCTGAAAGAATATAAGCACTTGTTCCACTGTCTAGTATATAGCACTCACTGTGATGGTGGTTTCTTCTGCAGAGGTCTGGAACGGTTTGCAGTTATGAGATATGCCTCTGTGCCTTCCTTGGTGAGACACCACAGCAGCCAAACAACTACAAATGGCACCTGCAACATGGGGCAGGAAGTCAGGCCAGCTAATCTAACATGGAGACAGGGAATAGAAAGAAACTCCAGACCTCACAGAGTCCAGTAAAGTATACTCAAGGCAGCTCCCAGAGGACAGAGATTATATATGCAAAAATAGTGAGTAGAAATCGCCTAAAGGAAGAGGAGAGAAAGAAAGAAAGAAAGAAAGAAAGAAAGAAAGAAAGAAAGAAAGAAAGATAGGAAGAAAGAAAGAAAAAAAGAAACCTCTATGAAGAAAAAAAAAAACACCTGTGAAATTAATAAATAAATGAGGAAAAACCTCCAGGGTGAAAGCCACAGAATGGAGGCCCTTAGAGATAAAATATTCAGCTGGGAGCAGGAAAAATCAAGGTTCTAACTGCTTTTCCTGATCATGGAGCTGAAGCTCCCTCCTGCCGCTGGTAGTAGTGTACTGTGTCCCAAAGTGAGTTTTCTGACAGCTGCATTGTATATGTGTGAAGCTCAAGATGCTGTGTTTGAGATCTATAGAAGAAGAGGTTGTATGTTTCTCCTTTAGCAGTGGTAAAAAAGAACTCCAAACTGCCAAAGTGTTTCTGCCAGAGACTCTTCCCACTGGCCCAGGAACCCCTACTGTTGTGGAAGCAGCAGCTTAAAGCCAAAAAGCCACTTAGTTAAACTGAACAGGTTTTATTGTTTTTCTCCTGCAAACCTGACTACAAGTGGCCCAGCTACTAGTGATGGTGATGAGAACTCCACCCACATGGGGACTTTTCCTGCAGACAAAGTGACCTGTTAGTTTTCCAGCAAACCAGACTCTGTGTTTCCACAGGGACAGCACGCAGAAACTGTCTTCCAGAATTGGCCAAGGTCATATCTCCTGCTGCCAGCCAAACTTGGTACTGTAAGAGTCACCCAGGTGTTACTGGGTTTGAAGGCATGAAGGGATCTTTGGACAGCAGCTGAGGCTTGGCTCTGTGCGAGGCCACTGGTGAAGGTGCAGCCTTGGTAGTAGTTGAAGGCCCAGATGAAGGGGTCATGTAAAGAAGTTGAGGCTTGGCACCATGAAAAGATCCCAGGAGAGGCTATTGGTGAAGGTGCAGTCCAGTTGTAGAAAGGGACCCCAGCATTCTGAAGATGCCAGTACCATGGGACGACCACCAAGAGCCACAGCAGCAGCAGCAGCAGCAGCAGCAGCAGCAGCAGCAGCAGCAGTGGAATGAAGCCAGCCAGACCCTGGAGGGCAAGCTGTGTGTGCTGCAGAGGGTAGGGCCAGAGAGTGATCCAAGCCCTTTGGAGGAGCCCAGAAGATTGTGAGTGATTTCCAGACAATTGGACATTGGTAATTTTTTCTGCTGTCCAAAGACATTGTGAAAAGCTTGACAGATGTTTGGTATTTTCGGTCATGTGCACCAGGAACCTCATGATTGATCCTCTTGTAAATAGTTTTGCTGGTATAGTGTCAAATTATGTTGAAGAGATAAAGCAAGTTTTGTATTGTCTTATACAGAAAAGGGGAAAGTTGTGGAATTTTATTTTCGGGTATGTATGAAGTAATTGTTTTGTGCACTATTGGGTAAGGAGCTACCCTAGGTCTTGGTGTTTTGTGTTGTTTTCAGGTGTTGGATTTCTTTGGGGGATGTTTGATTGCTTATAATTGCACCTGAGGAGTTCTGAAAGAATAAAAACGCCTGATCTCAGACTCTCAGCTTTCTACTGTGAGTATGGCACTTGCCATCATGGTGGTTCCACTGTTAAGGATGGCACTGGCCAGAATGGTGTTTCCCTCTGCTGAGGTCTGGTAGAGTTTGCTTGTATGAGCACACCACCTAGTCTTCCTTGCTGAGCCGCACCATAGGTGTACAACTCCACATGATAACCTGCTAGACTATTATCTAAAACAGTTATTTACCAACAGTTAATGTACCAAGAGTTCCAGTTTCTCCACAGCCTCATCAGCATTTGATATTGTCAGCCTTTCGTTTTGTCAGTTCTAGTGAGTGCATCATGGTATTATTATGAATTCAGTTTGCATTTCTTTAATGATCAATAATGTTGAGAGTCTGATTTTTACTCTATTTTGTATAACATCCTTTGAAATGGCTATTCTAGCCTTTGTTAATTTTCCTTATTATTGGGTTGTAAAAGCTGTTTACAAAGTCTGAGCATAGTATCCGTGTCAGGCACATATGTTGCTAATGATGTTTTCTCACAGCTGGTAGATTCCCTTCTCCTCCCCCTCTCCCTCCTTCCCTTGCTTCTGTCCTTTGTTTTGTGTTTTATGTAGCTCAGGCTGGTGCCAAACTCACTAGGTAGCCCAGGCTGGTTTTAAATCCCTTTCTTCTCCTGTCTCCATCTCCCAAGTGCTAGGGTTAGAGGCATATGCCAGTATACCTAACTTTTAAAAAATTTTAAGAAATTAATAATCTAATTTAATTAATTAGCAGACTAATCTTGAATATCTGTGAAAAGATCCATTGTGCTGTGTATATGAGGGGACAACGGTTCAAACCAAGAATATGTTTTCCATCATGTATTTATGTGCTTACCAGTGAATGATGGGAATTTTATTAGAGTAATGTTATCTTTCTGATGACTTTCTAATTGAAACAAATTTTCTCTTAAAATACAAATCTATATAAGTCACCAGGAAACACAGGCTGGGGTTGTATGGTGTGAACTAACTCAAGCTTAGGTCAGGTGCTGACCTAGAAGATAACAGTGATGCGCGTGCTGTGTCTTAGTTAGGTTTCCATGGCTGTGATAGTTAGGTTTCCTCTTGGGGAGGAAAGGCTTTACTTTAGCTTAGAGTCCTTAGACCATCACCCAGGGAAGTCAGGGCAGGAACCTAGAGGCAGGAACTGAAGCAGAGGCCACGGAGGCACAATGCTTGCTGGCTTGCTCCTCTTGTCTAGCTCAGCCTACTCTCTTATAGCACCCAGAACCTCCTGTGCAGAGGTGTATAATACCACTCATGGTGAGCTAGGACCTCCCCCATCAATCATCAATCAAGAACATGTACCACAGGCCAGTCTGCTTGGGGCATTTTCTCAATTGAGGTTCCCTCTTCCAAAATAACTCTAGCTTGTGTCCAGCTGGCATAAAAGTAGGCAGCACATGGTGGCAGGGTGCCCCCCCCTACTCCTCAACCCGCCATGTGCAGCTATGCTGAAATTCCATGGAGATTCCTCAGCAGGCATACTCCCTAAGCCTGGTCTGAGACTTATCCTTCTCCCGTCCTACCACTTCTGTGAGGCCTGAGAGTCCTGGAGAAGAGGACCCATTATGCCTTGAGACAGAACCCAGCCCACAGGGGTGGGGGATAATTGTCAGGATGGAGCCTCCCTCGTGGGTCTGTTACCCTCCACCCACACCACCAACTGGTCATTACTGTGGAGTCAAAGGGGACCGGCCACAGAAGTGCACAGACAGTGGGGGTGCACCTGACATCGCTTCACAGGAGTAAACCTTTGGTGATGGTGTCCATCACAATTAATTTTCTCATTTGCTTTACTTGCATATCAATGCTTATTTCATTTTAGTAAGAATGGGAAAGACCCCCCGAATTTGAAGCTCATCTCTAAGTTTTGCGTTGGAAGCTAGTGCCGTGTTCTACAGGGCTCCTGGAATTTGACCCAACTGCATCAGTGAGGGGATAAGAAATGACAGACACATGGACACAGGAAAACTGACATCAGGGGGCCAAGCTCCCAGATGGAGAAGTCACAGCACCCTGAAAGCTCGGTGTGTTCGTTGTATACAGTTGAACAGGGAGGTGGGATTATTGCATACATCTGAACAAGGGAGGAGGGTGATTACAGAAGCCAGGAGACGGGGGTAGTGTAGTCAGCCAGAGAGGCAAGTTTAGTTTATCTCGGTAGGAGCAGTTCTGCAAGCCACAGACGTACTCAAGGGAGAAAGCTACGGTGGACATTTTCTTCACACGCTGTCAACGTTCACTCTTGGACCCAGGGAAGGGGCCCTCTGAGCATCACTGAGGGAGACTTTGCCACTCCCTTGGGGCTGAGGCATTCATCTTTGACTCTGAGGTGCCCGTGTCAAACAACACACATTCGCTTAGGACTTTGCTCCTTGCCGACAGTCTAGTTCGTCCGTTTGCCTCACGAGCTCAGTGTCAACAGCAGGAATCTTCTTAGTGCCACACAGCCTTGTTGTGAATACCAAATAAGAACACTCTGCAAGCTTTGCATTCAAATTATATGTAAAGCAGTTGTTCCTTCAAGCACCCCAAAACTACTGTAATGAAATCTGAGCTATCATTTAAATGTACACTGTTGAAATCTGGTGTGTAGTGACTTCTAGTTGCTTGCAGGATCCACTGTTTGTTTATCAGCAAACATGCTTGTTGAATGGTATTCCCTAGGTTTAAAACACGCTAGAGTCAGTTTTCTAGAAAGCTAATTGCTGGGAGTCAAGGCCGTGGTTGATTGTCATTTGCTAAGAGCTGAGAGTTTTTGCTGAGGAAGCATTGAAAAGATACAAGAAAAACCAAGGGCAAGAAAAATGCCTTCTTCTATAGCAGACCACAGAAACACGGCAGAGCCTTCCCCCCCGACAGCCACACACGCACACACTTTGGTGCAAATACTACAAAAGATGCCAATCTAGCTTTTTTTTTCATTTTTGAAAAGATTTAATTTACTTTCATCTATGTGTCTCTGTGTGGGCAGGTGCTCATGGAAGTTACAGCCATTGGACCCCCTGCAGAGTCACAAGTGGCTGCGAGCCACCCAACATGGGTGCTGGAAACCAAAGTCAGGCCCTCTGCAAGTTAGCAAGTGCGCTTAACCTCTGAGCCATCTCTCTAGCCCTAGATTTCCTCTGATACAAGTTAACTTTAATACATGTTGTCAGTAACTATTTCCCCTAATATTATATACTATTACAATAATATGTCGTACAAACTCGTTATTAGAAAACCTGGCATTCACAGACGTATGGAACTGACACTACAGAGAATCACTGGTTAATGTTCTGATGAGTGTTTTCCAGCCATTTGCACTCACATGTACATACTTTTAGAAAATGGGTGTTGTTGGAATAGCTTAGCGTGCAGCTTTCTCTCACATAGTAGCGTATCATAAGCCAGTCACACAGCCTGTGAATGACCTTACAAAGATAATTTTGAAAGTCACCTCATATTTTGGCATATTTGCAAATCATGCGTAGTTCTTTTCTAATTAAGCTGATAAAATTTAAATTCTTCCTATTTAAGCGTATAGATTGAAGCTGATGATAGAGTTCTAAATTTGGCTTGTAGTAATGAAAATCAATGCATTCAGAGACACACACAATATCTAAAGGTAGATTATGCATTTTCAATGCGGGTAGTACAGCAGCCAAGAGGAAGTAAAAACTGCTTTTGGGTGAAAAACTTACCTTTTTCTCTACATTAAACACATATATGCCATGCATAGAACACATGCTCAGATCTACACCATGTTCGTAGCATTAAGTTTCCTCAGGTGAGTGGATAGCTGGGAAAAGGTGGTGTCTTAGGAGGTGAAAATGAAAGACCAGGTTGGAAAACACTGTGTGGTCTGTGTGAAATTCCATAGGGTGGTTTCATTGCTTTAAAGCGCCTCTCTAACAGACACTCCTGATGTGATGGACAAGCTCCACCTGCCAGGCAGGGGTTCCTTTTGAGTAGAGGCTGCAGAGGCAGGAAAACGTGCAAGCCGGAGTCTTCCAGCTGTTAGAGTTGTGCCCTGTGAGAACGCCGTGTGATTAAAATCCCTCCACTGTGCCTTAGAAGACCAGAATTCATCACGAAAGCGTATTTGAAAATGCCAGTTCTTTCCTTTGCATTTGAATTTGGCTTCCGTGTTATTCCAAAAATATCCAAACAATCAAAAATTGCATACACAAATGGTAGCAGAAAGAATTCGCCACAAAAACAAAAATGGCAAGATGCACAGGCTGCGTTAGTTTTTTTCATAACAGCTTTATTGAGTCATAATGTACGTCTATAAAATGCACACTTTTAAACCATTCAGTGGTTACTAGGGCTCTTGCAGCCATCTGGTCGTCAATATTAATTTCAAAGCCGTTCATTCCCCCTGCATCCTGTCTCTGAAGATCTTCTCATCACAGACTTCTCATATAAACGGAATCATAGACCATGTGACGGTGACTGACGTCTTACTCGGCACAGAGATGCTAACGCTTGCCCGTGTCGCAGCTTATACCAATGCTTCGTCCCTTTTGTCCTTGACAATCCTCCGCTGCGTGTGTACCACAGGTTGTTAGTCCTAGTTGGACCTTTGGACTATGTCCACTGGCTAGCTATTATGAATGCTGCTAAATGCACATTTTTGTGTGTTTTTTTTCTGTGGATATGTATTTCGATTCTGGGAAGTGAATCGCAGAATCAAATTATACTTCTTTGTTGAATGTTTTGAAAATTGTAAAGCCATTTCCCAAAGAAACTGCTCCACTCCACAATCCGTCAGCAGCGTCTTAGGGTTTTGATTTCCCCGCACCCTTGCCAATGCTTGCCTACTTTTTACCTCAGCCTTGATGGTGAGGATGAACTTGTATCTCACTGGGATTCTGATTTACATTTTTCCAATGAATAATAACGTTGAAATCTTTTGATATGCTCATTCCTATTTTTTTTTAATTTAACTTTATTTTATGCCCATTGGTGTGAGGGTATCACATTTCCTGGAACTGCAGATACAGATAGTTGTGAGCAACCATGTGGGTGCTGGGAATTGAACCCGGGTCCTCTGGAAGAGCACCTCATGATCTTAACCACTGAGCCATCTCTCCAGCTCCGCTTATTCCTATTGTTAAACTGGGTTTTCTCTTCATTGTTTAATTGTGAGCATTCTTTATATACTCTAAACACTAGTTTTTTGTTTTTTTTTTTTTACCAGACCTATAATTTGGACTTATTTTATTCCATTCCTTCAGTTATCTTTTTACTTTTGTCATGATGTCTTTTGAAGCATAAGATTTTAATCTGATTGATTCCATTTTGAATCCATTTCTGTAATAAAGTAGACTGGTGAAGAGCAGCTGAGGGAACAAAGGGTTGTTTTAGCTCACAATTCCTGAAATAATCGGTAGCTGTATCCAGTACTTTTTTCTCTTGACTTGGGTAGGCTGTAACACCAGGATGTTCTATTGAAGACGAATCTAGGTCTTGCTCTGAAGGTCTTTCCCAGGTGTACAAATCAGGTGACTTCAAGAAAAGAAAAATTGTCATGACAATATGGGTGGTCCTCATCTATTCTTAAGAGCAAAACCAAGCTTTCCTAGAGAAGAAATCAGCCTGCTGTCCTGCAGATTCCCAGTTGCCAACTCCACAGCCTGCTGACACAGGGTGACGCTGTCTGGCTAAGTACCCTGTAACTCCTATCCACACCCTACCCATTGCATCCTAAACCGACGTGGGCTTTGGAAAACAAATCCACATTGTTGCTGAATGTCACTGTCAGGTGTACTAGGTTGCTAAAGCAGGTAGTTAAACAGCGAAACCACCTTCGGAGTGGGGTTTTGTTCTAGAAGCACTCGGTGAACATAATCTGTAAGTATCCGGGCTGCATTTTGTTAGGCTCAGGGACTTCCAACCTTTCTGATGTTTAAGTATTCGTTGTGCATGTTCAGGTCTTCAGCATGAGAGCATTTCAGAGAAACAATTATAATGAAGTGGGTACGGGCCTTCAGGCGGTGTGGAATTTGCAGAAAGCAACCATCAGTTTGCTCAGATTGTATGCATTACTTGGCATCATTCACAGGAACCTGGAGCTGTGCGTTCAGTTCTAACAGCCAGTGCTTCATAAAACCGCTCAAGTGCGTGCATCGCAGTGAGCCAAGAAG
>JAMJFZ010001519.1:0-147170 GCA_026225945.1 Cricetomys ansorgei
AAGAGAGTTTGTGTCCAGATGACCCTTTTCTAAGGAAAATACTTAAGGATGGTGCTTCAGCATCAAAAATAGTGTACTCTGAAGAATAATTTCTTGGGTAGCCAAGACTATACTATACTGTCTCAAAAAAAAAAAAAAAATTAAAAGCAAAACAAAACAAATCAAAAGTGAAAAGAATTTGTGTCCAGATGATCCTCTCTTAAGGAAATTACTAAAAGGTATGCTTCACAGCAGCAAAAATAGTTCACTCTGGAGAAGGAACAAATTACAATGATTTAGAAACTTCCCTATTAAATATGGGATGGCAGTCATGTGTCCTTTGGAGATTGGGTTAATACACATGCATCCATTCACATGTGGATGGCAGAGGTCCACCTTAGGTGTCTTCTTCACTCTCCAACTTACATCTTTTAAGACAAAATCTCTCACTGAACCTGAAGCTCCTCATTTCACTGGAATGGCTGTCCAGCAAGTTGTACATTGCCACACCCAGCTTTTTTCTCTGTGTCTATGATTCCTGGAAATTGAACTCAGATTGTTGTTTGCACCAAGTACTTTACCCTCTGAGTCATTTCTCTCCAACATGGCAAAACTTATTATTAATTAACTAATTAATTTTTTCTTTTGAAGATCTTATACCCCTCCCTCTGTTTCTCCCAGCACCCCCATCTCTTCTTTACCCCAGAACTACCTCCCTACCTGCTTCCCCTAAGAAAAGAGAAGTCCTCCCAGGGTTACCACTCAAGCAGGGCATAACAAGATAGAACAAGAGCAGGCACTAACCCATGCATCAATGGTGAGCTAGGCAACCCAGCAGGAGAAAAAGGGTCCCAATGACAGGAAAAAGGTTCAGAGACCCTCAACTCCAGTCTGTAGAAGAACACCAAGAACACCAAGCCAAACAACCTATACAGGACATATACAGAGGCATAGCTAGGGGACTCTGCAGGGTACCAAGTCTGCTTCTTCAAGCTCTGTGAGCCCCCAACTGACCAGAAAGTCAGTTGACTCCAATGGAGCTTGTACTCTTGTCCTTCACCTCTCTGATCCTGCAGTCTCCTCCCATTCTTTCCATGAGGTTCCTGGAGCCTTGCATGTTGTTTGGTCCTGGGTCTCTGTATCTGCTCCCATTAGCTGCCAAAGACAGCCTCTATGATGAAATATGGGCTAGGCACCAATCTATGAATAGAGCAGGATATCATTAGAAATCATCTCTGTATTATCCAGGATCTAGTTCTGGCCTACCCTGAAATATCAGGCATGTGTTCCCTCCCTTGGCATAGGGTTCTGTTCTTTCATTGTCTCAGGGGTTCCTGTAGGGCAGACAGGTTATAGGTTGAAGACTTTATTGCTGGGATGATGTCTCTTTTTCACCACTGGAGGCTGTAAAGGAAATATTAATATCTATGGAGGGTTTCAATAAAGAGCAAAGACAGTTTTCTGAGATAGAAAAACCTGGACAGTTAGGGAAGAGGGCATTGCCTCACATTGCTGACTGACTGACCTGTGCCTCTCATGACTCTGATCTGACTCTCATGTCTCTTCCCAGCACATGACATCTAGGTATTTTATTGAGGGGAAGCACCACTCACAGATACATAGGTCCTAATGCTTAGTGAATAAAACTTCCACACTACTCTAAATTCCAATTTTAGCTGGCTGCCATGAGGCTGTCTTATACGTCAGTCAAGTCCTCAGGCATGGTCTTCCTTAACCTGTGCTTAGGCTGATAGAGGACTTTGTAAATTTCTTCCATTAGCATTAATACAATCAGATGCTTTCAACTCAAATATCTCAGTGGTTAGAATCTACATTAGAATATTAAATGCTGCATTTAAGGACCATTGTGTAGATAAATGTTGGTGCTCGAAACTAGCATGCTTTCTACATTCCAGAAACAACACTTAGAAAGCTGTTTCCAACAGTTAAGGTAGGTGACCTTCTGGCAGTGGTGCAGGCTGCCAGATATAGCAGCAGCCCACAATTCTTATTACTGCACAGAAGTACATATAACTTTATAATATTTGAGAATAAGTTAAAATATAATACAATAGGAAGCCCTGCCAGGTTACAGTAGATGGCTTCTTCAGGCTCTCCGTGTCCCATTACTAGAGGTCCTAGCCAGGGTCTCCTTCATAGATTCCAGGGAGTTTCCACTTCCATAAATATCCTGATCCCCCTAAATGTCCTCCAATTCTTGTCCTGTCTCCATATATTCTTTCTCTCTATCCCTCTCCCCGCATATGGTCCCTTCTCTTCCCATTCCCATCCTCCACTATCTGTCTACTTTCCCTTTACCAGGGAGATTCCTGTGCCTCCAATGGTGCTCTCCTTATTACACAGTCTCTCTGGATCTGTGGATTTCAGCTCCTTGTCTTTTGCTTCACAGTCAATGTACACATATAAGTAAGTACATACCATTTTTGTCTTTCTGGAACTGGGGTACCTCACTCAGGATGATATTTTCTTATTCTATCCATTTGCTGGAAAAATTCATGAAGTCATTTTTTTTTAATAGCTGAGTAATACTCCACTGTGTGAATTTACTACAATTTCTCTATCCATTCTCAGTTGAGGGACAGCTAAGTTGTTTCCAGTTTCTTGCTATTATGAATAAAGCTGCTATGAACATAGTTGAGCAAGTGTCTTTGTTGTAGAGTGGAACATCCTTTGGGTATATGCCCAGGTGTGATATAGTCAGGTCTTGGGGTAAATTGATGCCCTGGCCCATGGGGTAGCTAACCAGGACCCTAGGAGAAGGCCTGGAAATGGGGGTGTGGTTCAGGGACGTGAGAAATGGAAGCAAGACAAGATTCTGATCGAGCCTCAGTTTACTGAATACAAACTCATAGTATATAAACGGTCTGTAGGTGGGGAGGGGAGCAGGGAGTGTGAAAGCAGGTTGCTATGGTAACCTAGCTAAGGAATGCACACTTTGTTTATTCTAGATAAGCAGGAGCTTAGGCCAGACTGCAGTTTGTTCTGCTTAATGATGAGAGGAAGAATCAGGGAGGGGAGTAATAAAGCCAGATGCACAGGAAAGAAAGTATCTATCTTGCAACAGAAAGAGGTCAGGTTAGTCAAGCAAACATTTCTGAAAAACAACTAGGAGTGGAAATTTTCCAATTTTCACATGACTCGGAGCAGCTTTTTGACTAAACGGCAGAATGGAGTAGGCCTGGCCACACTCTCAATAAGGCTTCAGCCCTTAACAGGTTGATTCCAATTTTCCTGAGGAATCACTGTAATTTTTTCCATAGTTGCTGTACAAGTTTGCACTCTCACCAGCAATGAAGGGGTTATCCTTTGCACCCACATCCTTGCCAGCATAAGCTGTCATTTGTGGTATTGATTTTCGCCATTCTGATAAGTGTAAGATGAATCTCAGAGTAGTTTTGATTTCTGAGTAGCTAAGAATGTTGAATATTTCCTTAAGATTTTCTCAGACATTTGAGATTTCTCCTTTGAGTATTATCTGCTTAGCTGTGTACACCATTTTATTGATGGCTAAAGATGTTGAAATTTTTTAACTATTTCTCAATCATTTATATTTAGAACTGTGCCTCATTTTAAGGCTATGTTGTTTGTATCTTTCTTTTTAAAAATGTTTAATTGTTTTAGCTCCTTGCATATTCTTGATTCAAGCATATGTATAGGTGATAAGAATTATTTCCTCATTCAACCGCTTCTTTCCATGAATGATGGGCCTGGGGAACAGAAGCATTTTAGTTTTATGTTGTCCTATTTGTCAATTGTTTTTCTTAATGCTTGTGCTATTATGGTTCTAATCAGCTTCCTTTCCTGTGCTTTTAAACTCAAGCTTATTTCCTACTTTCTCTTCTATCAGCTTCAGGGAATCATGACATATGTTAAGGTCTTTGACACACATGGAGTTGAGTTTTGCAAAGGATGAGAGAAGGAGCTAGCATCATTTTTTACGTACAGCTATCCAGTTTGACAACATCATTTTGTTGAAGATGTCTTTTATTCAGTGTGCATTTTTTGCTTCTCTGTAAAAAATCAAGTGGCCAAAGGTTTGTTGAATTATATCCTGGTTTTCAATTTTATTACACTGATGAATGAATCTGATTTATTCCAGTATCCTGTTTTTTATTTATTTGTTTCTTTGTTTTTTATTACAATAGCTATATAGTATAACTTGAATTCTGGGATGGTGCTACTGTTTGCATTTGTCATTCAAGTTTTGGTTTTTCTGTACTGTCGTTTTTGTTGTTGTTGGTTTCAAAATGCTATTTTAGATTTTTTCCAATTTTTGTTATATAATGAGTTATAATTTTGGTGGGGACTGTGATAAATCTGTAAATTGTTTTTTAATGGGATGATCATTTACACAATATTAGGCCTACTGAACTATTAGAATGTTTCCATTGTCTATTACCTTCTTCATTTTATTTCTTGAATGTCTTCAAGCTTTCATTATGCAAGTCTTTCACTTTCTTAGACTTAACTTGAGATATTTTTAAAAGTCATTGTGAATAACGTTGTTTTTCTGATTTACTTCTCTGTAATCTTGCTATCTTTAGATAGAAAGGCTACAGATTTTTGTATGCTAATTTTATTTCCTTCTACTTTGCTCAGTGTATATATCAGCTGTGGATAATCGTGAGTATATTAAAAATTATTGTGTTAATTTTGTGTAGCTAGTGTGGTCACAGAAAAATTATAACCTACTGTGCATATTAAGCATGTGAGTGCCAAGCTCACTTCTGGAGATTGCCAAATAAGAATGACAGGTACTTTGATATTCATTGTAATTCCATTTATGTAACTGTGGGTATAATAAGATTAATATTTTCTTCAGTGACAGTCCTTTTTCACATTGCTTCCTTATTCAAAATATTAAGATTGATTAATAATATCTGCTATTTTAAATTTTGAGTTAAATATCATCTCCAGAGTTCCTATCTCCTATTATTACATCATTGTGGGGCTGTCCTAGAACTAAGAGTGGGATGGAGAGCACCATGTACCTGGAATTTCTCATCCTGAGAGTGGTAGGAGTGTGGTTGCTTCCCACTTTCTTAGCCCTGGTGAAACCCAGCTAAATATTAAATACTGCCTGCTTCACAGAAGATCATTGGCATAGGACAATGGCTTGGTTGGTACTTGTCTGAGCTATAGCTGGAAGGAGAGGGCAAAGACCATTTACTGATAAGGAGTCTTTCTCTTTTCCCTGTCACACCACATGTTATGCAGAAGGTGCCCTTGCACAACTTTGACACTTAGACTTGAGTTCCACATGCAAATAGGACTATTCCAGTACCCTTGTCTTAATCAATGGCCTCTATCCCTGTGTACCAAAGACCCTCCCCTGCCCTTTATCATATAAATGTAACCAGTGTTGTTTCAATAAATCAAGATATTCCATTGACAACACTTTACTGAGAATCTAGATCAGTCTTACCAGTTCACACGGCTCGAACCAAAGAATAGATTGGTGCAAGGTAAGATCCACAGTCTCTGAAGCTTCCAGCCTAGGAGCCACCTAGCTCCTGCAGGCCAGCAGACAGCAGAGCTACCTCATGGAAACAGGAAACTGTTGTGGGAGATGCTTTATTTATTTTACAACATGTTATTCCTTCTCAGTCTTAATGATCAACTCTGCTAAGGGGATATTCCAAGCTTTCTCTACCCATCTCTCCTACCTGCATATTTTCTCTGGAGAATCATGCTCTTTTCATATATTTCTCTCCAAGTTTCACTATTTTTTTAATATCAAAATAAGATGGCTTCACTGAAACATCCTTGCTTTGCCATACTGACTACTCTTTTATAAGCACTGGCCTATAAAGAATAATAAATAAATTAGTATGAAACAAATTTCTTGGCGTTTAAGAGATGGCTCACCCTTCTTGTACAGGACCTAGGGTTGACTCTCAGAACACACATGTCAGTTCATTACTATTTGTAACTGCAGTTCCATATCATATGAGAGCTTCTTCTTTTTATCACAGATTCTTTCATATATGTGGTACAGATAAACTCGTGCAAGCATACACACATACATATAAAAATAAATAAAGCTATATATAAATGTCTTATACATGTGTTCACATATTAATAATGATTGTTGATCTTGGCAAATTCTTGAAGTGATACAACATGGTTTTCAGGAAGGAATATTATTATAAGACTTGCAATTATGTGGCCATTAAGGCACACCAGTTGGAAAATAAACAAATCTAAGTAGAATAAGTTATGAAGAATATTGGAAAGAACCATAGGTAGGTGCTTGTGTGCAAAGGCTATCAGTCATCTAGTTTGTGAATTAATCTAACATTGTTTCTTTCCTTCTTTAACACTCTCAATTTTTCATAAAGGAAAAAAAATTCTTTTCTTCATTCACATCCTCCCAAATTGCTACTCTTAAAACAATATCCTTGAAGCATTGTTGAAATACTATCCCCCCACCTCATTTTAAAACTTATTCTCAAAATGAGAGTATAAATGATTTCTGCTGAAGACTGGACATTGTATATCTCTATAACATCAATAATTTGTATTATGATTGGTAAGTAAAATAGGCAGAAAGCAATAAGATCAAATGACAGAAAACATGATATTTCAAGTACATTTGGACACTGGTAATGAGATATTAAATGTAACACACACACACACACACACACACACACACACACACACACAGAACACACATCTCCCCCACAGGCTTTAATAGGTAATGAGAGTTCAAGATGCTAGTGTAGTGAAGCGACGTGAATGTGATTGCTATCTTTCTAAAAAGAGAATTATAGACACTTGTATTTTGTTAAAGTCCCCCTTTTTGTCCATTTATTCCATAATATTTTTCTGATGTTTTAAAGCAGTGATTGAATTTACTGAAAACACAAGGATAACATATATACATTTGACTGAATGTATAAAATAAGAAGAAATTGTTAACTATTCATTTTCATTATACACATGAAATACCTGGGATGATCGTACTGCTAAATGAATCAATGTAAGACTGTGTCAGAATTAAGTGAAATTGAAAGATATGAGAAATCAAAAGGAATATATTGGGTGTTCAAAAGTCTGATCACTCAGAAAGTAATTGAAATGCATATAGTTGCTATAGAATTGACAACACATTCAGAAAATGATGAAAACAACGTGTAGGATTATCATTCTTCTAAATTGGGAATGGAGGATAATGTTTAAAAGGCAGAAGGGTAAGTATGAAAACTGTAGGTTGTAGAAATCATTAAGGAAAGAGAAATTTCTGTTTTAGTGAGTTTCACTATAATTCCCAATAGACATTCCTAGCAATCTCTACACTCATCAACAGAATCAAATGTAAATTGTGAAAATGACAGGGATTCAATTGTTGAGTATTCCCAGGAAAATACTGAGCAAAGAAGCTGTTTAAATTCAACATTAATATTAAAAAGAATAAAGAAAAAAAAAAGAAAAGAAGGAAGCCTGGCCCTCAAGAGAATTATGTCCCAACATTCCCAATTGAAAATAAATGTGATCATCCAATTTGTTCTGGCATTGCAACCAAAGATGGAACGACTCACAGGGCTCAGGTAGAGTTATGATGGCTACTTGCAAAAGTAGAAGAAAACTAACATTGTAATTTGAAACATGAGGAATACAGTTGATGAATAGATGAATACATAGCTTAATCTCCTTATGTACTTACATAAATCCTGAACTTTATGATAGAATACATATGATTCAGATATTTATGAATTTGTGTGCCATAATTTATTTGTATAAGGTTTGTAAAGGTATAGGATATTTTTACTTTTATTAAGACATATCTTATTAGTGTACAATTTATTTTTAAAATCAGTGCATCCATGATGTAGTGTGGACAACTTTTTTTATTTCTTCTAGTTTCATTCAAATAATAACAGATAGTCTACATTATATATAGCAAAGTGTAACAACTCAGTTTGTATATAACAGCAACCATAATATGTTGATGATTATAAAGAGCAATGCACATTTGCCTTTTCCAACAATGATAAAGATACCCAAGAACACTATACATTGTAAACTCACAAATTCACATGTTAAGATAGGAAACAGGCAATGTAACAGATTTTTTTTTCTGTTCCTATTTCAGATAAATGAAAGTCAATTTTGTAAGACAAAATGTTCAGTGGTATTGCTTAAACTCTTTTATTCCCAATTCTTTTTCTGGGTTCTTATGTATTCTGAATATTCATAAGTTGGATCATGGTGATTAAACAGCAATTAAAAAATTGTGTACAGTTTGAAGAGGAGAGAAGTCAAACCTTTAAATAAACCATTTTTCATTTTCTGAAAATGATATAATTCTACTAATGGTGCCAAAACAATTTTAATTTATTACATGAGAAATTGGTTGTGTAGTATAATTCATTTAAGGAAATAATATAGCAAATACAGTCAATAAACTGAAAAGTATTTACTCTCTGACCTTGTTGGTTAAGAGAATAGAAGCTGTGTATGTGTTGTCAGTTAATTTGATATTTCCTTTTTATTATATTGAATGTGGATGAGCTTCTATTTCCTTCAAATATATTTGTTGATAACGTGTGGTAGAGACTGAGGACAGAAAAAAAAGGATTATCTTTACATTTGTAAGTCAATATAGATCAAATTTCTATAATAGAAACTTTGATTAAGTATAAAAATTTTTCTTACTTGGGATGCTTCATCAGTTAACAATGCATTATGTCTTCATTTCTGAATAAAGTCTTCACCTTTTTTCAAGCAAAAAGCCATACACTTACACAGCACTGATATTTTTTTTGATCATTTAGATGAAAAACAAAAACGAATGCATGAAGTATTCCTCATTACCAGAATCCTTTCTCTTGGGAATTACTTGTAAAAGCATGCACTGAAGTGTTTTTATTTGTAGTGTTTGTGGTTGTTTATTTCACTATTCTGCTGGAAAATTTAGAGATAATCACATAGATTAGACTGAGTCCCCTACTTTATACTCTAAAATCTAATGGCCAATGGTGATTTCTTACTATACTTGTGTGAATTTGACTCCTTTCATTTTCCATTTCTTTAATTTTGTAAAAGTTTCAGTGGTTCATTTAATAATCAAAATTTGTTTTTAAAACAACTCAAAAGTAATATGACATATATATTTTTTTCTCAAATAATAGCAAAATTAAAGCCTTGCAAATACAAATCCATGTTAATTCAAGCCCATAGTAATTACATGCCAAAAGGATTCATTATAGGAAAAGTATATTCATTATCAATGTACGTGATCAAGAATCATGCAACATATACCTATAAAATCAAAGATAAATACAAGAAATGAAAACATGTTTCTCAGAAGATCCTAATATTTTCAGATGATTTACAATCCAATGATATAGGGGCATGTTATATCAATCTTGTCATATTGGTTTGATCACTTTCTATTATAAGAATGTAGATTTTGAGTCTGGTAGATTGACCTTCACATCATGAAAGCAATGTGACACATGTTTTAATGAAATAGGTGTCATTAAGAAAATGTACCAAAATGATACCAAAAAAATGCTGTAAAATTCATGTAAAAATTTTGGAAATGGCATTAAATGGAAATTAGCAAAGCTATTTCATGAATTTACTTGTATTTGATGTTATTGTTAAAGATTAAATGATTTTTTTATTAATATGATGAATGCGATCCTTTTTTTCAATAATATGAAACGTTCAGCCACTAATTTTTTGTACTCACTATAAGGTTTTGATGTGTTTTTTTTTTCTGATATATTTTGATCTGATATCAAATTTTAGAGTTCTCAACTCTACTGCATTAGAATGGACAAAATCTTGTCTCAGGAATTATTTATGAATTTATGTTAAAATTATTGTCAACAATAAAAGATTTGGGGAGAATTATTAGTGATCATATCACTTTAACAGTGATTTGTATCTAGACTACTTATTAATACACAGGATATTTTCTACATGATGAAATTAGAATTTGAATATTAACTATAATTTTCTTATCTAGATAAATTAAGCTTCAGTCCATCTATATTTTGAACATATTTTGCAGCCATTAGAACAAAGAACAAAGAAGAATGAATAAAGAAAACTGTTCTTCATTCACCAATTTTCTTTTATTGGGAATTACAAATAACTCTGTGATGGAACTCATTTTATTCATTATATTTCTTCTCATCTATCTCACAATTCTTGTGGCAAATATTGGAATGATTGTTTTGATCAGAATGGATCCCCAGCTTCACACACCAATGTACTTCTTCCTCAGCCATCTCTCTTTCTCAGACCTCTGATATTCCACTGCAGTTGGACCAAAGATGCTGGTAGACCTACTAGCCAAACACAAATCTATATCTTTTATTGGCTGTGTCACACAGTTTTTCTTCTACTGTATCTTTGTAGATGTTGAGTGCTTGCTGCTGGCAGTGATGGCATTTGATAGGTATAAGGCAATCAGCAATCCTCTTATGTATGTAATAGACATGTCCAGTAGGGTTTGCTACCAACTCTTGGCTGTAGTGATTTTTCTTTCTCTCTCCTTCCAACCTTCCCTCTTTTATTCTAAATTTCTCCTCACAGTATAGTGGGTCTATGCTTTCTGTTCCCTCCCTGGACCCGCTGAGCATTCTGGCTTATGGCTCAACTTTGAAGAGGAAGAGTCTTAGTCAGGGACCAGTCCAAAAGGTCTCAGGCAAAAATTAAGAACCAACAGGAGAAGAGACTTCCTATGAGGCATTTTCAGTTCAGTGTGAACAGCTAAGTTTATTGAAGCAAGGAAAGTTTAATTTACAGGGTATAGATAAAGAGGGATGCCTTATGAGTGATAGATCATTGTTTAAGGAAGTAGTACTAGGATATCTCCATTTACATGGTGGTAGGGGGGCTTATAACCCAAATGAGGTGGATGTATTGCCATGGGCTAGGGCCAAAGCACTGAAGAAGCAACTTTTGCGTAGACAGAGATATCACAGGTGCCAGAGGAAGAGACCTTATAAGCTCAAATAGGGGGAGGAAAAGACTGGTCCAAGCCTCTCCAGCTGTAGTAATCAAACAAACAGCAACCATACCAGATTCCTTGGACAGGAAGAATCTTATCAGGTTCTCTGTGTTGGGGCAGCATTGGAGAAGCTAGCTGTTAGTGCTAGCTGGGGTCTCATAAGAAGGAAGGGAGGCCAAACTCCTACAACTCTCAAGGTAAGAATTCCAGGGTTCAAAGCACACTTCAACTCCCTTTTAGCTCTAGGACAATAACACACACTCCCTTTGTCTCTCTTTCTCTCTCCCTTCATCCTCTGTGCCTTTCTCCTACTCTTCTGTCACCAGTTCTCTTCTCATCCCTCTTTCTCCCTCCCATCTCTCCTCTATCCTTCTCTCTCTCCCTCTCTCTCACCACTCTCAGTCTCTCTCTCTCTCTCCCTCTCTCTTGCACTGTGACTTTAAGTAGTCATCTAGCTAAACATGGCTGCTGCCTTAAAATCATGAGATCATGATTATTTACCCTGTTCATTTTGAGTGTGGGAATACAATATACTCCACTATTAAAAATGTATAATTTTGATATCGTCTGGCTTTTAAAATTATTTTATTTTTGTAATTAAAAACTTTACAACAAAGCAGCATAAGAGAAAGCATGGATGAAAGTATCTTAATGTATAAACAATGCAGAAGTAATAATGTATTATCAATAGTTAACACATTTCCTTCTCAAATATAGTTTTATTATATCATCCACACAGTTATTATACCCATGAACAATTACACAAATATTAATTACAATAGATTGAGACAAATTGGAACAAATTTAAACCTTATAAGATGCCACAAATTACAATAAACATATTGAATTTATTATGCTCTTCAATCCTCCAAATGTAAACTATTAAAAATGAACCACTTTTTAATTCAGAACTCAACTAGAAGCTAGGTTATGGCATATGACTCTTTTGCCTTGGGATTCAACATAACTGTGGAATAGAGTACCTATACTGAATTAATTCCTGCATCAACTATGTAATTCAATACTTTTGTCCCCATAAACTGATAGCATCTGAAATTATTCACTTCTTTCATGCCAACCACTGGCATGTGTACATACAGCTACCCAAATACTGTTTAGCTAATGTTTGTATGTGGGTGTATGGCTACAGATTGCTGTACTTCTAATGTCTAACACTATTGCCAGAGTCCAGCTTTAGTGGGGTTCAGGAACCCAGGACAGAGGTGTGGAGGTGGTTGAAATGAAGACACTGACCACCAGTTGATGATTAAGCAAGTTGCCTGAATGGCTCCAACCATTTTTATTTATACAGAATTTAGAGCATTTAGTCATGAGCAGTTTTCGATTCATTCTTTTAAATAATTTTCCAAGAATCTTAACAAGTACTTAATTTCTTCTTCCTCATTCCCTTAAGGTAAGTGATTAACATTTACCACATATCTAAGTACTATTCTATTATAAGCCAAATGACCATAACTAACTAGACACATTAAGTATTATTTTGCAAACCAAATAATTATATCTAGATAGGCACATCCAGTTTGAATTGTGCACAGGCTAGCAGTAGACATGCAGCCACTGCATGTGAGAGGCAGCCAGAACCCAAGTATAAACTTTTAACAGCAACTTAAAGTTTTCATCTTATCACAATCTAATTTAATATGTTCATAGTATGTCTTAGGTCATCTACATATAATTTTATCTATCTTTTAGTTTTACAGTATGTCCCTATCCTACACAGCTTTTCCATAAAGGGCAGAATATGATAATTGACATTTTCCCATCAGTCCATACCTTTCTTTTCCCCTCTATGTAAGTCCTTGTATAGGACAAAGATGGATCTAACTTGCACTGTTTACCCTGGAAGCATACCAAATTTTACACAAATAAATTTTAAGCTATAAATCCTGAGAATGGACTCCTTACTGTTGGTTTTTAGGCCCTGTCTTCTCTTGGCAGGTTATGATCTTTCCCTTTCCTCTGAGGTACTGGAATTTTTAAATCTTCAGGAAAGGTAGTTGATATTTTCAAGCCCTTTCACTCTTCCTTATATATTCCAATCAAATTTTAGAACCATCTATTAAGGAATCTTTTTCAAAGGCTTAGTCAATCATGTCTTTGCTTAACATGTAAGTAAGCAGGAATCATTAACCTCTAGATGTTGAAGTGCATGATGATGTAGATGTAGATTCACCAGATATAGACATTGGTTCAGAGCAGAGGACAGCTTATTCTTTTGTTTGAATCACTGGATTAGCCAGGAGCCCTAGAGTGTTTCAGCTTCTTTACAATCTAGTCTTAATCCTTTAACTGGAAAACTTCAGCCTTCATACAATCTATAACCTGTAATGTAGACCTACAAGGCTTCAGCCTTAGCCTCTTGACACCTACTGCTAAGCCACTATGACTAGCTCCTTTTGAACTCTGTCTCTTCTGGTTCAACTCACTCTCTGATTTGGGCTTCTTCTGCTGAATCTGCTGTCTCTTTTTTCCTCTCCCTGAATTCTCACTGCTCCATCCTGCCTCTGTAACTGACCGCTTCAACTAACTGATCTGTAATTCATTCCAGCCTCAGTTTCTGTAACTCCTTCTCTGTAAGTGACTGTAATTTACTGTTCAGCTAACTCTGTAACAGATTCTCAACTGACTCTTTTCATCTAACCCTTCAGCCTTCTCTCAATTAAACTGATTCAACTGACTGACCTTATTGACCTTATCTAACTCCTTTGTAATTCCTTAACTGAACTGAGAGCATGGCTTTTCTCATGAGATTTGGGTATGCCCTTACTCTGCTAACTCTTCCTCTGATTAGTCTCTTTGACATTCACTCTGACTCAGCTCAGATGGCACTTTCCATGTGACACTGACTCCTGAGTTCTACTTCCTGTGTCTGCTTTCACTGTTTTTCCTAGGGATTAAAGGCATAGACCACCATTGCCTTATAAATACTGGATTAAAGGTGTGTGTACATTCCATCCAGACCACACAGGCCTGGAATGTGGACCTTAGCTTTCACATAGGGCTATCTTCTATATTAATCCCATCTCTTGAGGATTGACTCAGGGTTGTTTTACAATATAATTCCAACTTGTACTTGCAAAGTGGATGGGGATCTCTAAGGGCCTTCCTGCGAGGATATCCATTCATAGAATATTCATGCAATTTTCCTAATTCAGTTTTGTTTTACATATAAGAGAAAACTTCCATAATTCAATTTCATCATTTTTCTTACATGCTGTGGTCAATTTTATGAATTATGATCCCACTGCTTCATTTGGTTTCATATGACTTAGTTAGAGTTTCTTCTTCTGTGATGAAGAAATAAGAGCAAAAGTAAGTCAGGGAGGAGAGGGTTTATTTGGCTTACAATTCCACATCATTGAAGCGAGTCTGGACAGGAATTCAGTCAGGGCAGGAACTTGGAGGTGGAGTTGATGCAGAGGCCATGCAATGGGGATGCTTACTGGCTTAATCCCTATGACTTCTTCAGCTTGCTTTTATTTGGAACCCTGGACCAACAGCTCAGGTGTGGTACCATCCACACTGGGCATTTCCACATCAATCATCAATCAAGAAAGTCCCTATAGGCTTCCCTCCAGCCTGAATTTATGCAGGTATTTTCTCGATTGTTGTTTCCATCTCTCAGATTACTGTCGCTTGTGTCAAGTTTATGTAGAACTACCTAGCACAACTGACCCTTGTCAAATGGACACAAAAATACCTCACCATTAGGCCATGACCTTTTCTTTTCTATCCCCAATATCACACATTAATACTGACATTACAATATAAAACATTTTGCAAACTTAGAAATTTCTTCAGTATTTAAAATTTTAAACAATAATTCAGTCACTAAAAAATATTCAATTTCTTTTACATTACAAAATCTCTAACTGTGGGCACCTAACAAATAAAATGAAGCAAAACAAATAAAATATTTTTTAATTCAAGATGAAAGAACTAGGACACAGTTATAATCTGAGCAAAGTAACACCATACACCAACAATGTAAATGCTTCAATGTCTATCTAATATCTGGGATTCACTATTGATCTTCTGGACTCCTTATTCAAGGAGACTTGGGTTCCTTCTACAGTTGTACCCCATGCAGCAAACACAAATTGTCTTCTAGGCTCTGGTTGATTCTACTCTACAGTTACTGCTGTTTGTGGTGGTTCTGCAGTGGTACTGACATCTCCAAACTGCCAGGATCTTCTTTTGCAACTTGTTTGCCATTTCACCAATAGCTTGTCTGGGCTATTTTCATAGTATAAAGCTTCAATTTTTCCTCCATGATACCTGAAATCCTGAGCAGTCATTGCTATACCAACTTTATCTTCACCAATGGGCTCTCCTGACTTGTCATAGTGCCAATCCTCAGATTGAACTAGAAACAATGATGATTAAAAGTATAGGAAAGGTTTAAAACATGAGAAAATGCATTCACAAGTATATCTGTAAAAATAAACAATGATTTAAAGAGCAAACAACAGAAGATGTGAACTAATTCAAGAAATTCAGAAATATGAAACTCGAAAACTTAAAACAAATTTGTACACTAAAAACAACATAAAAATTTCATACAAAACAAGATTTAAAAAAATAAAACATTGGGCTGGGCAGTGGTGGCACATGCCTTGTCCTGGCCAGCGGGATCTGCAACAAAGACTCTAGGAAAGGGCGTGGGAATGGGGGTATGGGTCAGGGATGCAAGAGAGATGGAAGGCAAGACAATTTCTGATCAAGTCTCAAATTTATTGAACACATAATACCAGTATATATAGGAAGTTTTGAGGTGGCGAGTGCGCAAGCAGGTTGTTATGGTAACTCTATCTGGCAGGCGGACTAATCTTTTCTATCAGGTAACACTAGGTTGAGAAACCAAAGTGTTAAGATGCCCTAGAGCAATAAGGAAGTACATAAACTGTGCGATTTCTCCAGGGCTTCCTGTGTAATCTATAAGGGTGGAAACGTGCAATGAGGAAGCAATAAAGTTGAGTTAGTTGAGCAGACAGTTTCCCAGAACTGAGCGGCCTTAGGCTATCTGACCTTTGTCCGAATTCTGTCCATTAAGACCAGAGAGAAATGGAGCTTTAAAACAAAATGGGGTGCCTCTGTATTTCAAGCCAGCATATCCAGAGGGAACGCTTCCCACAATGCCTTTAACCCCAGTACTCAGCAGGCAGAGGCAGATGCATCTCTGTGAGTTCAGAGACAGCATGATTCAAGGACAGCCAAAGTTTTTACTATAAGGAAACCCTGTCTCAAAAAACAAACAAACAATAACAGCAACAATAGAAACAACAACAACAAAACCAAAACCAATAACTTTGGAACCAACAAAAATAGAAGAGCCAGAAGAACAAATAATATTGGAAAGAAGAAACAAAGAAGTACTACAACTGGGACTCCAGGAAGAAAAGATCAAAACATTAAATAACAATAAGTAGAGAGTTTAGGATGAGAATATCAAGAACTCTAGGCCATGACTAAATAGAAAAAAAAAACAAACAAACAAGCAAATGAAAAACAGTGATTTAATGCAGTAAAATAAAGAGCTAAATTAACATGACAGAAAACCTCTTCAAAGAAGTTATATGAGATAAACTTCAATATTTGGAGAAAGAAATTAACATGCAAGAAACAGACTCTTAAAACTCCAGAAAGAAATGGCCAGAAGAGAATAATGCTCTAAGACATCATAGTAATTAGGCCATAAGTACAAATAACAACATACTGAAAATTATAAGAGATCCCACATCACATGCAACCTTTCCACCCAGCCACAACACCCATAATCCTTCTCTGGGGTCTAGCCAAATGAGTCTCCATAACTCTTCCCATCTACTCACCCTTCCAAGTGTACCACAATTAGCCCAGATCTTACATCCCATGCCCCTAAATAGTCTGGCCATCCCAGACTGTGCCAAAGTCTACCCCTAAGATTCCCTAGGACCTATTACCACCAACAGGTTCCTCCTATGCTGCATGTCATGTCTCCAATCAGTAAAATCAAATCTCTCATCCTAATCTAGGACGAGGAGACATATCTTTTCCACTAGCATAGTCCTCTATGTCTACCTGGTTTCATTACTCCCAAAGAATTCCTCCACACCCTTGCTAATGCCCCAAAATGTCTCTGTCCACATAAGGTGTACAAGAAAACAATATATCCATAATTCATGAAAAATAATGTTCTTCAGAAAAAACAAGAGAGTTTATTTTCTCATAAACTACTTCTATTATAAAAATATTTGTCAATGAGACTTACCTTGATGAATTCTAGGGCACAATACGCATAAAAATAAAGCATAAATATTGTCAAATATTTTGTAGAATTTTCAGAAAAGACAAAGAAATAACTCAATGAACTTACAGAGAATAAACTTAAAGGGAGTTAAAAGCCCAAGAAACAACAAACAAAAGCTTGATGGAAATGAGGAAGACATGTAGGACTTGGGAATGGCATTTAGTAATTAAATAGAAATGATGAGGAAACTCAAGGTGAAATGAAGATAGAACTGAAAAAGCCCAATAACTAAACTACAGAATAAAGGAATGTTTTTGTAAGTAGATGAATGAGGTACATATATCTGTACTTAAAGATAAAGTAGAGAATCTAGATGAAATAAACAAGAAACATGAAAAAAAAACAGGACAGAAATATTAAGGAATATGGTATAACATTAAGAATGAGAAAGAGGCCTTTAATTTGAAAGAAAGCAAGGAAGGTGTGAATGGGTAAAAATTATGTAGGTATATTATAATCTGTAAAAAAGTAAATAATTTATTGTCAGAGAAAAATACCAACATATAAAATAATCATGTCAGACTAACATCTGACTTCTCAGGAGAAACCCTAAAAATAGAAATATTTGCCATATTATATTTCACCTGTGATGGGAAATATCTGCTTATAAGTATTAATATATAAAGCATTCTTATCTTTTAATTAATAAAAAGGCAAATATAAAAAGAAAACAATCATAAACAAAAATTGTCCAAGACTATCACAATGGCATTGCCTGGGAAAGGGAACATTCTCCAATCAAGTGTCACTGAATATATCAATACACTCCAGTGCAGAAACCATGCTGAAGAGCAGGTGGTCAACAAAGAAGGGACTCCAGGTTTTTTGTGTGTGGCTTCTTGTTTTGTTTTGTATTTAGTTGTCTCTTGAGTTTTTTATTTGTTTGTTAGTTTGTGCATTTTAATTTGATGCTTAGGTTTTGTATAATAAGACTTATTATTTTCATTTTAAAGAGAGAAAAAAATACCCTGAAGCTGTGTAGTAGGAAGGTTGGAAGAATCTGGGAAGAGTTGGGGGAGGGAAACTATATAACGAAAAAAAACATTTTTTAAGTGTCTTAAATGAAAAATCAATTTATTACTTGATTTATTGCATCCAAGATATTTAAAAAGCATTGGTGAATAGTCTATGTAACCTACTCATTTAAGAGGAAGAAAATAAGCCTCCACCAAAAGCACAAAGGATAGAATTTTTCTTAAAGGAATAGTTGCACAAAATGGAAAAAAAAAGAAATGCTGAAATTATATCATGATTTCTAAAACAAACAAAAACGACCTATTACAGAACCAACTATATGTAATTCAACAGAGCAATAAATCTACCTGCAGATGCAGCATAAGGTAAATAGCAATCAACAATGAAATCAATAGACAAACCAAGAAGGAAAATCATAAGAATGTATGAAGCTCCCTCAAGAATAATTCTAAATTCAAAAGCTCTGAATTATCCAATTACAAGGCACAGATCGACTACGTATATTAGAAAACTAAGATAATTAAAAGCTATGTGAGACAATATCAATGACAAAAATATTCATTAACAGAGATAAAATTTAAAAGTTGTTTTACAAAGTAAATGAAAGCCAAAGTTTTACATGAGGAATTGTGTTTGGTGACAAATCTCTATTGTTTATAATTAAACTCATAAGATTTGCCTTCACATGTCCTGTACTCATTGAAGAGATCTTACAAAACACATTTTGTTGCTTGCCTATCCAGAGGACCCTTGGGGGCAGGGGTAGAGTTGGTGCAGAACCAAGACATTCAGGTTCTGGATGTCAGGAAAGTGACAAAAAAACAGATCCATTTATTTCAGGAAGGGAAAGCCTTTTTATCCCCTCTGCCTAGCCCATGTTTCTTCTGGCTCCCAGACTGCAGGCTGTTTGCTTTGGCTCTTCTCATCTTTGGACATGTCTTGGGAGCTCTGTCTCTGGGCATGTCTGGGCAGGTCTCAGGCCTTCTTCTGTCCAGTGGCAGGTTTAGTTTTTCCTACAACATTTGTAAAGTAAACACATTTTATAGTTAAATGAAGTTGAACATAGACCTTTTCCTGTACAAATGAATGATTTAATGAAGTCATAGAAAAGATGGGAAGGCATTATTTAGAGATAGAACATTATCTTTAGACTACCAGTAGGGATTTTATATCACATGCATAAAGAGGCTCTTCCATGTTCTGCAAATGTTTAAGTAATCATTTTAGGGGAGATCATACCAAGTGGCTATCTAATAACAAATGGTTAGCTTTGAAAGTATACACAAAAGTAACAACATACATCTTGAGCAAGGTTTACTTATGTATTTTGGAGTACGTATGTGAATACTTGCATGCACAATTAATGAAAAAAAAAGGCTTTGTGTTTGTAGGTTTGCTTATAACCCTTCAAATGGCCCTTTGTGTTAATTGTCCCTTCCTATATTCTGTCTCTTAGCCCTCCATCCATTGCCCTCCACATTTAGTCCTCCCAATCTAGTCTCCTCCCTATCTAACCATAAATACATATCCTCTTGCTTGGGTGGATTCTCCCCTTCTCCCTGGTCCCTTACTCTATAACTAGCATCTGTGGTTGTAAGGATTGTAGCATATCAATTGATATTTAAAAAACAATGTCCAAATATAAGAAAATATACAATATTTTTCTTTTTGAGCCTGGGTTATGTCACTCAGGAGGAGTTTTCTAGCTCTATCCATTTTCCTAAAGAGTTCATAACTTTTTTAAACAGCTAAATAATATTCTTTTGTGTGTACACAAAATGTAAAACTTTATTATCTTTCCTCTTGTCTGTTTCCAAATTCAGACTATTGTGAATAGAGAAAACAACATATATTGATGAGGAATTGCTTATGAAGCAGGATGCATAGTATTTTGAGGATATTCTTGTCTTAGTTACTCTTCTATTGCTGCAAATAGACACCATGACCAATGCGAATTATATTTAGTTGGGAGATTTTTTACAGTTTCAAAAGGTTAGACCATGAACATCAAGGCAGGAAGCATGGATGCAGGCATGCATGGTGCTGGATCTTACATTTTATTCACAAGCATGTGGCAGAAAGATCAAGACTGGTCTGAGCATGCACTGTTGAAACCTCAAAACCCAGCCCCAGTGTCACACACCCTCCCTGGAAACCACCAAATATGTCAATCTGTTGCCAAAGCAATTGATTTCTCTCAATAAACTGATGGTAAAGCCCTATTATTCATGACAACACATATATTTTATTGAACCTGAGCTGATTTATAACTAGAGCCTTCATACTACTAATTAGTTTATGATTCTGGAATGCTCATAGTACTAGAAAGTAGTCAGTATGCTCTCAAGAAAAGTAAACCCTAACCTAGGTAAGAGCTCTGAAATCTACAAAGGTGAGGTTTCTGCATGATATCATGGTCCAATAGTTGCACATACATAGTAGGAGTATTCATTCACTCTCTGATTAAATTTAAGGCCTCTCCACATGATAGAACCCAGTTCTGGCATGTATTGGTGGCCATGAACTTGGACTAAAGAGGCCACAGGCCTAAAGGAAAACTAAATACTATTATTCTGCTACAGGATCATAACAGTTGAATGACTCCTAGTGTCATTCTGCTATACTCCAAGATATGGGCCTCGCTGAACCATCATCAGAGAAATTTCTTCTTACAGTAGATGGGAACTAACACAGAGACCCATAACTGGTTAACATGCAAACACTGAGAGTTTCAGAATACTCTGTCATAAATGAGATGCCCTACATCCCTCATGGGTCAGGGAGCAATGCAGAACGGGAGGTAGAAAGATTGTAAGAGTGACAGAGGATGGATGATGCTAAGAAAACATGTTTTCAAGAGACTAAGAGACTGATGTATCAATGAACTCACAAAAACTGTAGCAGCATGCACAAGGACTGCACAGGTTCAAACAGATATGGTCCCAGCATTGACAAGAGAAGATGGACATGGACACATACAACAAACCAAGAAACTATCTACAATTGACATTCGATTGCAAAGAAAACAAATTAATTTTCTCCAGTAGAGTCTGAGTATGTTTCCCACAGTTAAGTGTAGGCACTATCCCTACTATGCAGTAGTAGCCAACAAAAAAGGAACTCAAGGATGTTTTTGTATACTTTTTGTCTCATATTTATTTTTGAAGTTTTTATCTTAATGGTCTTTTGTTTGTATTTTGTGGTTTCTGATTTTTTGTTTTTATTGTGTGTTTGTGTATTTCTTATGTCTTCCTTTCTTTTCTTCTTTCTGTTTTTGTTTGCCTGATTGTTGACTGCTTAATGAGAAAGAGAAAAAAAGCATACTATCTGTATGATTATAGATGGTAAGTGAGTGAAGGTTATTAGAGGTGTTGGTAGAGGGAAAATGTGATTAGCATAAATTGAATGAAAAAATATTATTAAAAAAGAAAAGCCATGGATTTAACAGAGAGAAAGGGTTGGTATACAGGAGGTTTTGGAAGGAGAAAGATAGGGGGACACGATTTAGTTATATTGTAATCTTAAAAACCAAATAAAAAAGAAGGCATGCTATTTCTAGTGCTTCTGAATTACCAACATGTCACAATAAATAATAGCAACTAGAGTTTAGCTTAGAAATGAAGAGATCTTCAAAGTTATGTTGAGATCTTACTATAAAACACATTTTCAAAACTAAAGATACTAGTACACTAAAACTATACTACTCAAAACAGACTTCATCTCTATGTATTTCTGGTTGTTTTAAACCATCTGTCAGTTCATTTATAAAAACATATTTTATTTAAACATACACTGTTAATGAACTATTACTCACACATACAGCTATTCTAGGGAGCCTAAGAATGCCTATTAGACATGCATGTCAGGATAACAGAGATCACAAATATATACCTGTTGTTAAAAAGATTTTTAAGACATACAATGATACTTATGCAGATACAGAAGTAAATGAAACACAGATTTACTAAAACTTTCAAGACTCCTACCATTTTTATTTAGTGAGATATTTTGCAGAAATACAAAAAATATATTAAACACAGAAATTAATAAGAACATTGTGGAAAATGCTTTCATATTCTTTAGAGGTCTAGTTTTATGAGAAGCAAATCAACATATGATGACTATAAGGCCTATAGGTAAAAGTAATCTAGTCAATGCCTGTCATTAATCAAGATGGAATCAGTAGTAATGGTGGAAATGTAAAACTGGTAAACTGCTGCATAACTTATAACAGAAGGCATAGTCAGTCATCTAATTAATTACATTCAAATAAGAGAAAGACTGGAGGAAGAGCCTTAAGAGATTTAGTCCCAACTGTCTCTGTAGAAATAAATAGATAGACCTGCTGTTCAGATGCTAGAGAGTAGGGTAGGAAGATGCTCACCTCAGGTAGGTTTCTGATGGTTGTGCTTCCTACTCTCTTAGGAAGTATTAAAAGTAAAGCTGATGGATGTATAAATAAACAGTTTAACCCTGAATTATTAGATGAAGAAAAAGAGAGAAAACATGTTCCATTTAATGTCCAATGGCATTCTTTCTTAAAACCTTAAGGAATTTGATTTCTTTATTTTTCATTACTGTGAGACTTAAAGGAGCATAGTGGTGTTACATTAATGATAGATATAAGTTACTTGTCATGTGGCTGTCAAACGTCAATTCAAAAATTTTCTAGACTTAGTCAAATAACTATGGTTATTACACACTGAAATTTGTGGTATTTGGTCATTCAAACCTACACAAAATACAACATTGCTGTTTTAAGAATACATAAGTCACAGTCCATCTTCAGATCTCATGTAAGGGATACACAGCTGCCACAGCACCTACACAAAACTAGGTCTACATAAGAAAGGAGACATTGGAATCCTGAAGTTTTGTTATATGGAGATGGAAAATCATATTTCTCAAATAGAATGACACTGGGCATATCAACCACTCCAGGGAAGGACTCATGACTCCACAGGTTTTTGGTGTGCTTATATTTGAATTCAGCTTGCCATTTTTTTGTTTGTTTATTTGTTTGCTTGTTGTTTGTTTTTTGATTTCTTAGTTTTGGAGTGGTTGCTTTATTTTGATTTTTGGTTTCTGGGAGGGGTTGTTACTGATGTATTTATTTTTGTTTCTTTTATTACAAAGAACCTAAAGTTGAGAGAATCTGGAAGGACTTATGGAACAGGAAGGGAAGAATATGATTATATATATATATATATATATTTATATATATATATATAATATATATATGTACAATTTTTTAAATTTAAATAATAAAGAATATAATTAAGAAAAAAATATATATAAAACATCCAATTTAGAGATGAATAAAAAGTAGAGGCATTTGTTACTTTCTGTTTCTTCTAGCTCCTGTTGCTGTTTATATTTTGCTTTTTTCATCTGAGCTTAGGTGAGTAATGTACAGTGGTTATATATCTTGATAGACAATTCAGAAAGTAATGTTTCCTACTCAGTAAAACCTATAATGAATCCCTACCACAATCCTTTTAATTTATTAAATAATGGATATATGTCAGTTAAAAAAGGTATTGTTGAAAAGATTCAGTGAAACTTAGCCTATAAAACTGAGAATATTATTTCAACATATGGCATGTTCAATTATTATTATTATTATTATTATTATTATTATTATTATTATCATATATTTTCTGATATCCCTTACATCGGCTAGATATGGAATTAGGTTTTATTATGATTAAATCTATCCAATAATAATGGAAAGAAAGTGTGATATTATACAGGTCAAGAATTACATGAGTACTTATAGATTAAAAGTGTATGTTACCTATTTCTACTTCATATTTTTAACCTCTCTGCACAGAATAAAGATTGCATTTTTAATGAAATGCTCTTATACTATATGAAAATTTATTTATGAATTCAATAATGTTTAGGCTAATGATATTAAATACTGTTATATGATTTTTCCAGTAAAATGAAATTTAAACTATTTTTGAATTGTGACTTTTGTAAATTTTTAGATTAAGAACAAAGAATCATGGACCAAGGGAACTGCTCCTCATTGACAGAATTCCTCCTCTTGGGAATTAGCAGTAACCCTGAGGTAAAAGTGCTTCTACTCACTATCTTTCTAGTTGTTTATCTCACTAATCTTCTGACAAATCTGGGAATGATTATTTTGATCAGAATGGACTCCAAGCTTCATACACCAATGTACTTGTTTCTCAGCCATCTCTCTTTTGCCGACCTGTGTTATTTCCACTGCTATTGGACCCAAGATGTTGGTAGATCTCATGTCCAAGGACACAACTATTCCCTTCTTTGGTTGTGCTGTTCAGTTCTTCACTTTCTGTATCTTTATTGATGTTGAATGTGTGCTGCTGGCAGTCATGGCCTTTGACCGATATAAGGCTATCAGCAATCCCCTACTGTATGCAGTAGACATGTCCCACTGGGTGTGCTTCCAATTACTGACTATTGTTTATGTTGTGGCATTAGCAGATGCGTTGATACATACAACGCTGACATTCCACTTATGTTTTTGTGGGTCTAACGAGATTAATCATTTCTTCTGTGATATACCTCCAGTGTTAGTACTGTCTTGTTCAGATACACAGGTCAATGTTCTAGTTATATTCACTGTTTTTGGTTTCATTGAGCTGAGCACCATTTCAGGAGTCCTGGTCTCGTATTGTTATATCATCTCATCAGTCTTGAAGATCCGCTCTGCTGCTGGAAGGATCAAAGCTTTCTCCACCTGCACCTCACACTTGACTGCAGTTGCAGTTTTCCAAGGAACTATGCTCTTCATGTATTTCCGGCCAAGCTCTTCCTACACCCTAGATCAAGATAAAGTGACCTCTCTGTTTTATACACTTGTAATACCCATGCTGAACCCTCTGATTTATAGTTTGAGGAACAATGATGTGAAGGAAGCACTCCAAAGAGTAAAAAGTAAAATGTGTTTAAAATAATATGTTACATGCATGACACACTTCACTGTCTTTAAAAAAGTGTGTAGACTGCTCTGTAGAAGTTTTGATATTTCAATTGTGAAAGTTGTATTTATTTACATACTTTATTGTATTTTATTTTAGTTCTGGAGATTGATTAACTCCATAGCCCTGTGCATTTCAGACAAGTGTCCTAAAAACAGATATACACATAAATATACATCTCTCTTTCTCACTCTCACTCTCTCTCCCTTCCTTTCTTTCTTTCTCTATCTCCCCTCCTCTCTGTATGTGTATGTATGTGTATGTATATGTGTTTTTATTCATGAATGCCCCAGACATTTTCACTTAATCATTTTAATTTTTTAATTTAATTTTAATCATACAAAGTTTTATTGAATGGTTAACAATAGCATGCTTTAAATTTTTGGGTATTTGCATTTCCTCATAAATAGAGTAATTTATTTAATGGTAAGAGCCTGTCCAGCAGTTATGGTAGATGTTGATTATAGGGACACTCAAATAAATCATCATTAGTCTGAAAAGTCTACTAAAATATGGAAGATTTTGGATCAAATTTTATAAGACTAGTGGAGTAAATGTTTCTTAGCGCTATCAATCCACAGATACATGCAGGTAGATCTGTCATCTATGATCTGTAGATTGTGAACAGAAAATTCTGTGAAATGGTCTTCAATTAAAAATTACTTCAGAACAGGCATTCCATGTTTTTGCTTCAGTTTGCTGTTGCAGAAATCAGTGAAAGAAAGTACTTTGAGAAAAAGAGATTTATTTATTTTTCTCACAACTAATGAATAAAAAGACACAGAAGTTACAAGTGTTTGGTTTGTCACAGCAAGACCCTGCAACACTGGCCTTATGAATGACACTAGCTAGGAAAAGAAATTTAATTAGGGTTGGGTCATAACCTCAAAATCATGGCTTGGTTACTCAGCAACTATATGTACTTTTGGAAAAGACAGATAGTTGTGCAAACAAGTACTTTTGCTGGTAATACTTACTCAACCCCATGAGACCTGACAGGCATTTTGGATTTCAATCACAACAGTCATGTTCTAATCCTCATGCGCTCACAGCCACCTCATAATGCAAAGGTATCCAGAATATTTTCAAAATTATCTTTAGTATTATAAGTCTCAATGTTTTCTTCAAAATTCCAAAGTCTCTTAGCTGTTATGCTTTGTGAAATAGAAAATATAGCTGGGTGGTTGTGGCACAAGCGTTATATCCCAGCACTTGGGAAGGAGAGGCCAGCAGATCTCTGTGAGTTCAAGACCAGCCCTCTCTACAGAGTGTGTTCCAGGAGACTAATACTTACAACAGAGAAACCATTTCTCAACAAAACCAAGAAAAATAAAATAAAATAACTTATATACATCACATATAAAAAGTTACCAGATATATTTTAAATTCTATAAGAACACAAGAAAAACAGAGACCAAATTAATACTACAACCCAGCAAGAGGAAATCAAGCTCTTTACTTTCATGGCCTATTACTAGTCTCATCTCTATATATCTTATATACCCTTGACTTGATAACCCTCATGTTTGAATCAGACAAGAGCTATCTCTTAGGCTAAATGCATCTTTTGCCTTCAGTATTCTTTAGAAAATATCCCATATTGCTAATATCTCCAAAATTATAATGCTTCCATAGAAACTTATGTTCCCCTATCACAAGTGCACAAATAGGCATATCAGATCTTTCATTCATGGAACCAAGCATGGTGAATAGCATCTGCACTCAGCAGCTTTTGTGTATAACTCTGTTTCAACCCTTGAGAAGTCAGTTCATGGGAATAGTGTCAAGTTCAGCTGACACGAAATTCTTTGTCAGATTACAAGAAAAATGATTTCTATCCCAATTCATGGTACCATCTTTGTGAATACAATATTTAGTTTGCACATTTCTCTCACAATTCTTCTCTTCTACATTGTCTCCAACAGAACAATTTATGCTCTGGGTGTAGCGTTTTAAGATTTTTTTCAAGCTAACTTATAAGTAAACTGTTTATTTAATTTTAATTTTTTCTTCTCACATACAATTTTTACAAAACATCTGACCCCTCTCTATCCCCCAGATCCCCCCATCTTCTCTCTCTTCCAAATCTACCTCCAGTAAAAGATAAAACCCTTCCACGTTTCTCACAAAGTAATTGCAAATTTCACAAACCGTTTTGTAAGTTGTGTCATTAACATGATACCAACTCTCATTAATAATTCTCTATAGTAATCAAATATATCCAGTCAATTTGTGTTCTCATGGACAATTTTGAGAGCCCTGCTTAAGAACCTCTATGGCTTGCAATTGTCAAACATCAATTCCATCACTTACTCCATCACTCTTTTCTTCTTTCTTCCCTATCTTCAGTACTTATTGAATGTTTCTTTGGATTCACAATTAACAATTTCTTTCTTCCCATGATCCATCTTTGTTAATTATTCCCAACTACTCATCCCTTTAAAGTACTATGTTATGATTTCTTTTCCTGCTTTTGACATTTTACTAGCAATTTAAAAAAAATTATGTTTATACAAGGCATTTTATAGAATTGACATTCACTATTCGCCTCAACTCTTCATTGCTTTTAATAACACATCAGGTCCCATTTGTTTTGCCTTTCCATTTGTGGGTTGTGGCCATTCTTTGCACCATGGTTTACTGACCGGAGGTCACATAGTTAACAAAACCTAACTCTCTTTCCTCTGTCATCCATCATATATCAATGTCTCTTCATTCTAGAAGTTCTTGAAGTGCATGAACACTTCTTTGTTTTATGCTAGAATGTTGAATGTCTTGATTTTGTACAGGCAAACATGATTGTTCTGAGTTAACGAGGTCCTCTTGCGTATAGAAAACATTTTTACTACAGACTTCCCCTAACCTCTGTCTCCATCTGTTATCTTCCACTTTTGAAATGTTCCCTGAGCTTGGATGTAACAGATGGGGATATGGATGTCCCAATTATGGACAAGTACTCCACAGATACTCATTTTTAGCACTTTAATTAGGTGGCAGTTTTGCATTAACTCTGTGCTCTGCATGCCTCATTCACAGAGACATTTAGATATAAACAGACAGACAAATATAAACCACCACCACCATCATCACCACCACTACCAACAATAACAAAAATGTCTGATGAATTCTGAGTGCTGCACCAACCTTTAGTATAAAATACAAATATAGATGGCATTTTTATAATTATTCAAGATTTTGATACTATTTCTTAAAAGAAAACCATCAATTGAGTGTTAGAATTTCAAAAATTCTCACTGATGTGACATGGTGTCAATTATCAAAATCACTTTCAAAAGTTGTGACAAGAAACAAATAATAATATAAAATGGAAGAAAATCTAATATTTCAATTATAATTGGAGTTGTTAAAACATAATTACCTTGGATTAGTGCATTTGCTACACACGCACACACACACACACATGAATGTGTGTATAAACATTGTAGTTATACAAAAACATTTACACACATACACACACATTCACACTCACTGTATGTTAAAAAAGGCATACATCAAAAAATTACTCAGAATATTTTGAATTAAAATGGGTTTACTAAACATTAATTTTCAAAGAAGATAATATCATGCATTGGCATCTGTCTCTAATATCTTTATTTTTCAATCTAAACTTATTTTTTCCCCTAATGATTGAAACAATTTCACTTCATGAGAAAGTGTTTAAAAGCTAAAAGCACTGGTACTCCAAGGTCCATTCTATTTGCACCAGTTTTCCCTACCTCAACATATTGCAAAATGGGAGAATGTCTTTCCTTTCAAGTTTGAGAGTGGTATTAATATAATAAAGTTTTTTTTTGTATTGTTGTACTGTATATTGTAATGTAACTGGCAAGAATAATCATAGAAAGGATGGATTATCTTGTTTACCATTTTATATTTTATCTATTTAGGCAAAACTGGAAAGGTGATGCAGGTGTTAGGGCTGGTAGGTGGAGAGAGAGAAGCTATGTGCCAAAGCAAGAAATTTTTGTTTGTCAAAAATTCCCGGTCACCAAATTAGTCAAAGCAAAGCCTACATCCTAGAAAGCTGAATGTTCTAAATAGTCCATTTGCTAAAGGATGAATTCAATCGATGGGGAAAGAAAAGACTTTTATGACCCCCCAAACTCTGTAAACACTGTCACCTACATGTGTCCAGAATTGTGCTTGCTAATAGTATTTTAGGCATTCCTCAATTTTAACATTATCAATTTAGAACAGCTGTCACATGAGGTATTTCTCCAAGAAGTCCTGTTTGAAGGGGTCACATTCAGAGGCCTGTGTGATCCAGATCAAATGCTCTGAAAGCAATGTTAGTGCTTCCTTTAATCCAAAAGTCTGAGAATGAATCAGACTGAAGAGTGGAAGTATGAAGTTTGAGATTGAAGCAGAGTAAAGTCTGAGATTGAGATAGAGTGAGGACACTCCTAACACTCAAGATATGAAAGGAGTCTCTTATCCCACAGACAGTTCAGTTCAGCCAGTTCAGCCAGAGAATTGGAGAGTTAAAGACAAGAGAGTTGTTCAGTTCACAGACAGAAATAGAAGCCAAGAAGAGCAGAGCCAGTGCAGAATAAGCAGAGTGAAAGCAGAATCAGAAGCAGAGGGTTTAAGATTTACAGTTTAAAGTTCAGAATACAGAACAGAGTGAAAAGAGTTAACTCAGAAGATAGCTCATCAGAGTGAACCCAGTCAGCAGCAAGTCTCAGAGACTGAAATATTCTAGGTTTATTTTTCCAGATTAGATTGTATGCGGGAAAAACCTTCTAGGTTTATGCTTGCATTGAAGATGAGATTTTAAGGAGGCTGAAGCCTTCCAGGTATATGTTTAAGATTAGATTTTACTGAGGTTAAAACTCTCTAGAAATGGGGATTGAATTACCATAGAATAAAATGCCTTTTACCATGATCTGACAAGAATAATAATAATAAGTCAGTGCTTACATTTATGCCAATGTTTGCCCTAAAATATCCACTGTGAATTGAAGAGATTCTTCAAACACATTTGTGGAATGGAGAGTAGAAACAATTTAATTAAGTTTACAATAATAGCATGCATGGTTAATGCTTTTTCTTAATAAAATAGATTGAAATCATGGTGTGAATGTTGCATTTAGAAAATGTTGGTTATGTTTGATTACCCACAGCATTTAGTTTTCATTTACTGAAATACTGCTACACATAAAATCAACCTTTATGGATGTAAATGTCTTGAATTTTTCCTTAACCCATTTTCATAAAGGACATTTTGAACATAAAACCACCACTGTTCATAATAAAGTTAATGCCTGATATCAAGTAACAAAAAATTTTAATGACCTATTACTATTGCAGAGCTTTGAGGTAGCTGTTGTGGTAATAGATAAGAAGATAAGTACAATCAGATAAGAGAATTCACACATAAATAAATAAATCATGTGTTTAAGAGTTTGATCACATAAAATAATTGAAATGACAGTGGTTGCTATTGAGATGGAGTACGTTCAGAAAAGGTGAAAGAAAACGTCATATAAGACTATTAATTTTGTAAACTGAAGGGGATTGTTTAAAACATGGAAGAATTAGGATGGCACATGTATGTTGTGGAGTTACTGAGTATAGGAAAATTCCAGTTTCATGCATTTTCAGTATAAAGGCATTCAGGAACTCTCACTCATCAACAGAGTCAAGTGTAAAGTATGAAATTGGATGTTCCCCCAGGAAAATATTGATCCAGGAGGCTAATTAAGTACCATATTAGAATAAAGCAAAGAAGGAAGACTGGGCCCCAAGAGAATTATGTCCCAACAGTCCCAGTTGAAAATAAATGTATCATCCAGTTTGTTCTGGCATTGCAAACAATGACAGAAAGACTCACTGGGCTCAGGTAGGTTTATGGATGTCTATTTGCAATAGTAGAAGAAAAATAGCTTTGAAATTTGTTTGAAATATGAGGAATATAATTGAAGAATAGATAATATATGGCTTAATCTGCTTATGCAGTTACATAAATCCTTTACCTGATGGTCAGAGGCATATTTTGGTTAAATATTTATGGACATGAGTGTTGTTATTTGCTTGTATAAGATTGGTAGAGTCACATTTTTATATCTATTAAGACATTTTGATAATACACACTTGTAACTTTTATTAATATACTATTTCCTAAAAGCTATGCACCCATGCTGTGGTGTTGGCAACTTAGTAATTTCTTGTAGTTTCACTCAAAATGTAAATAAAGTACCATCTAATGCACAGCATTATATACAAACTCAAGTCTATGTGTAACACCAACCACAATACTTTGGGATGCTATATTACAGTCCACATTTGCCTTTTCGTACAGCAATAAAGAAACTGAAAGTCACAGTGATGTAAACACAGAAACTCACATGTTAAGACTGGAAATAGGCAATGTAACAGACTTTTTCTGTTTCCATTTTCAGAGAAATAAAAAGTCAGTTTGTAAGCCAAAAATGAGCAATGGTGTTGTTTGCAATCTGTAGCTGCCAAATATTTTTTTAGTTCTCTTTTAGTCATCTGAAGATGGTTTGGGTACCTGTAACTGGACGCCAGTTAAGAAATTATGCATAGTTGAAAAGAACTGGTCAAATTATAAATAAATAATTTTTCATTTTCAATAAATGCTATAAGACCCCCAAAAATACCAAAATGATTTTAATTTACCAGCTGATAAGTTGGCTTTGTTTCATAATTAATCAAATAATATAGGGAATGCAGTTAATGTTCCTTAATACAATCCTCAGATTTTGTTGGCTAAGGGAATGAGAAGCTCTGTGCTTGTCAGTCAAATCCTTCCTGTGAGTTCTTATTTCATTCAGATACATTTAATGATAATGACTAGTGAAGACTTAGACTATTCAGAGAGGTAGGTAACTATATCTACATTTTTCACTCAATGTGGATCAAACTTCTACCATAGAAGATTTGGTTAATAAACAGTGTATCCCTTATCTGGTCTGCTTCTTCAGTGCAATCCATATACCTAGTGAACTGCCTAAAATGGTATGATGCTTTCCTTTATGGATGATATCTTCACCTAACCAGACAAACCATACCGTAACATAGCACTGATATATATATTTTTTCTGATTATTTAGACCAAGAACAAAGAAGAATGGATAAAGAGAACTGTTCTTCCTTGCCAGAATTCTTTCTCTTGGGAATTACCAGTAAGCATGATCTGAAAGTGATTTTATTCATGGTTTTTCTCTTTGTTTATCTCACTATTCTGCTGGAAAACATTGGAATGATCACATTGATCAGAATAGATCCCCTGCTTCATACGCCAATGTACTTCTTCCTCAGCCACCTCTCTTTTTCTGACCTCGGCTACTCCACTGCAGTTGGACCCAGGATGCTGGTTGACTTACTTGCAGAGAAACATTCAATTTCCTTTACTGGCTGTTTCATGCAGCTCTTGTTTGTCTGTATCTTCATAGATGTTGAATGCATGCTACTGGCAGTGATGGCCTTTGATCGATACAAGGCCATCAGCAACCCCCTGTTGTATGCTGTGGACATGTCCAACAAGGTGTGCTACCAATTCATAGCTTTAATTTACCTGGCAGGTACTGTAGATGGTTTGATACACACCACATTGGCATTCCGTTTATGTTTTTGTGGCTCTACTCAAATTAATCATTTCTTTTGTGATTTACCACCACTTTACCTCCTTTCCTGTTCTGACATACGCACTAATGAGCTGGTTGTATTTACCCTTTTTGGTTTCATTGAACTGAGTACAATATCCAGTGTTCTAGTCTCCTATTGTTATATCATCTCATCAGTCTTAAAGATCAGCTCTGCTGGGGGACGCATCAAAGCCTTCTCCACCTGCGCCTCCCACCTCACTGCAGTTGGGATTTTCCAGGGCACCATGCTCTTCATGTATTTCAGACCTAGTTCTGCCTACTCTTTAGACCAAGACAAAATGACATCAGTCTTCTACCTCCTCATAATTCCAATGATAAACCCTTTGATTTACAGCCTAAGGAACAAGGATGTGAAAGAAGCCGTGGTCAGGCTCAGAAATAAAAGGTGGCCTTAAGATAAACACATTTACTGATAGTTGTTTTATTAACACACAGTATAAAAGAGTCATTAATGACACTTTAATTGTTTATTAAATTCAGCCTAATAATAAGAAGCTCTTTTGGACATCTTATATATCATATTACAGATTCTTTTTTTTTTTCCTTTTTCTTTCTTTCTTTCTTTGATATTTTGTTTGTTTTTTAAAGAGGATTTCTCTGTTGTAACTTTTGCTGTTCTGGAACTCATTCTGTAATTCAGGCTGGCCTGAAAATCACAGAGATCTTCCTTCCTCTGCCTCCCAAGTGCTGAGATTAAAGAATATGCTACCACCACCAAGCCCACATTTTCATTTTAAGTAAGAAGGGTATCAGAGTAGTACAAAGTAAGAAATACTACAAGACAGTTTACGGCTTTCCTCCAGAAGATACTTTTTGAAGTGTCATTTAATCTTTGTAAAAGGTGATTTATATGCACAACTGCAGTTGGTTTTTCTTTTATATAATGTATCACTTATCTCCTTATAGGACTATTTTCCAAAAGGATCTTAGAGCATTACCTGAAGGTGTAGTATTGTATATATCTTGCTATTGCTATTGCTATAGCTCTCATAACTGTCACCATGACTTTATTTTGTTTGGTAGTTCTATTTCTGTAATGGTATGGAATTGTTGCATATATTGTAAAAGCCAGAATATCAGGGCTTTTTAAAGATGAATGTCAGAAGATGCACCCATAATGTCTCACCAATGTGTAAAAATGACCTGAACAAAGACAATAGCAACAGAATTCTAGAATGGACAAGGGAAAGCCCACAATTGTAGGACTCTGTCCTACACAAAGTATTACAAGCAACTAAGGGATGCTGAGAGAGGAGAAATACTTTTCCTAGGGGAAATTTTTGGTAGTTTGGAATAAGTTTTGGAAACTCTTGGTTATCCAATACCAAATAGTCAATCCTGAATATGTATATACAAGTAAAATTATACAGAATGATCAGGTTGCACACATAGAGACACACGTACACACACACCATTACCACCATTACTATTATATTGTGAATATAATACATTGAACATATAAAATGAATAGAAACTACTAGTTAAAAAATAACATTACTAAACTATGGCACTAAAGACAAAAACTAAACCACAAATATATTTTTTTCTTAAAAGTAAATTGTGAAAAATTTGAACTTTTTCATCATTGTAATTAAATCTATACTTATTATAAAGACAATGATTGAAAAAGGATAAAAATGTTTGTTTAAATCATTTCACAGTAGATTCATAAGCATTATCCAGACTGTATTTGGTTGGATAAATATTGTTCTTAAAATTGTTATCCTGGAAGATGAAAAAGTCCAAAGTTTAAAGACCTGTTATAAAAGATTTCTAAATCAAGGCTTAACAAAATTTCTAAAATACTAAAATGAAAAGTAGCCTAGCAAGAGTTTTACATCCTCTGTAGTGCAAAAATCTTTTCATTTACTTTTGTTCTATTTTTTGATATGAGGTGGGCATATCTCCATGTTTTATTTGTAAAACCATGCACAGTTTTATTTACATTCTTGGGATTGCCATTTAAAATTACATGTAAAGAAGATGCTGGAACTATACTGATCTATCCAAACTGTACTTACTTAGTTTTTTGGTGACGATGTAGATCCTGCACAGACCTTACACATGCTAGGCAAACATTTGGTTACTGAACTATTCCTTCAGCTCCAGGGTTATTGGATCTGGTGTGTCTAAAATCTTTGCCATCCTTGCTACTGTTTCTGACTGTTGTAAACTGTTAGAAATCTCTATTTATATGCTAAGACAGAAAACCACTTGAATTTTTGAACATATGGGCACTTTTTTTGTTCATTTACTTCATGCTTATTTATCTGTCATCTTCTTTGAAAGAATAATTGCATTTCTTAAAGTTAGTCTTATCTTAATTAATATATTTCATATGGAAGCGTATATAGGGCTTATACTTCACTTACCAAATCTATAAAAAGAGAAACTAAATGTGGTAAAAGCATAAATAGTTACATAGATTCAGAAAGGTTTTTCTCTTGGCAAAACTTACAACACGCAAGTATAAATATGCTAATAATTCTATACTATTTTTTATATTCATTTACATCATGCAATGTTTAACCACTAGGAATACCTTTGGCTTTAGAAGGTAGAAGGCATGTTTTAATGGTGATCATTCTTGATCATGTTTTAAAGTACACTTTTTAATAACTATGAACTACGAAATCCAACTTATAAAAAACAGATAAGTACACGCATAGCTGAAGTAAAGACTTGATGAAAGACAAATAATACTTTAAAATGTTTAAACTACATTTATATATCGATATAATTTAGCATATTAGATAGTGCCCTTATTGGTATTATTGTTCTTTAATATATTGGCCTTTTAAATGAAAACACATTATATACTTTGTTCTTCTTTGATCTATATCATAAAATATTGTGAGAGTAAAAAAGAAATTTGAAACAATATTTGAAATAGAAAATTAAATGCAAAATTCCTTTCAATTCCTTTGATCAATTCCCTTTCATGCTGATATTTAAAAAGGAGAGTTAACTCTCTATATATTTGATATGAGTTAAATATAGTTTGTGCTTATGTTTGTAGAGTTAAGTTAAATATTAATATAAATCTACCCTTTACTGAATAGTAAAAGAAAATAGTAAGTTTGACTTTTAAGGCTTAAATACTCCCTTAATCTGCAACAGCCAAAACACTTTCAACCATTTATTACATTGTCAGAACACACAGCATAGTTTAAATAGTATATGTTCTTTACTCTGGAGATAAGCTACTTCCCCATGTTCTGTCTCTAGTGAAGAAAATACTTTTTTCCTTTCACTCAAGAAGTTAAGCACAAAAATAGATAAATGAAATGTGAAAAATAAAGTGAAACCTAAGCAAACCATATGCACATTCTATTGCATTTTTCAGCATGGTGATTAGTAAGAAAAATGAACATTGAAAGTCTCAGAAAATGGCAATGATATTTATGAATATGTGTGTGTTCATGTGTGTTTTTAGACTGTGTCTCTATATAGCTCCATATCTCTACCACTCTATCAGTGAAATAAAGGAAGAGTAAAAAGATAATTAATGATTATATACACACAATGCATAATGATGATCATGTCTTTATTCATGCTTCCATTGTTATAGATGCAAAATACAAGTGTGATGTGACTGCTTTTATATACATGCTTTTCTATAAAGTTCTGTCTTCACTAATCTAAGGTATAGAAGAATAGCCGTTTGTGAAAGTTATAGGTTATATTCCAGGAGCTGCATTATGAAGCCTGTGTAGTGGTATTTAGACACACCTGTAGTCCAGTGTTCAGAAAGCAATGGTAGCAAATACCTCTAATTTAATATTCATACGGCAGTGGTTATCCATGCCTTTCATCCCTAGAAAAACAGTGGAAGCAGACAGAGGAAGCAAAACTCAGAAAGAATCAGTGTCACAGAGGAAGTGACCTCTGAGATGAGTAAGAATGAATGACAAAGTAACTAATCAGAGGAAGAGTTAGCAGAATAAGGATATGCCTAACTCTCAAGAGAAAATTCTGACTCTCAGCTTAATTAAGGAAAGTTACAGAAAGAGTTAACCAAGTCAGTTGAGAAGCTGGCTGAGGAATCAGTTGAGGAGCAGTTACAGAGAAGGTTGAAGAGTCAGTTACAGATGAGTTACAAAAGCTGAGAATGGAATGAGTTACAGAGCAGTTAGTTGAAGCAGTCAGTTACAGACCTGACAGAACAGTGAGAGCTCAGTGAGAGACATCTGCAGATGAAGCCCAGAACAGACAGTGAGGTGAATCAGAAGAGTAAGAATTCAGAAGGATCTAGTCACACTGGCTCAGTTAGCAGTAGGTCCTGGAATGCTATAGTTGAAGCCTTGTAGGACCAGTCTAGCAGGTTAAATACTCTAGATTGTACAAAGACTGAATCTTTCTGGTTCAAGGATTAAGACTAGATTGTAAAGAGGACCTAAAAAATAGTATTGTTAGTTTGTTTATTCGTTTGTTTATGTGAGTGTCTCTGTGTGTATGCATGTGTCTGGCCAGGCATATGTCACAGTACATATGTGGAGGTCACAAGGTAAGAAATAGATTTCTTGGCTGAGAGGAAATTGATGATCATACTGGGAACAATAACTGAGGAATAACAAAGGTCTACAAAGGAAAGATTGTTAATGAAAAAGTACATAGAAGTTTGAAGATGCAGGCTTGTCCTAATTAACAATATCAAGCCAATATTTCCCCATTAAAATTCTGGCATACAGTGTCAGAAACACCAGGAATAAGATGAACTGAAATTGAGGTCATGTTGGAAATCCTAACAAGATAAATTCAGTGACTGAGGTATAGTTACCATGTATTTGTAGGTCTTTTTTTTTTTTTTTTTTTTTTTTTTTTTTAGAGTACTACAAAATCATAAAAATATGACATAGAAAGAGTGAGATAATTTAGAGTAAGTTTATTTTATTATTTAAAAAAATAGTAAATAATAAAAAGTCTATGTTCAAATTGTTTCCATACACAATATTTGACATATATTACAGATGTCAGTGGATACCTTGTATCATTTGATTTATGACTGATTTTGGCATTGGACTATTTGCTTTTTCTATTCTAGGTTGGAAGAATGCATGATCTTGTTTACATTTTTTTTCAACTCAATTGTAACACACTATCTAACAGAGAAGAAATGAAGAACTAATTGATGAACACACGAACTGTGTTAAAAGAAAAACTGTATTTTACTTAAATTAGTACTTCAAGTTTTTTTGGGGGGAGACAGTAATTTTAGAACAGTTTACTTCCTTTTCTTTTTGCTCCCCATTCCTTGAAAATTAAAAGATACAGGCATGGTGTGCTGGTGGGTTTTATGCCAAATTGATCAAACCTAACGTCATTGGAGTGGAGGAGAAATTCTCAATTGAGAAAATTCCTCAATAATATTAGACTGCAGATAAGCTTGTAGGGCTTACTTTAATTAGTGATTTAAGTGTGTGACACAACCCATTGTGTATGAGACTATCCCTGGGTTGGTGGTCAGAGGTTCTATAAGAAAGCTATGTGGGCAAGCCAGTAAATAACACTACTTCATGGCCTCTGCATCAGCACCTGTCTCTGAGTTCCTGTTCTGTTTGAATTCCTTCCCTGCCTTATTAATGATGAACAGTGATTTGAAGGTATATGCTGAATCTCTTCCTCTCAAGTTGCTTTGGACATGGCGATTAATATAACAATATTAACCCTAACCAAAATACATGCGCTATTTTTGTAACTGTGGATATAGTTATATAACAAAACCAACACTAGGTAACCATTTATATTTTCCAACTATAAAACAAAAGAATTAATAGTAAAATTAAATCAATTTTCAGAAACTGTAAGCTGAGTATATTTTAGAGAGAAAATATATTAAGATAATTCCACAAATATTTCCCATATATTAAAAAAAAGCCAATAGTGTTGGTCATTTGTGTTTGTACCTTTGGTAAATACAGGTTGTTTACAATAAATTTCCACTAAATAATCATTAGGTGACTGAAGAAAGTATGTGCAACATTTGATCATAAATTAATTTCTAACATCTTTAAATTGTCTGTCATTCCCATGAACAAATACAAGAAACAAACTAGCTGAATATTTTATTCACGTATGAAGCAAGTTGTTATATATGAGAAGTGTGTCGATCAATGTTTCTGAGCTCTCAGGGAATTTAAATGGCAGAATATGAGGCATTTTAATTATTTCACTTAATTCAATTTTGAAGGAAAAGAAATCTGTATTTAATCTTGAAAATTGTTTTGGAAAACATAAGAGAAATGGATAAAGTGTTCAATACCTATATTAATGCTGTCTGTGAGGTCTATTAAAGAAAATAAAACTGTTTATGCATTATTAATCCATCAGTGTAATCAGTGCTAATGTTATGTGGATAATGAGCACTTTGTCTTTCATATTTAATGAATAACATAACCCTACAACATGTGCAAATCAGAGGCTAGAAGTTTGATGATCAAGCTCAAACATGTTTATCAATGAAGTGCGTGGAGGTGTTCCATATCCCATCAGGATAATGGAAAATATTTTTTGTCTGCTTTTAAAGTATGAAGAGATTAGCCAAGACATTCCTTTTTAGTTAGTGTGAATTAAGCATGAATAACTTTTAGTTATATACATAATACACAACTTTGTGCAACTTAGTATACATTATTATTATAAGGCAATGAAGACAAATATTTTACAGTAGTTCTGTACTAAATTTCAATATTTTACAACAAATTACCTCTCTACTTACTTATCTGTTTGTCTGACTATAAATTTGGTTGTCTCTTCTGTCTCTCTAACACATCATCACTCTGTGTTCCCTCAACCCATAAGGTTTCAATTTTTCTTCCCCATACTGTTGTTCTTTAAACAGAATAATAGCATAAACAACATTTTAATCATCATTACCCAGCTTTACCAAACAGTAACTACTAACTATATAAGGCCTCTCATGTATAATACAAAGTTCTGAATATTTCCATTGTAGTTTATTGTCTCAAAAATAACTTAAAAATATGTAAGGCTATCACTATCAGCCTTGTCTTATAGATAGAAAAAAATCAAGAAATAAAAAATTTGATGTTAAAGGGGAAATTAAAACTAGATCGAGATAAAAAATTATCATGATTTCAAAGTTGTGATGTTGCATTAACTACATTATGTTCTTACTCATATCAAATGTAAGTAGATACTTAGATTAACACACAAGTATATTCATCCAGGAATTGACAGGTGTATTTTAGTCAAAGAAAAGGATGGGGAACAATCATTAGGATGTCAAATCTTCGTGGTTAGATCACAGGGAGACAGGCTGAAGAGCAAGAAAAGGTTTCACATTTCATGAATAAGCATGGCAGTCACTTTTGGGAACTTATGATAAAACATGCCTGTGGTACAAGATAAAAGGTAATGAGAGCAGAAGGCAGATAAGAGAAGAAGCAGAAGACAGAAAATCACAATTCCTCAGAAAGTAAGTAATATAGTAGTTATAAATCAAATTCACGAAAAACTTCCCCATGCATCTAACAAAATGTGTTCAATTATAACATGAAGTATTTCAAATTATCAGACAGCATGAGTAATTTTTTTTTATCTCTAACAAAATGTACTTACAAAAAGATGTTACATATTATTACACAATATTTGTCAGAAAAGGGGGGAACAAATTTCCTGTGAAAACTGATGTCACTGATAAGTATATTTTCCTACCAATTTGTTCATGGATTATTATTTATTTATCTACTAGCTCAGATTCACAAAGCCTAATTTTTGTGCAATGAATGGTGTCGAGTTCCCTAAATATGACTTAAAATAAAGACTGTTTTCCAATAGAATAGCTGAATAATTTCACAGAAGAATGACTTTTACTGCATTTTCATGCCAATGGGTCTAATAAGTGAGATTCCCATATATATCTTTCCAGGAGATTCAGGGGATCTCTAATGGGATTACTGCCATTGACATATATGCTCTGGTATATGCATTGCTAATTATGGGAGAAACATTGTCACTGTTAATTACTTGAAGAGGCAATTACCACTCTCAGTAATATTTGAGTTGTCTCCTTTGATTTTCCCCTCAGAACTGGGAACTAGCTATAGGGTCTCAGACATGGTAGACAGGTTGCTCTAACAATGAGCTATGTCCCTATTCCTGGGTTAATTTCAGTAACTTGGAATTTGACAAAAGATCTCTTTTATAAGTAAAATTTCTTTGTAAGTAGTAAAATATTTAGGATGGAAATCATTCTAAATTATTTCAAATATCCGAAGAAAAAGTAAAAATTCTTACTGTAAAATATCAGTGTTGTAAATTGTTTATTTTTATAATTTTTAAATTATGATCATTATAATATATTATATATAATATATTATATTATAATTATATAAAATGTATATATATATATATATTATAATTATTTCTTACATTAAGGGCACATTCAGGAACTCATGTAAACATTGCTAAGAACAGGTGTTTTCTGAAAAGAGCGAAGTAACATAAAAGCATTTCATACCAGAGTTTGTAAATTTGTCAGTTTAATTGGCTGGTTTATATTGTCCATAATAGTTTCATGAAAGCAGCTATATTTAAATAAGTATTTCTAACTATTGAATTGTAATTGTAACTATTGTAATGTAAGATTGCCAGTCTTTTGCAACCTCATCTTAATTATTTGTCACAGCACGAGTCCATGCAAAATTATTGAAGATAATCTCTGACATCTGCAACTCACATTTGACTTCATTTCTCTCATCATTTTCGATGTGATCTTTTTGCATAAATACCAACATTAACCTTCTAGTGTAATTTGGACACTTGATTAGTAAGCTTTGTGTATGGGAATTAACTCTAAACATAAATGAAATTTGTAAATTTAGAAAAATTTAACATTTACTTAATCATTTTATCAAATGGATCGAATGTTTAATAATTTACACTTTAAAGCACATTTTATGACTATGTTTATCTTGTTATAGTATCATGAATTTAAATTTTAAAGTGCAAATATTTAGAATCATATTACTCTTAGTGATAAAAATGTCTTTTCAATTTTGCTAAATTTTCTCTTTGTAGAAAACAATAACTCAACTCTAATAATTGAATGGTTTATTAGAAATGTATAGAGATCAAGCCTTATAGACAAACAAGGACCATTATTGATAGCAGATTGATAAGGACCGTGATTGACAGCAGGTATATCTCTATACAAGAAGAAACACATGGGTAAGATCTTACATCCTGGAACTCAAAGACAAACGTCAAGCTCGCCATTTTAGCTTCAGAGGCAGTGTTTTTACAAGTTTTGAACACTAGATGGAACCAGAGGCAATCATGTAATCAACTAATAAGTAGACAGATATACAGCTTGAGTTATTTTAAGAAACTGTTTCATTAATGATTTAAGAACTTCATACAAAGTATTTTGAACATATTTTGAACATACGCCCCTAACTCCTTCCATATATAGTCTCTCTAACCTCCAATCCTTACCCACCCAACTTTTTCTTTTCCCCAATGAAATACAGATTTTGCTTTGCAAATAGACTTGCAAGTGGAGCTTTCCCTGACCTGTGGTAGACTTATCAGGGGTCAAACCATTAAACAAACAAACAAAAAACAAACGAACAGCAACAACAAAAAAACCGAACACTACCTCTCCAGCAGCTATTAAATGCCAATGTTTTTTTCAGCTACTGGGATTTCATACTGACATTCTGCTCTCTATATTGAGATTTTTGCCATGATTTGAGCTCATGCAGACCTTGTGCATTCTGTCACATTCAATATTACACATTCATATGTGCAACTGCCTTGTTGGTTCTAGAAAATATTGTTTTGTTGGTGTCACTATCCATTACCTCTGGCTCTTATAATCTTTCTTCCTCCTTTTGTGCAATGATGCCTGAGTCCTTATGGAGAGGGGTATGATATGTATATCCCATCTAGAGTTGGAAACTCCACAGTTTCTTATTCTATGCATTTTGACTAGTTGAGGGTTTCTGTCTTAATTGCCAGCTACTGAAGGGGGAGCTTTTCTGTTGAAGGTTGAGAGATGTTTTGAATATGAATTTATCAATAAATCATTAGGAGTCACTTTAACATTATCACCATGTAGAAAATAATAGTACTGAGTTCTCCTCTTGTAAGATTGAAGCAGTCATAGTTGCTCATGGCTGTCTGCCCCCAAGTGGAAAGCCACATGGAAACATTTTGTGGGCTGTATGGTTCTTACTGAGTATCCATCAGTCAAGGAGCACATAATCTTGGGAGAGGGTGCACAGAGGGGCACTCTCCCTTTATTGCAGGGAATAGGGTTATTTATAGGGTGCAGGCAGGGGAGTGTCATTGGTCACTGGGATGGGAGCAATTGGCTTAGATGAAGACACTAGGGTAGCCTCATCTCCATGTGGAAATGGACTCATCCCTATGCCTCCAGCTGGAGTATAAATAAGCATCAACAAATCCACATTCCATTGCTTCTGTGAAACAGGCAGTATTTAGCAGTTAGCTGGGTTCTAGCCAGGGCTAAGTGAGGAGCAATCCAACTCCTATCACTCTCAGGATGAGAAAATCTGGGGCTCCAGGCCAGCTTCAACTCACTCTTAGCTGTAGGAGAGCCCCACATCCTCTAAGGCCTATGACCTAACTATCCACAGGGTTTTGGTCTCTTGAAGCAGAACATAAATACAATCAGAAAACAGTTGATTACTCCAGTAAAATTAATGCTATTATTGCACCAGTAAGCATATTTTATCAGGCCAGTCATTGTAGCATTCAAGGTTCTCAGTTGAGTAAGATTGATAACTTTTCTCCTCCAGTAGTGTGCATACCCCCTGGAACCATAAATGATAATCAGCCAGAATGACACTTCTAAATAACATCTTCATTTCTTCAAGACCTGTGATTAAAAATGTGTTGTCATCACAATTAGAGTCTTATAGCCAAGTTTTGCAGGGTGGCTAAGAATGTTGTCAATAGTCTGTAATGGTGGAGGTATATGTGAACCTAGGAGCCAATAGCTCCTCAAACAGTAGCTGATTCCTCCTTTTTTATTTATCTGCTGGAGGATCGTGAATACCTACTGATACCTCTCTTCTACCTCCTTAACTGGTAATTCAAATGAAACTCTTTTAAGGTATGCATATGTATATGTTTATATTCCAGGAAGAGTCTCTAGTAATGTGTTTCCAAATGGCTTTTTTCAAAGATTTTCATATTTCTTCCCATATTCTCACCTGCACCTGTCTTCTCACAACCTGCTTTTCAACAACTATTAAATCCCTCCAATTCTATTATTTCCATTTAGCCCATTATAATGCCTTATTCCATCTGCTTCCTAGGGATCCCCTTCTACCATGGCAACTGATTAATCCCCTAACTTCTAGGTGCATTCCAAATAAAACCTACATACCGGATACCTGAAGATTCAAAGATAATATCTAGAAATGAAAGAAAACTGTGACATACATCTATTTGTGTTTGGGTTACCTGACTCAAGACGATTGGTTCTAGCTCCATCCACTTACCTGTGAATTTCTGTTGCAATTAAAAAGGTCCTGCCCAGGCCTTCTCGATTTGAGAGGTAGCACTGGCTGAAGGCCAACAGAGCCAGTGGCTCCTGGGCAGGAAGCTACAAAGATCACTAAGATCACGCATACAACAGGCAAAGGCACACTTTATTTCACCAAAGTAAAAAAGAACCTATTTGTAGGAGTCAGCCACTAATCAAGATGGTGACTCAGAAAGCTGTCCAGTCGGGTTTTTAAAAGAAACAAGGGATCCTCTGATTGGTCCGAAACTGAATATTGGATTGACTCCTTAAATGTCATGAGGAAACAAGGGTTTCTGGGAAAGTGAGTACTTGACATTAAACAGAGAGGTAAGGCCAGCACTAGGGACTCTAGACCTCTCAGGCATCATGAGGAGAGCCTATGAGAGGCTATTGGTGAAAGTGCAACCCAGTTGTCATAACAGACCCCAGTGTTTTAGAAATGCCAGGACCATTGATTGACTACTAAGAATAGCAGCAGCAATGGAGTTAAGCCATCTGGAGCCTGGAGGACAAGCTATGTGTGCTGCAGAGAGCAAAGCCAGAGATGTATCCTAAGCCATTTGGATACAACTAAGCCATTAGACATTGATAATGCTTTTCTGCTGTCCAAAGACATTGTCAAAAGCTTTATAGATGTTTAGTATCATTTGGTCATGTGCATTAGAAACCTCATAATTGTTTCTCTTGTAAATGGTTTTGCTGGTATAGTGTTACATTGTGCTGTGAAGGTAATGCATTTTATTTTCTTATACAAAAAGGGGAATTATTTTGGAAGTTTATTTTTAGATGTGTTTGAATAATTGTTTTTGTGCACTGTTAGAGAGAGGGATGCATAAGCCTTGGCATTTTGTATTGTCTTCAGATGTTGGATTGCTGTGGGGGATGTTTCATTGCTTATGATCTGTACCCGAGGAGTTCCGAATCAATAAAAACACCTTAGCTCAGTTGCTCAGGGTTTTACTATCAAGGTTGGTGCTTGCCATGATGGTGATTCCCTCTGCTGAAGTTTGACAGAGTTTGCATGTATGAAATGCCACAGCAACTTTCTGCTACATGATAAACCTGTAAATTGCTTTTAATGGGATTGATCATTCTCACAATATTAGTCCTACTGATCCATGAGTAAGCTTCCATTGTCTAACACCTTCTTCATTTTATTTCTTGAATTTCTTTACATGTTTATAATGTAAATCTTTCACTTTCTTAGTTAGACTTAATCCAAGAGAATTTTTAAAATGATTGTGAATGACATTGTTTTTCTGATTTCTTCCTCTGTAAGCTAGTTATCTGTATATAGAAAGGCTATAAATTCTTATATGCTGATTTTATTTCCTGCTACTTTGATAATCAAGCTGTGAATAATCATGAGTAAATTAAAAATCATTGTGTTAATTCTAAAACCAGTGGCTGGTATGGTCACAGAAAAATTATACTCTACTGTGCATATTAAGCATGTGAATGCCAAGCTCATGTCTGGAGATTACCAAATCAAAATGACAGATACTTTGATATACATGGTAATTCCATTTATGAGCCTGTAGGTATAATGAGATAAATATTTTCTTCAGTGATAATCCTTTTATACATTGCTGCCTTATTCAAATATTAAGATTGATGAATAATATTAATTTTGAGTTAAATACTATCTCCAGAGTTCCTATCTCCTATTATTGCATCATCCCTTCTCAGTCTTAAAGGTCAGCTCTACTGAGGGGAGGGTCAAAGCTTTCTGTACCCATTTCTTCCATCTGACTGCAACTGCAATATTTTGGAGAATTATGCTTTTCATATATTTCTCTCTAAGTTTTACTATTTTCTAAATCAAAATAAGATTGCTTCACTGAAACATCCTTGTTTTACCATACTGAGTACTATATTTTATAAGCATAAACACTATAAAGAATAATAAATAAGTTGGTATGAAACAAATTTCTTGGGTCTTCAGAGAGAGCTCACCTCCCTTGCAAAGGAGCAAGGTTTTACTTTCAGAACCCACATGTCTCAGTTCACTACAATTTATAACTCCAGAAGCATATCATATTAGAGCTTCTTCTTATATCACAGAGTCTTTCACATATGTGGTACACATAAACTCATGCAAACATACACACATACACTTAAAAATAAATAAATCTATATATAAATATCTTATACATATGTGCACACATTAATAATGATTGTTTATCTTGGCAAATTCTGTAGTATTATACAAAAGCAATTGCCATGTTGTTTATTGAAATAAATAATTTTTATATAATTTTTATATGTAATTTTAATAATATTTTAAAGACACTCAAAAATTTCATACTTCATTGTTCATCTTCAATAAAAATGTAGTTCTTCTTTGTGAAGAAATTTTTCTTTCACTCTTATGTGCATTAAAGTTTTGCTTATCATTCCTTCATTCCTTCAACTTTCAATGGATATTTACTGAAAGTGATTTTTCAGAAAGATATTTTATTACAAGGCTTGCAATTACATGGTTGTTAAGATGCATATTGGAAAATAAACAAATCTAACTAGTGTAAACCAGGAAGAATACAAGGAAGAGCTATGTCCATGCACCTGTGTGCGCAAGGGTCATTAGTCATCTAAACTGTGACTTAAATTAATATTGTTTCTTTCCTTCTTTTCCATTCTCAACCCTTCAAAATGAAAAAATAGTAATTTTCTTTTCCTTATTCCCATCCCTTTTTAAATGCTACTTTTATAATAATGTCCTGGAAACATCGTTGAAACAACACTCCCACACTTTTTAACTTATTCTTAATAACATAACATATGCAGACACAGACACACGCACACATACATTCCCCACACATCTCCCCCATAGGCTTTAATAGGTAAAGAGAGTTCAAGATGCTAATGTAGTGAAATGACCTGGATGTGACTGTTTTAGTATAGACACAGATATTTGGTTAAATTATTCACTTATTTTCCATTCGTTCTATAATATATTTTGGATGTTTAAACCACTGAATGAGTTAATTGAAAATACAAGGATAAAATATATACATTTGACTGAAAATACTGAATAAGAAGAAATTGTTGACTATTCATTTTAATTATAGATATGAAGCACCCTGGCTTGCTCACACTGTGAAGTTAGCATATGTAAGACTATTTCAGAATTTGGTGAAATTGAAATAGAGCTTTTTGTATTAAATTGTTCTGTGGTAAAAAGTGGTCATTTGGGTGTATATATCGTGTGTAATAGTCTATGATGAATTTTAATTTAGAGAAAATGACAGAGTTTTCCATTAGTATCACATTTTCTGTTACCTTCTACTGTCTTAAACGTCTTTATTTTCATCTATGTAAGATCTTATTTGTCCCCTGATATTGAAACACTGCATGGACTTCATGAGAAAATGTGAATAATGTCTATTCATCAGAAGAAGATATAAATAAATAGATTGGTCATTATTTATTATCCATTATCATTATAGAAGCAAAAAACATGGAGCTCAAAATCCTTATTTGTCTGTTTGAATTTTCGCTACCTCAAAATTTGTCATCTGGAAGAAATGTCTCTCCTTTCATGTAAAGTATGCTATAAATACAGCATTGTTGTGTCAATATGACAATATACTTAGCAAGAACAATCTTAGAGAATTAATATTTTGTTCACAATTTGTATTTGGTCTATTAAGGAAGAACTGGCATGGTGTAGCAATGGTAAGCAATGCCCAAATCCTAGTTTCTCATCAACTTCAAAATGTCTATTAGCTGTTAAATAAATCTACCAGTGAATTAAACAGTTGGAAAATCCAAGGCCTCCATGAACCTGTGCACTCTGAAAACACTATAGCTAACTAACACCCAGAAGTGTGCTTGCTAATCTTCTAGGCACCTCTCAGTTTTAACACTGTCAGTCAAAATAAACCATCACATGGGTGCTATTCTAAGAAGATTTTTCCAAAACTAGGTTGTTTCTGTGGTGTCACCCTGAGATATTTTCTAGTTTAAAAAAGAAAATTGTAGCATTCTTCTTTCCATCAAATAGTCATTGACTAAGTGTAATTATGAGAGCATTGTTTCATCCTCATACCATTTGAGAAGACTTTGTAAACACCAGGAATATTTTTCTCGATATCCTGACTTATCCCAATCTGTTGTGTATCATTGTTAAAACATTCCTTATGGATTTTTAGTAAAACATAAAGTCACTGAATTAAAAGATAGAGGTATATGTATCCTAAAATTATCATCATGAGTGGTATCTGAACATGCTACCCATTCTCTCCAAGGCTTAGGGACTATCATGAGGGAGTGAGGGGGAGATTAGAAAAGGAGGCTTGGGACATACTGGGGTAAAACAATATATTCTGAACATGACAGCACCCTTTCTATCATTAACTAATAGCAGCTATGATTTCCTGCATAAGGTCAAGACATTAAATATTCACACTTAGAGCAAGAAGGTTCTCATGCACTTCCTGAACTAGCTTAGGAAATAGAAGCAGTTTATGGTTGCTGGTAGAGAGAAAGTCAGTTTTCCTCAAGGATATAGCCTCTGGTCAGTCAACCATCATCCAGGGTATGTCCACCTACTCACAAATATACAGGCAACATAAATGAGACTTGATAGACTATCAAAACTAGAAAAAGGAGTGGACATAAAGTCATGAATGGGTATAAAGTAAAGAGTTGAGGGGAGGAATTGGGATAAATATTATAAAATACATTTTTTACATGTCTGAAATTCTAAAAAATAATGGAATAAAAATGTCAAAATAAGATGTGGCATCATAAAATAGTACTGTAAGGCTGTGATTCTCAACCTGTGGGTTCTGACCTCTTTGGGGGCTCATTACACTTTTACAAGAGTCCCATAAGACCATTGGAAAATATGTATTTCTGATGACCTTAGGAACTGAGATACTGCTCCTCTGTCTCCAGGAGAGTCTTCTCACATGCAGATACCCTAACATACAAGTACCTGGAACTGAATTAAAGGATCACTGCTTTAGGAAGGTTGAGAACCACTGTGTTAAAGTGTGACTTATTTTGGGGAACCTTTGACCAAGTTGAAGAATGTGAAGGAAAAAATGATTGTGAATCCCAAGGATGTATTTAGGAAAAAAACACTAATATAAAATAAAATAGGAAGTTATTTAATTCTGGATGCCATCTCTGTGGCTTCTTTGTAAACTTAAACTTCCGTGGTTACTTGTTTGTACAAACAGAGGATTTCAAATAACTTTTCATTATATGTTAGATATATGATATATAAGACTGCATAGACCATTTTTTTCTTAATTTAAAAGCAAAATAAAACATTTTACTATAATGATCAAAATTCTATCATCATCATCATTAGAAAAGGTTTTTTTTAGCTTCATTGTGGTATCAGAAATTTGTAGTCAGACAAAAACAATGTCTACAAGATTCATGATTTTTGTAAATTTATACATCAAGTTTTCTTTCCATATAATGCAGTTAATATAGTTGTTAGAGGTGGAAATATAAGGTAATATCTCAATTTCCTTATGCATGGAGGCCAGTTAATATGAATGTTTATATTTAAAAATTAACTCATGATCTTTAGTAGCATACCACAAAGCAAAAATACCAAGATTTTGGTAAAAAAAGGCCACTACTAAATGATGAGATACTTCTGGTACATTTGTACAATGGAAAGTATGGGCAATTTTCTGGTTAAAAGAATGTTGCAGCAAGGTTAACTCTTTTCCTTAATGAAATAGACTGAAGGAAATCATATAATAAGGATGAATATTACATTTAGAAAATATTGGTGATTTTTGATTATCTACAACATTTCAAATTCCAATTAATGAAAAGATGCTACAAATGATATATTTTAAATATATAGAAGAATTCCTTTTACAAAGCTTTTTATCTAATATACATTTTGAAAATTAAACTATCACTGTACATCTAAAAAGTTATTGCATGATAATATTTGAAGAAAGAGTTTTTGATGACCAATTACTCATGCAATGCTCTACAGTTGTAGTAATGAATAAGTAGATAAAAACAATCAGATATGAGAAATGAAAGAAAACATTTTGGTGTTCAAAATTCTGATCACTCAGAAAATAATTGAAATGAGTATGGTTGCTATAGAATTGAGAGTATATTCAGACAAGACGACTATGAAAATAACACGTAGGATTATTATTCTTCTAAATTGGGAATGGAGGATAATGTTTAAAAGATGAAAGGGTAAGGATGAAACGTGTAGATTGTAGAAATCATTAAGGAAAGAGAAATTTCTGTTTCAGTGAGTTTTATTATAATTCCCAGTAAATGTGTATACTCATCAACAGAATCAAGTGTGAAGTATGAAAATGACAGAGATTCCATTGTTGAGTATTCCCAGGAAAATACTGAGCCAGGAAGCTCATTAAGTTCAATATTAGGATTTAAAAGAAAAAAAAAGAAAAGAAGGAAGACTGGCCCTCAAGAGAATTACGTCCCAACAGTCCCAGTTGAAAATAAATGTGATCATGCAGTTAGTTCTGGCATTGCAAGCAAAGATGGAAAGACTCACTGGACTCAGGTACATTTACGGATGGCTATTTACAAAAGTAGAAGAAAACTGACATTGTAATATATTTGAAACATGAGGAATACAGTTGATGAACAGATGAATTCATGGCTTAATCTGCTTAAGTACTTACATAAATCCTGAGCCTAATGACTAATACATATGTTTTAGATATTTGTGAATTTGTGTGCCATCATTTTTTTTGTATAAGATTTGTAAAGTATATGATATCTTTATATTTATAAAGACACATTTTATTCATATACAATTTATTTTTAAAATCTGTGCACCCATGATGTAATGTGGGCAACTATTTGATTTCTTCTAGCTTTATTCCAATAATAACAGATTGTCTACATTATGTATAGCAATATGTAACAATTCATTTTGTATATAATTGCATCCATAATATGTTGATTATTATAAAGTGCAATGCATATTTGCCTTTTCCAGCAACAATAAAGATGCCCAAAGATACTATACATTCTAAAATCACAAATTCACATGTTAGGAAAGGGGTAATGTAACAGAATTTTTTTTCTGTTCCCATTTCAGATAAATGAAAAGTCAATTTTGTAAGACAAAATGTTCAGTGGTATTGGTTAAACTCTGTTATTCCCAATACTTTTTCTGGGTTTTTATGTTTTCTGAATATTCATAAGTTGGATTTAAGTGAATAAGCAATAATTAAAAATTGTGTACCATTGACGAGGAGTAGTCATACCTTTAAATAAACAATTTTTCATTTTCAAAAAATGCTATAATACTACTAATGTGGCCTAAACAGTATTTATTTATTATATGAAAAATTGGCTGTTTTTTATAATTAATTTAAGCAAATATTACACCAAATGCAGTCAGTATACTGAAAAATATTAACTCTCTGACCTTGTTGGTTAAGAGAATAAGAAGCTGTGTATGTGTTGTCAGTTAATTTGATATTTCCTTTTTATTATTTTGAATGTGGAGGAGCTTCTATTTCATTCAAATACATTTACTGATAATGTGTGGTAGAGACTGAGGACAGAAAAAAAGAATTACCTCTATATTTGTAACTCAATATAGATCAAACTTCTACAATAGAAACTTTGGTTAGTATAAAAATTTCTTCTTGCCTAGGCTGCTTCTTCAGTTAACAATGCATTATGTTTTGATTTCAAGATAATATCACCTATTCAAACAATATATCATACACTAACACAGAACTGATAATTTATCTGATCATTTAGACCAAGAACAAAGAAGAATAGATGAAGACAATATTCCTGATTACCAGAATTCTTTTTCTTGGGAATTACTTGTAAGCCTACGTTGAAATGTTTTTATTCATAGTGTTTCTGGTTATTTATTTCACTATTCTGCTGGAAAATCTAGGCATATCAATTGGAGTAGATCCCCAACTTTATACTCTAAAATCTAATGGCCAGTGGTAATATCTTGCTATGATTGTGTGAACTTGACTACTTTAATTTTCTGCTTCTTTAATTTTGTAAAAGTTTCAGTGGTTCATTTAGTAATCAAAATTTTTTTAAAACAACTCATAAGTAATATGATATACATATATATTTTTTGCTTGCTCAAATAGTAACAAAATTAAAGCCTTGCAAATATAAATCCATGTTAATTCAAGTCCATAGTAATTACTTTCGGAAAGGATTCATTATAGAAAAAGTAGATTAATTTATCAATGTAAATGAACAAGCATAACACAATAAACAGCTATAAAAGCAAAGATAAATACAAGAAACAAAAGACATGTTACTCAGAAGATCCTAATATTTTTCAGGTTATTTACAATCCAATTAATATGGGCATTTTGTAACAATCTTGTCATATTGGTTTGATCACTTTCTTTATAAGAACGTTTGTCTTGAGTCTGGCGATTTGATCTTCACATCACGAAAGCAATGAGTGATGACAAGTGACACATGGCTTAATGAAATAGGTATCATTAAGAAAATGTATAAAACCATAAGAAAAGATTGCTATAAAATCGCTGAAAATTTTTGGAAATGGCATAATATGGAAATTAGCATAGCTATTTTCATGAGTTTATTTGTATTTGATGTTATCGTTAAAGATTAAATGAATTTTTATTAATATGATGAATGTGATCCTTTTTCTCAATAATATGAAATGCTGAGCCTTTATTTTTTTGTACTTCCTATAAGGTTTTGAGGGGTTTTTTTTCCAGACATGTTTTGATCTGATATCAAATTCTGACTTCTGAACACTAGTGCATTTGAATGGACATAATCATGTCTCAGGAATTATTTATTAATTTATATTAAAATTATTAGCTGCCACCATTAAAAGATTTGGGAGGAATTTTTAGTGATCATACCATTTTAAAAGTGATTTGTGTCTAGACTGTTTTATGGATACACAGAAAATTCTCTACATAATGAAATTTGAGACTGACTATTAACTATAATTTTCTTGTCTAGATAAATTAAATTTCAGTCCATCTATATTTTGAATGCTTTTTTCAAACATTAATACAAATAACAAAGAAGAATGGAAAAAGAAAACTGTTCTTCATTCACCAAATTTCTTTTATTGGGAATTACAAATAACTCTGTGATGGAAGTCATTCTATTCATTGTATTTCTTCTCATCTATCTCATGACTCTTGTGGCAAATATTGGAATGATTGTTTTGATCAGAATGGATCCCCAGCTTCACACACCAATGTACTTCTTCCTCAGCCATCTCTCTTTCTCAGACCTCTGATATTCTACTGCAGTTGGACCAAAGATGCTGGTGGACCTATTGGCCAAATATAAATCTATATCTTTTATTGGCTGTGTCACACAGTTTTTCTTTACCTGTTTCTTTATAGATGTTGAGGGCTTGCTGTTGGCAGTGATGGCATTTGATAGGTACAAGGCCATCAGCAATCCCCTGATGTATGTAATAGACATGTCTCGTAGTGTTTGCTACCAACTCCTGGCTGTAGTTTACCTCTTAGGACTAATAGATACTCTGATGCATACTATAATAACATTTGGCCTATGTTTTTGTGGTTCTAATGAGATTAATCATTTCTTTTGCGATATCCCTCCTATCCTGTTACTGTCTTGTTCAGATACACAAGTTAATGAATTAGCAATATTGATGTTTTCTGAGTTTATTGAGATGTGTGCCATTCTGGGACTTCTTGTCTCTTACTTTTACATCCTTTCCTCAGTCTTGAAGATCTCCTCTACTGAGAGGAGGTTCAAGGCTTTTTCCACTTGTGCTTCCCACCTGACTTCTGTTGCAATTTTTCAGGGAACTCTGCTCTTTATTTACTTCCGGCCAAGTTTCTCCTACTCCCTAGACCAAGACAAAATTGTCTCACTATTTTACACCCTAGTAATTCCCATGTTCAACCCTCTAATTTATAGTCTGAGGAATAAGGATGTGAAAGAAGCCCTGTACAAATTGACACACAAAACGTGGTTTAAATAATTGTATTATATGTGTATTTGTTCAATTTATAGTAGTGATTTATGTAAAATTATATTGCATGAATCATAGGAAAGTTTTGTCATTTAATTTAACTTATTAAATACACATTTCCTTTAAATTTTATAAAATTTATATATAAAATGATGTGGTAGATACACCAATGATTCATGTTTCATTATTTCTCAGGAATTTGTATCTGGTACATATCTGCAGAAAATTTCTTGATTATTTAACTTGTAAAAATTGCATTTATTAATTTGTTCAATTTTAATTGCATTGGGCTTTCTTGATTTTTATGGGTTGCCCTTAATCATATTTTATTGCCTTGTATTGAACCACAGAGAAACCTCTAAGTTGTTAGAGATGAGTCTTATATTCAAGTGAAAGACATAGACATTTACAATATATTCAAAAATTCCTAATTTTTTGGAAAGAATAAAATTTTATTTTATTTGTAAATAAAAATTATTTCAATCATAATGTACAGCAATGTCTCTTTACGCATTGTGTTGAAGGAAAAGATCCTTGGATAAATTTTAGGACCATTAGTTATAAAATATATACATATGTTGAGGAGGAAGAAAGGGACTTCATCAAAGGGCTTGCAATTATTGAACTGTTTATGTACAGGAGTCCAAATAAGCTGGAAATATATAAACATAAGTAGATTAAAATAGTAATAACACTGACAGGAGCTGTTGTTAGAAACATGTGTGTATAAGATTCATCATCAGTAATATAATCTGTGATTTTGTCCAATGTTTCTTTTCTTCTTTGCCGTTCTCATGATGGCATTTTGATATTTTGATATTTTGTTATTCAGAAATTTTTTCCTTCATTCTCTTTACCTCTTAAATGATATTCTAATAATTATACCCTTAAAGCATTGTGCAAAACACTCTTTCATTAACAGTACCCCAATGTCATGGTATAAGCAATTTTTCTGAAGGTCTGAACATTTCAACTCTATAATAAATTTGCATTATCTTTTGTAGATCAAAACAATTAAATAAAATAACAGAAAATATAATAATTGAGTAATTGTTTGACATTGATACATACGCATTCACTGCATTAAACACACACACATACACACGCACACAGGCACACACACATGTGTTTAATACATAAGAGCTTGAGATGCTAGTGTAATGAATCTACCAAGATCTAGGTATTATCTTCATGAAAAGGGAAAGTAGATTTACAGGTATTTTATTGACTCCTTCAGTTATTGTTCATCTCTTCTGTAACAGCTTTTCTGATGTTTAAAGAATGAAAAAGTTAATTTAATGTCCATGGATAACATCTGTACATTTGACAGAACACAAAGTTATATTATTAATTGTTCACTTCAATTATAGATGTGAAAGAAACTGGGTGAATACAAAGTGTTAGTGCACCTGCTTAATAGTATTTCAAAATGCAATGAAATTCAAATTGTGCCTCTCCTTTTATATTGTTAAATGTGGTAATTTAGGTGTATATATCATGTGTAAATATCTATGCTGAATTTTGATTTCAATGAAATTATTAGGGTTTTCCAACAATATCCCACTATCTATTAACTTCTGCTGTGTTAAAGTGATGACTTATGAGGATTGCTGTGTTTTTCTATGTACTAGTTTCTAATCCAAAAGCATTGGTGTTAGGTTGTAAGTGCTTTTAGGGAAAATTAATTCCTAAGCCCCAAGAATTCAGGAATATAATCAGTTAATAAAATTTAAAGCAATTGGGGATATTTCTCTGTGCTAAGAAAAGCCAGTAACACTAGATTGTCAATGAAATGGAAATCGAGTTTTCCCTAGAAATCAAGACTGATGGTGCCATGATGTGACACAACAACCTCAGAATTGAGCCATATTCATTTTTATGAATTATGATTCCACTGTTTCATTTGATTGCATATGACTTAGTTAGGGTTTCTATTCCTATGACGAAACACTAAAAGAAAAAGCAAGTTGTGAAGGAAATGGTTTATTTGGTTTACCCTTCCACATCACTGAAGGAAGTCTGGACAGGAACTCAATCAAGGCAGGAATTTGGAAGGGGGAAGTGATGCAGAGGCCATGGAGGGGGCACTGCTCACTGACTTGATACCTATGGCTTCCTCAGCCTGCTTTCTTTAAGAACCCAGGACCACCAGTCCAGGTATAACTGCACCCACACTGGGCTGGGCACTTCCACATCAATAATCAATCAAGAAAATGCCTTACAGGCTTCCCTCCAGCCTAATTTTATGTAGGTTATTTTCTCAATTGTGGTTCCCTTCTCTCAGATTACTATTCCTTGTGTCAAGTTTATATAAAGCTACCTAATATAACTGAACCTTCTCAATTTGACACACAAAGACCTCAATGTTAGGCCACAACATTTCTTTTCTTTTCTATTCCCAATATCACACATTAATATTGACATTAAAACATAAAACACTTTACAAACTTAAAAAGTTCTACAGTATTTAAATTTTTAAACAATAATTCAGTCTCTTAAAAATGTCCAGTCTCTTTTAAATTCCAAAACTCTGGGTACCTAAAAATAAATAAATGAATAAAATACTTTTTTTAATCCAAGAGGGAAGAACCAGGCCACCATTACAATCTGAACAAAGCAACACCATACTCCAATACTGTAAACAAGTCAGTGTCCAATATCTGGGATTCACTATTGATCTTCTGAAGTACTCAAAAAGACTTGGGTCACTTCTACAGCTGTGTCCCTTGCAATAAACATAACTTGTCTTCTAGACTCTGGCTGATGCTACTCTACAGTTACTGTTATTTCTGGTGGCCTTGCAATGGTACTAGCATCTCCAAATTGCTGGGATCTTCTATTGCAACTTGGTTACACTTTCACCAATAGCCTTTTCTGGGCTCTTTTCATGGTGCAAAGCTTCAATTTTCTTCCATGGCTCCTTAAATCCTGGGCTGCCACTGTTACTCCATTTTATATTCACCAATGGCCTCTCCTGACTTCTCATAGTGCTAATATTCAGATTTTCTCAATGACACCTCCATTCCTTCAAAACCATTACCACCTGATGTTGAGGCCTTGTGACTAGAGCTCCTCCATTTTAGATTCAGACTCCATCTTAGTTGGCTTAAATTTAAGTTTCCATTTCCCTGAAATGGGGCCAACCTCCAAAAACACAAAGCCAGAACCTGTACCTTGCCCCTCACCTGCCAAGGAAAAAAGGAAGCCACAAGTACCTTGCCTATCTCCCTACCCCTCACTTGCCAGTAAAAATAAAGGTCAGTTGCTGCTTCTGTCCTCCAGGCATAGCTAATCTGAGAAAACACCTGTTTCATGATTTCCTGTTTATAAGCTGTATGAAATTCACTCTTGAGGGTGCATCCCATCTGTGTTTGGAGTGTGTTGCTCCTGGCCTTTTTTCTTTTGCTAAATATATCTTGCTTTGGAATGAAATTGGTGTGTGTGAGAGTTACTGTCTCGTCAGAGACCCCCAACACTGGGAGGGTCTTACACATGACAAATTTGCTGCCAACACATTGTACAACCTTGGTGGCTTCTGGCACACAGCAATTGCATCTGTTGACTCTGAGGAAATGCTTGCCAGAATATTTTACTCAATGCCCACAATTTCTTCCTAAGAAAACTTGACTTTTCAACTTCAGTATCCATTTCCTCAGAAAAACAAAGGTTTTACTTTAGTGTTTCTGGTCTCTTGTTAACACACCTGATTCTTCAGCTCCAACTGACCAAAAACTATAGATTCTTCACACAAATGGCCCAGAAGCATCTTTGCGTTCCTGTACAATTTCACAAGCCGGTCTCCTCTCCATCATCTGCATTGATTTCAACACTGTTACCGTCTAAGCTCCTACAGAACAGTCTACAGATCTCTCAATACTCAAAGGCTTTTTTGCCCAAAGTTTCAAAATCATTCCACAATATTCCCCAGAACAATATGGTCAGGTCTATCACATCAATACCACACCATCCTGGTTCCAATTTCAGTCCAATCTAGGGTTACTATTGCTGTGATAAATCTCCATGACCAGCATAACTATGGAAGAAAGAATTTATTTGGATCTTTGTAATAGTATGCCACTGTGTCAGCTCAGAAGACAGGACAAGGAAGCTTATTCATATCTATAAACTTGGCCAGACCTCAGCAGAGGGAATGACCATCATGGCCAGTGTCACACTGGTGGAACCCTGAGAGTCTCAGCTCAGGTGTTTTTATTGATTCAGAACTCCTTCGGTGCAGATCATAAGCAAACAAACATCCCCCACAGAAACCCAACACCTGCAGACAATACAAAATGTCAAGGCCTATGCATCCCATTTTCCAACAGTAAACAAAAACAATTATTTAAACACATCTAAAAATAAACTTCTACAACAATTCCCCTTTTCATATAACAAAAAAAATGCTTTACCTTTACTACACAATTTAACACTACACCAGCAAAAATATTTAAAAAAGGAACAATTATAAGGCTTATAATGCACACGACCAAATGATACCAAACATCTATTAAGCTTTTCACAATTTCTTCGGACAGCAAAAAAAAAAAACACTATCAGTGTCCAATTATCTGGAATTAACTCACAATATTCTGAGCTTCTCCAAAGAGCTTGGATTACTTCTCAGGCTTTGTCCTCTATAGCACACACAGTTTGTCCTCCAGGCTCTGACTGGCTGTACTCTACTGTTGCTGTTCTTGATGATCACCCTATGGCACTGGTATCTTCAGAACACCACGGGGTCCCTTGCTGCAACTAGGCTGCACCTTCACCAGTAGCCTCTTCTGGGTTCTTTTCATGATGCCAAGTCTCAACTTCTCTGCATGACCTTTTCAATCTGGGCCTTCAGCTGGGCTGTACCTTCAATAATGGCTTCTCCTGGCCTCTTACAGTGCCAAGTCTCAGCTGCTCACCAAAGACCCCTTCATTCCTTCAAAGCCAGTACCAGCTGGGTGACCCTTAAAGGACCTAGTTAGCTGCCAGCATGAGATACAATCTAATAAAGTTCTGGAAGATAGTTTCTGTGTGCTGACCCTAGGGAAACATGTTCTAGGTTTTAAGATAGTCTGGTTTGTTGGAAAAATAACTAGTCATTTTGTTGGCAGTATATGGGTCCTCCTGTAGATGAAATTCTTATCACCATCATCAGGAGTTATCATCATCATCAGTGCCTGGATAACTTATCTTTCTTTAGTAAAGTATGCAGAAAAAAAAAAAAAACTGCTCAGTTTAACTAAGTTCTGTTTACTCCAAGCTGCACCTTCCTCAACAAGGGGTTCAGGGCTGGTGAGAAGAATATTGGTAAATTCTTGGCAGTTTGACATTGTTTTTAACCACCGCAAAGGGAAAACATACAACTCCTTCCATAGATCTCAAACAGAACTTCTTGAGCTTCACACACAAACAACGCAGCTATCAGAAAACTCAGTTTCTGAAACAATACACTACTGCGAGTGTCAGGAGAGAGGATTGGGTCCATGATCAGGAAAAGCAGTAAGAATCTTGCTTTTTTCTGCTTCCAAGATATTCTATATCTCCAAGTGCCTCCATTCTGTGGCTTTCGCCTTGGAGTCTTTTTTTCCCTCATTTATTTATTAATTTCACAGCCTTTTCTCTTTATAGAAGCTTATTTCCTTTCTCTCTTCTTTTCCTTTGGGAGCCTTCAATTAATACTTTAATCTCTATCCTCTTGTAGCTTCCCTGAGCATATTTTACTGGACTCTGTGAGGTCTGAAGTTTCTTTCTCTTCTTCCTTCTTTCCAAGTTGAATTGACTTGCATGATGCCCTGCCCCACATTGGTATGCCATTTGTAGCAGTATGCCACTGTGACAGCTCAGCAAACAGGACAGGAGGCTTATTCATATGTGTAAACTTTTCAGACCTCACTAGAGGAAAACACCTTCATGGCCAGCACCATACCAGATGGTGGAACCCTGAGAGTCTCAGCTTGAGTGTTTTTATTGAGTCAGAACTCCTCAGATGCAGATCATAAGCAATCAAACATCCCCCACAGAAACCCAACACCTGCAGATAATGCAAAATGCCAAGGCCTATGCATCCCTTTTTCTAACAGTGCACAAAACCTATTTTAATATAACTAAATATAAACTTCCACAACAATTCTTGCTTCCTCATTACAATTTACCGTGGAAGGAAGAAGTCAGGAATGGAACTAAAGCAGGAGCTGATGCACAGTTCATAGAGAGGAATTGCTTACTGGCTTGCTCCCCATGTTCTTTCTCAGATTGTTTCTCTTTAACTCAACACCACTTGCCCCATACACAATGGATTTAACCTACCCACATTATCACTAATTAAGAAAGTACAGGATTGCCTACAGACCAATCTATAGAAGGGGCAGTTTTTTTCAATTGAGGGTACCTTTTCTTCAGTGACTCTACATTGTGTCAAGGTGACATGAAACTAGCCAGCACAATATATTTAAGAACAACATGAGTGACTTCATACTTGAATGAAAAAAATCTCATAATCACTCCAGTCTTTGTAAATTTGAAGTAGAAACGGTGATGATTAAAAGGGTAAGAAAAATTTAAAATACTAGAAAAGGGATTTACAAGTATATCTGTAAAAATAAACAATGACTTAAAGAACAAACAAAAGAAGATATGAAACAATTCCAGAAATTCAGAAATATGAAATACAGAAAAACTTAAAAGAAAATTGTACACTGAAAACAACATGAAAATTCTATACAAAAGGAGATAAAAAATAAAACATTAGGCTTGGCCTTGGTGGCACATACCTTTACTCCCAGGAGGCAGAGGCAATTGAATATCTGTGAGTTCAAGGCCAGCCTGATCTACACAGTGAGTTCCAGGACAGCAAGGGTTACAACAGAGAAACTCTGTCTCAAAAAACAAAACAAAACAAACAAATAAACAAAAAAACCAACAATATTGGAACCAACAAAAATAGAAGATTGAGAAGAACAAATAATGTCTGAAAGAAGACACAAAGAAGTATTGCAACAGGGATTCCACAAAGAAAATCCCAAAATATTAAGTAACAATAAGTAAAGCATTTTGAACCAGAACACCCAAGAACTCTAGACCATGAAGAAACATAAAAAAAAGAAGGAAACATAAAAGTGAGTTAATGGAGTAAAAGAAAGAGCTAAATTTACAAGTAAAGACAGAAAGCCTATTCAATGAAATTATATGAGATAAACATCCATATCTGGAGAAAGAAATGAACATGTAAGTACAAGAAACACTCAGAACTGCAGAAAGACATGGCCAGAGAAGAATGTTGCTCTAAGATGTCGCAGTAATAGGGCCATAAGTACAAATAACAACATATTAAAAATTATAAGAAAGCCCACATAACATGAAACCTCTCCAACAAACCACAACTCTTATAATCCTTCTCTGGGGTCTAGCCCAATGAGTCTCCATAATTCTCCCCATCTCCTCACCTTTTCCAGTAGTCCAGAATTATCCCAGGTCTCATATCCCATGCCCATATACAGTTTGGCTACCCCAGAATATACCAAAGCCTACCTCTAGGATTCCACAGGACCTGCTACCCCCCTGCTTACTTCTATGCTGCGTCTCAGGTCTCCACCAAGTAAATTAAAACCTTACATTCTAATCTTGGACCAGGAAGCACCTTTTCCACTAGCCCAGTGAAAATGTCTATGTCTACCTGACTTCATTACTCCAAAGCAATTAATCCACATCCTTGATCATGCCCCAAATGTGTCTATCCACATAAGACATTCAAGAAATCAATATGTCCATATATCATTAAAAAATACTGTTCATCAGAAAAATCAAGAGAGTTTATTTCTTTAAAAACTATCATTACTATAAACATATCTGTCAGTGAGAGTTACCTTGATGAATCCTAGAACACAATATGCATACAAATAAAGCATAAACACTGTCAAATAGTTAAATGAATTTTCTTGAAAGACAAAGAAGCAGCTCAATGAACACAAGGAGAAGGGACTGAAGGAGAGTTAGAAGTCCAAGAAAGCACAAACAAAAGCTTGATGGAAATGAGGAAGACATGTAGGACTCAGGAATGGTATTCAGTAATTAAGTAGAAACACTAAAGAAACTCAAGGTGAAATGAAGATAGAACTGAAAAGCCCAATAACTAAACTATAGAATAAAAGAATATCTTTGTAAGCAGATGAATGAAGTACAAGATAAAACATCTGGACTTAAAGTAGAGAATCTAGACTAAATAATCAAGTAACTTGAAAAAAAAAAAACAGAAATGAAATACGAAGAATGAAGAATCACTATAAAGAATGAAAAAAGAGGCCTTTAATTTGAAAGAAAGAAAGGAGGGGTACATTGGAGGGTGTGAATGGGTAAAAATCAAAGGGGCAAATGATGAAATTATATTATAATCTCTGAAAAAGTAAATAATTCATTGTCAGAGAATAATATCAACATAAAAAAGAATCATATTAGACTAACATTTCACCTCTGAAGAGAAAACCTAAAAGTAGAAATATTTGCAATGCTATATTTCACCTGTGATGGTAAATATCTGCTTTTAAATATTAATATATACAGCAAACTTATCCTTTTAATTAATAAAAAGACAAAGATTTAAAAAAAAAAACAGGCATAAACAAAGCCTGTCCCTGACCATTAAGATGGCATTGCCTGGGAAAGGAATAACAATTCTCTCCAGTGCAGACACCATACTGGAAGAGTAGGTGATCAATAAGGAAAAGACTCCTCTGTGGCTCTTTTGTATTGTTTGGTACTTTTTGTCTCTTGAGATTTTTTGTTCGTGTGCTTGTTTTTGTTCCTTTGACTTTATTTTTTAATTTTTAATTTATTTGCTTAGATTTTTCTATATTGGTTTTGTTATTTTATTTTAAAGTGAAAAAAACGTAGTGTTTTCCCTGAGTAGTGGGGAGGTTGGAAGAATCTGGAGAAAAGTTGCAGAAGGAAAGAATATAATGAAAATACACTTTGTAAATATCTTAAATGAAAATTTAATTTATTACTTGAATGATTGTAGCCAGGATATTTAAAAAAGCATTAGTAAACAGGCTATGTAACCTGCTCATTTAAGAGGAAGGAAGTCAGCCTCCACCAGAAGCACAAAGAATAGAACTTTCCTTAGATGAATAGTTGAACAAAATGGAAAAGAGAAATGCTGAAATTATGTCATGATCTCAAAAACAAAGGGAAGATCTACTACAGAATCAATTATATCTAGTTCAACAAAGTAACAAATCCACATGCAGATGTTGCATAGGTAAATAGCAATCAATAATGAAACCAATAAAGAAAACAAAAAGGAAAATCATAAGAATGCATGAGGTTCCCCCTCAAGAATAATTCTAAGTCCAAAAGCCCTGAATTATGCAATTGCATGGCATAGATCAGCTATTTATATTAGAAAACTAAGATAACTAAAAACTACGTTAAACAATATCAATGACAAAGATATTCATTAACAGAGAAAAAATTTAAAAGTTGTTTTACAAAGTAAATGAAAGTCAAAGTTTTACATGAGGAATTGTGTTTGGTGACAAATCTGTATTGTTTTAAACTCAGAGGATTTGCCTTCACAAGTCCTGTACTTAATAAAGAGTTCTTAGAAAGCAAAGTTGTAAGGCAGACACATTTTATAGTTGATTAAAGTTGGACAAAGATCATTTCCTATGCAGGAACGATTTAATAATTTAATGCAGTTATACATAAGATGGTAAAACATTGTTGAGAGAGAGAGAGAGAGCACTATCTTTGCACTAACAGTAGAGATTTTATAATGCATACACAAAATTCTAACCTAGGTACAAATTCTGATCTCTACAAAGGTGAGGTTTCTGCATGCTACTGTGGTACAATAGTGGCAAATACATTGTGGGAATAATCATTCACTCTCTGATTGGATTTAAGGCCCACCCCACAGGACAGATGTTTTTGTATACATTTTGTCTCGTATCTATTTGTGAAGTTTTTATCTTATTGGTCTTTTGTTTGTATTTGCTGGTTTCTCATTCGTTGTTTTTACTGTGTGTGTATTTCTTATGTTTTTACCATTCTTTTTTCTTTCTGGGTTTTTTTTTTTTTTTGCCTGATTATTGACTGTTTAATGAGAAAGAGAAAAAGAGCATATTTTCTGTATGTTTATAGATGGCAAGTGTGTGAAGGTTATTGGAGGTGTAGTTAGAGGGAAACTGTGACCAAAGTAAATTGAATAAATAATATTATTAAAAAAGAAAGGCCATGGATTTGACAGAGTATAAATGGTAGTATGTGGAAGGTTTTGGAACGAGAAAGGTCAGGGGAAAAGATTTAATTATATTATATCTCAAAAACCAAAAGAAATAAACAAGGGATGTTTCTAAATTACCAACATGCTACAATAATTAAGAGCAACTAAACTTAGTTTAGAGATGAAGAGATCTTTATAGTTTTCTTGAAAATCTTTCTATAAAACACATTTTCAAAAATAAAGATCCTAGTACACAAAAACTATGTTATTCTAAATACATTTCATCTCTATTTCTAGTTGCTTTTGATCTTCTGTCAGTAAATCTAAATAAAAAGATTTTATTTAAACATACACTGTTAATGAACTATTACTCACACATACATTTGTTTAGGGATTCTAAGAATGCCTATTAGACATGTATGTTAGGATAACAGAGATCACAAATATATACCTGTTGTTAAATATATTTTTAAGACATACAATGATACTTATGCAGAATCAGAAGTAAACGAAACAAAGATTTGATAAAACATGTAAGACTCTCACAGTTTTTATTTCATCAGGGATATTTTCTCAAAATACAAAAAAATATATAATAAACAGAAATTAATATGAGCATTATGAAAAAACACTTTCATATTCTTTAGAGTTCTACTTTTACAAGAAGCAAATCAACATATGACAACAATAAGGTCTATAGACAAAAATAATCTAGTCAATGCCTGTCATTGATCATGATGGAATCAGTAATAAAGATGAAAATGTAAAACCAGTAAAACTGCTGCATAACTTATAACAGAAGGCATAGTCAGGAATCTAATTAATTACATTCAAATAAGAGAAAGACTGGAGGAAGAGCCTTAAGAGATTTAAGTCCCAACTGTCTCTTTTGAAATCAATAGATAGACCTTTTGTTCAGGTGCTAGAGAGTAGGGTAGGAAGATGCTCATCTCAGGTAGGTTTCTGATGGCTGTGCTTTATACAAAATAAGTTAATTTTCACTTTCTTAAAAAGTGTTAAAAATAAAGCTGATGGATGTATAAATAAACAGCTTAACCCTGAATTATTAGATAAAGAAAAAGACAGAGAACATATTCCATTTAATGGCCAATAGTGTTCTTTCTTAAAACCTGAGGGAATTTGATTATTTTTCATTAGTGTGAGAATTAAAAGAACATAGTGGTGTTACATTAATGATGGATATAAGTTACTCATTACTTGTCATGTGATTGTCAAATGTCAATTTTAAATTTTTTCTAGACTTATTCAAATAACTATGGCCATGTCAAACTTAAATTTCTGATATTTGTTCATTCAAACCTAGAAAGAGTACATTATTGCTGTTTTAAGAATACATAAGTCAATACATAAATGAAAGGGATATACAGCTACCTCTGTATCCACACAAAAACAGGTCTACGTAAGAAAGAAGGCATTGCAATTCTGAAATTTTGTTATACGGAAATGGAAAATCATATTTCTCAAATAGAATGACACTGGACATATCAACCACTCCAGGAAAGGACTCATGACTCCACAGGTTTTTGATGTTTTTATATTTAGATACAGCTTGGTTGATATTTTTTTAGTGGTTGCTTTATTTTGATTTATTGGTTTTGGGTGGTTTAGTTTTTGTATTAGATCTTTGTTTATTTCATTACAAAGACACTAGAGTTGAGTGAATCTGTAAGGACTGTGGAGAGTGGAAGAATATAATTATATATATTTATACACACACACACATATGTATATATAAACATATATGTTTAAATTTAAAAATTGTTTTAAATAAAATAATATAATTAAGAAATCAAAATGCCAGTTTAGAAATCAATAACAAGCAGAGCCCTTTGCTGTTTTCTGTTACTTCTAGCTCCTGTTGTCATTTTTATTTTGCTTTTGTCATCTGGACTTGGGTGAGTAATGTACAGTGGTTATATATCTTGGCACAGAAATGATAATTAGTGACAGACATTTCAGAAAATATTGTTCAATAATCAGTAAAACCTATAATGAATAGATACAATAATCCTTTTAATTTATTACATTAAAATTTATTAAATGATAGATATGTGTCATAGAAAATGCTCTTGAAAAGATTCAGTGAATAATAGCCTATGATAACTGAAAAACTTATTTCAACATATGGCATATTCAATTATTATTATTATATATTCCTTGATATCCCTTATACCTGTCAGATGTGGAGCAGGTTTCAATATATTTAAATCTACTGTTTAATCATGAATGAAAGAAGCACATGATGTTACACAGATCAAGAATTTTCCAGCAAAATGAACTCTAAACTATTTTTGAACTGTGACTTTTGTAAATTTTTAGAATGTGAACAAAGAACCATGGACCAAGGGAACTGCTCCTCATTGACAGAATTCTTCCTTTTGGGAATAACCAGTAATCCTGAGATGAAAGTGCTTCTATTCACTATCTTTCTAGCTGTTTATCTCACTAATCTTCTGACAAATCTGGGAATGATTATTTTGATCAGAATGGACTCCAAGCTTCATACACCAATGTACTTCTTTCTCAGCCATCTCTCTTTTGCCGACCTGTGTTATTCCACTGCTATTGGACCAAAGATGCTGGTAGATCTCTTGTCCAAGAGCACAACTATTCCCTTTCTTGGCTGTGCTGTTCAGTTCTTCACTTTCTGTATCTTTATTGATGCTGAATGTGTGCTGCTGGCAGTCATGGCCTTTGATCGATGTAAGGCTATCAGCAATCCCCTACTGTATGCAGTAGACATGTCCCACTGGGTGTGCTTCCAATGACTGACTATTGTTTATGTTGTGGCATTAGCAGGTGCTTTGATACATACAACGCTGACATTCCACTTATGTTTTTGTGGGTCTAACAAGATTAATCATTTCTTCTGTGATATTCCTCCAGTGTTAGTACTGTCTTGTTGTGATATACAGGTCAATGTTCTAGTTATATTCACTGTTTTTGGTTTCATTGAGCTGAGCACCATTTCAGGAGTCCTGGTCTCCTATTGTTATATCATCTCATCCGTCTTGAAGATCTGCTCTGCTGCTGGAAGGTTCAAAGCTTTCTCCACCTGCACCTCACACTTGACTGCAGTTGCAATTTTCCAAGGAGCTATGCTCTTCATGTATTTCCGGCCAAGCTCTTCCTACACCCTAGATCAAGATAAAGTGACCTCTCTGTTTTATACACTTGTAATACCCATGCTGAACCCTCTGATTTATAATTTGAGGAACAAAGATGTGAAGGAAGCACTCCAAAGAGTAAAAAGTAAAATGTGTTTAAAATAATATGTTACATGTATGACACACTTCACTGTCTTTAAAAGTGTGTAGACTGCTCTGTAGAATTTTTGATATTTCAATTGTGAAAGTTGTATTTATTTCCATACTTTATTGTATTTTATTTTAGTTCTGGAGATTATTTGACTCCTTAGCCCTGTGCATATCAGTCAAGTGTCCTAAAAACAGGATATACACATAAATATACATATATACATACACACACACACACACACACATACACACACATACATGTATATGTCTACACACACATATATATGTGTATATGTGTGTGTGTCTGTCTGTCTGTCTCTCTCTCTCTCTGTGCACTTGGTTTTATGCATGAATGCTCCAGATATTTTCCCTTCATTTTAATCATACTAAGTTTTATTGAATGCTTAACAATAGCATGCTTTAAACTTTTGGGTATTTGCATGTCCTCATAAATAGAGCAATTTATTTAATGGTAAGAGCCTGCCTAGCAGTTATTTTAGATGTTGATTATAGGGACACTCAAATAAATCACCATTACTTTGAAAAGTCTGCTGAAATATGAAAGATTTTGGATCAAATTCTATAAGACTAGTATATCGATGAAACGTTTCTTAGAGCTATGAAGCCACAGATATATGCAAGTAGATCGTGAACAGAAAATTCTCTGAGATTATCTTCAATTAAAAATTACTTCAGATCAAGTAGTCCATGTTTTTTGCTTCTTTTTCTTATAGATATGGCAAAAATCACTGAAAAAAGTACTGTGAGAAAAAGAGATGTATTTATTTTTCTCACAACTAATGAATAAAAAGACACAGAAGTAACAGGTGTTTGGTCTGTCACATCAAGACCCTGCAGTACTGGCCTTATGAATGACACTAGCTAGAAAAAGGAAGTATAATTAAGGATGAGTCATAACCTCAAAATCATGGTTTGGTTACTCAGCAACTATATTTACTTTTGTTGTGCAAACAAGTACTTTTGCTGGCAAATAATTATTCAACCCCATGAGACTCGACAGGCATTTTAGAGTCAAACCACAACAATCATCTTCTAATTCATGTACTCACAGCCACCTCATAATCCAAAGGTATACAGAATTTTTTTAAAAGGACCTTTAGTGTTAAAAGTCCCAATGTTTTATTTCAAAACTCCAAAGTCTCCTAGATGTTATCCTCTGTGAAATATAAAATATAGCTGGAGGGTGGTAGTGCACACCTTTAATCCAGCACTAGGGAGACAGAGGCAGGCAGATCTCTGTGAGTTCAAGGCCAGTATGGTCTACAGAGTGAATTCTAGAAGAATCAGAGTAAGAACAGAGAAACCCTGTCTCAAAAAATAAAAAACAAGAAAAAATTAATAAAATAAGATACGTATCTCAAAAATAAAAAGTTATCAGATACATTTTTAGTTCTAAAAGAATGCAAGAAAAAATACAGAACAAAGTAATACTAAAACTCAGCAAGTGAAAGTCAAACTCTTCACCTTCATTCCCTATATCACATCTTATATCCACAAAGCTTATGTACCCTTGACTTGATAATTTTCATGTCTGCATCAGACAAGGGAAGGCTTGTCGAATGCATCAGCTAGACAGGTAGAATGCATCAGACTCTTAGGCTAATGATGCATTATTTGCCTTCAGTACTCTTGAGAAGATGCCCCATACTGCTAATATCTTCAAAATCATAATGTTTCCATAGAAACTTATCTTCCCTTCTCATAAGTACACAAATAGGCATATCAGATCATTTATTCATGGAACCAACATGGTGAATAGCATCTGTACTCAGCAGCATCTGTACTCAGCAGAAACTGTTTCTTTCCTTGAAAATTCAGTTCAGGGGTGTGATGTCAAGTTCAGCTGACAGAAAATTTTCTGTCAAATTATAAGAAAAATGACTCCTATCCCAAGTCATGGTATCATTCTTGTGAATACAATATTTAGTTTCCATATTTCTCTCACAATTCTTCCCTTTTACATTCTCTCTAACAGATCTATTTATGTTCTGGGTGTAGCATTTTAGGATTTTTTCAAGCTAACTTGTAAGTAACTTAAAAATTTATTTTTTCTTCTCTCATACTATTTATACAATACATCCAACCCATTTTCTACCCCTTCTATCCCTCAGATCCCCCCATCTTCTCTCTCTTCCAGATTTACCTCTAAAAAATGATAAAGCCTTTCCACGTACCTTCACAAATTAATTGCAAAGTTCATAAAACATTTTGGAAGTTGTGTCATTAACATAACAACCCTTATTGATAATTCTTTATAATAATCAAAAAATCCAGTCAATCTGTGTTCTTATGGACAATTTTGCAGTCCTGGTTAAGAACCTCTATGGATTATCAAACATCAATTCCATCACTGCATCAGCCTTTTATTCTTTCTTCTCAGTCTTCAGTACTTATTACATGTTTCTTTGGATTCACAATTAATCATTTCTTCCTCCCCATGTTTCACCTTTGTTAATTATTCACAAATATTCACCCCCTTAAAGTACTATGTTATGATTTCTTTTCCTATTTTTGACATTTTACTATCAAGTTTTAAAAATTTCTTATGTTTATACAAGTCTTTTTATTGAATTCACACCCACTATTTTCTTCAATTATTCATTTCCATTAGCTTCAAGTTATTAACACATCAGGTCATATTTGTGTTGCCTGTCAATTTGTGGGTTGTGGCCATTCTTTGCACCATTGTTGACTGATTAGAGGTTACATACTTAACAAAAACTGAGTCTCTTTCCTCTATCAATTATCAATGTCTCCTCACTCCAGCAAGTTCTGGAAGTACATGTGCACTCTTTGTTCTATGCTAGAATATTGAATGCCTCGATTTTGTACAGGCAACCATGATTGTTCTGAGTTAATGAGGTCCTCTCATGTATAGAAAATAATTTTCCCCAGACTTCCCCTAACCTCTGTCTCTATTTGTCATCCTCCACATCTGAGATGTTCCCTGAGCTTGGAGGTAATTAGTGTGATATAAATGTTTCAATTATGGCTGAGTATTCCACAGACACTAATTTTTTAGTACTTCGATTAGGTGGAGGTTTTGCATTAACTAATTTTCTGGGCATGTTCTCACAAACACAGACATATAGACACAGATACAGACAGACAGAAAAATACAAACAGCCACCACCACCACCACCACCACCACCACCACCAGCAACAACAACAGAAAACAATGGCTGATGAAATCTGAGATTCTGAGAGCTACACCAGCTTGTATGTATAGAAAATAAATGGATGGTAGTTTTATAATTGTTCATGAATTTGATGCCATTTCTTAAAACAATCAATAGAGTATTAGAATATAAAACATTCTCAAAGATGAGAGATATTACTAGTTATCTAAATTATTTTAGAAAGTTTTAACAAGAAACAAGTAATAATATAAAATGAGTGAAACGGTAACATTGTAATTATATTGGAGATGTTAAAATATGATTACCTTGTAGCAGTATATTTGCTACACACACACACACACACACACACACACACACACACACAGAGTCAAACACACACACTTTTTCACTCACTGTATGTTAAAAAAGGCTAAGTTAAAAAATTACTCAGAATATTTTGAATTAAAATGAGTGAACTTGGTATTAGTTTTCAAAGAAGAAAAGATCATGTAGTGGGTAACTGTCACTAATATCTTTATATTTAGCTCATTTGTTTTCCCTAATGGTTGAAATAATCTGGCTTCATGAAAAAATGTATAAGAGATAAAGACACTGGTACTCCAAGGTCCATATTTCTGTCTGTATTTTCCCTACTTGAAAATATTTTTAAAATGGAAGAATGTCTCTCCTTTCAAGAGTAAGTGTGGAATTAATGCAACAAAGTTGTTGTTAACAGTATAATGTAACTGGGAAAAACAACCATAGAAAGGATGGATTATGTTGCTTACAATTTTATATTTTATCTATTTAGGCAAAACTGGAAAGGTGAGGCAGGTGTTAAGGTCTGGTAGTAGCAAAGAGAGGCAAACTATGTTCCAAAGCAAGAAATTCTTGCTTGAGAAAATTTCCCAGTCACCAAATTTGTCAAAGCAAAGGCCACATCCTTGAAAGCTTAATGTTCTAAGTAGTCTATTTCCTGAAGGATGAATTCAATAGTTGAAAAAAAGCAAGGCTTTTATGACTGCAAATTCTGCAAACACTGTCATACACACACACCAAGAATCATGCTTGCTAATATTCTAGGTATTCCTCAATTTTACAATTATCAATAAAGATCAACTGTCACATGAGATATTTCTCCAAGTAGACTCTATACAGCAGTAGTATATTTCCAGGATGTCACCATATGATATTTTTTAGCTTTAAAGAGAATTTGTAATATTCTTATTATTTCCCTCAAATAAGTGAAGATTATGTTTTGTAATGACAATGTTGTTACTTCCACATACCATTTTAAAAGACTTTAGGAAAGTTATATAAAAATATGTGGAATAAATTATACATATATCCTGACTTATCCTATGCATTCTCAAATTATTCACAATATCCTTAGCTATTTACTTATTAACTAAAATATTATTCACTTATCCTTATGTATTCTCATTCTTATGTGCATTCTCAAGTTATTCACAATAAATGGAATCTGTATATCATATCCATTCCATCCAAGGCTCAAGGAATATTATGAATGAATAAGAGGAACAATTGTGGATGAAGGAATGGGGCAGACAAAGGCAAAATATTTCTTCTGGCCATGAAAGGACCCTTGTCCTCATGAACTCACAGCATCTGTGGATGCCTGCACAAAATCAATGTATTCAACATTCAAGCATTAAGCAAGGAGATTCTTTTACACTCCCATCACTAGCTGAAGAGATATTTATAGTTGATGGCTGCTGAAGAAGAGAGAAATAGTTTACTTATATGTAATGCCTCTGTTCAGTCAACCGTGCTCCAAGGGATAGCTCTGTACTCCTGAATATAAAGGCAGCACAAGTGGGACATTATGTTATAACAACACCAAAAAAAGGAGAAGATACAAATTCAGAAGAGAGTCAGAGATAAAGAGGTTAGTGGAGTAATGCAGGTAGATATGATAAAATAAATTGCATGCATGCATGAGATAAAAGTAATACAATTAAAATAACGAAAAGGGAAACAATACCATAAAACAGTGCATTAAGGAGGGACTAATTTGGAGTAACATTCTACAAAGTTGGAAAATCTGAAAGAAGAATGGTTGTGAATGGGATTTACAATCACTCAAGAAGCATTTAAGAAGAACTGAGAATGTTGAAAATAACACTCATGTAAAATTAAATGGGAAGTTGTATCTCTTTCTGGAAGCTTTTCCTGTGGTTTCTTTGTGTACTAGACATCAATGGTTACCGACTAATGAAAATAGGGAATTTGGAAGAATGTTTCATTATATTAGAGACATAAGACCATGTAGATGACTATTTATTAATTTAAAAGAAGCATAAAACATTTTATATAGCAGCCAAAATATCAACTCCTCCTCCTCATCATCATCATATGAATAGATTTTTCTCTTCATTAAAGTATCAAAAGTACCTGAAGAGCAGGTGCTTTATAGTCAGACAAACATAATGACTACACGATTCAAGAATTTTTATATTACTTTTAACACATAATTTCATTATTTATAGTAGTGTTAGAGATGAAAATGCACAATAATGTCTAAATAATCAATATGCATAGAGATCAGTTAAAATGAATCTAAATGTTTGTAAATAAATTTGTTCTACAACTTTAGTAGCATATACATAAAGGTCTTACAGAAAAGCTAAAAGTTTTTCCTGTAGCGGAACATTTAATCATTTAATCCAGCAACATAGCTGCTCTAGCAAAGGGTCACATTTAAAGGCCCCTGTGACAGGTAGGAAGGATCACATCCAAAGGCATGTATAAAGGGATCACATTCAGAGGCCTGTGCAATCCAGATGAAATTCTCTGAAAGCAATGATAATGATGTCTTTAATCCCAAAGTCTGAGACTGAATCAGGCTGAAGATTGGGCAGTGTGAAGTTTGAGATTGAAGCAGAGTGAAGTCTGAGATTGAGATAGAATGAGAACACCCCTAACACTCAAGATATGAAAGAAGGCTCTTATCCCACAGACAGTTCAGTTCAGCCAGTTTAGCCAGAGAATTGGAGAGTTAAAGACAAGAGAGTTGTTCAGTTCATGGACAGAAATAGAATATGAAAGAAGGCTCTTATCCCACAGACAGTTCAGTTCAGCCAGTTTAGCCAGAGAACTGGAGAGTTAAAGACAAGAGAGTTGTTCAGTTCACAGACAGAAATAGAAGCCAAGAAGAGCAGAGCCAGTGCAGACTAAGCAGAGAGAAAGCAGAATCAGAAGCAGAGGGTTTAAGATTTACAGTTCAAAGTTCACAATACAGACCACAGTGATAAGAGGTAGTTCTGAAGATAGCTCATCAAGTGAACCCAGTCAGTAGTAAGTCTCAGAGAACAAAACATTCTAGGTTTATTTTTGCAGATTAGACTGTATGGAGGGTGAAGCCTACTAGGAATGGGGATTAAATTACCAAATAATATGCTCCCTTTTGCCACGATCCCATGAGAATAATAATAATAAGTCAGTGCTTACATCTATGAGTATATATGCCATAAAAAGTCCACTGTGAATAAAGAGATTCCTCATACATATTCGTAGAATGGAGAGTAGAGGCAATTTTATTAAGGTTACAATAATAAGAATTCAGGGTTAAACTAATTTTTAAAAAAATAGATTGAAATCATGGGGTGAATATTGAATTTAGAAAATGTTGATTATATTTGATTACCCACAACATTTAATTTTCATTTATTGCTACACATAAAACCACACTTTAAGGATGTAAAAGTCTTGACTTTTTTTGGACACATTTTCACAAAGCATATTTTGATTATAAAACTATCACTGTTCATCCCCAAATTAATGCCTGATATTATGTAACATAAAACTTTAATGACCTATTAATATTGCAGACATTTGTGGTAATGGTTGTTGTGATTGATAATCAGATAAGAGAAATCACACACAAAAAAATGAATGGGTTCATGAGGTTGAGCAAACATAAAATAATTGAAATGAGAGTGGTTGCTATTGAGATGGAGTACATTAAGTAAAAGATGAAAAAATATCCTTGTAAGATTATCAATTTTGTGAACTGGTACTGAAAGGGATTGTTTAAAACATGGAAGAATTAGGATGACGTGTATGTTGTTGAAGTCACTGAGTACATAAAAATTCCAGTTTCATTCATTTTCAGTATAAGGGCATTCAGTATTTGTCACTCATCAACAGAGTCAAGTGTAAAGTGTGAAATTGAATGTTGCCCCAGGAAAATGCTGATTCAGGAAACTAATTAAGTATCATATTAGAATAAAGCAAAGAAGGAAGCCTGGGTCCCAAGAGAATTATGTCCCAACAGTCCCAGTTGAAAATAAATGTGTCATCCAGTTTGTTCTGGCATTGCAAACAAAGACAGAAAGATTCATTGGGCTCAAGTAGGTTTTTAAGTCTATTTGCAATAGTAGAAGAAAAATAGCATTGTAATTTCTTTGAAACATGAGGAATATAATTGAAGAATGGATAATAGATGGCTTAATCTGCTTATGTAGTTACATAAATCTTTACCTAATGATCAGAGGCATATGTTTGTTAGATATTTGTGAACTTGTGTGCTGTCATTTGCCTGTATAAGGTTGGTAATTCATATAATTTATATATAGTAAGACATATTTTAATAATATGCACTTTTCCATTTTATTAATATACAATTTCCTAAAAGCTATGCACTCATGCTATGGTGTCAACAACTTAGTAATTTCTTGTAATTTCACTCAAAAGGAAATAAAAGTTCCCCTTAAGGACAGCAAAATATAAAAACCCACGTCTATGTAAAACACCAACCAAAGTATTTTGGGATGATATATTATAATCCACATTTAACTTTTCATACAGCAGCAAAGAAACTGAAAGATTATATGATGTAAAGACACAAATTTCTGAAAATTTCCATTTTCAGAAAAATAAAAATTCAGTTTGTAAGCCAAAAATGAGCAATGAACTTGTTTGTAATCTGTAGCTCTCTACTATTTTTTTCAGCTCTCTTTTATTCATCTGAAGATTGATTGGACCCAGGTAAATGAACACCAGTTAAGAAATTATACATGGTTGGAGAGGCCTTTTGAAGTCCATGGTTGAAGGTTGAAATTTTAAATAAATCATTTTTTTTTTATTTTCAGTAAATGCTAAAAACCCCCAAAGTTACGAAAATAATTTTACTTTACTATCTGATAAGTTGGCTCTGTTTCATAATTAATCAAATAATATAGTGAATGCAGTTAATGTTTTTCAATGCAATAATTCTGACCTTGTTGGCTAAGGGGCTGAGAAGCATTGTGTGGTTTCTCAGTTAATTACTTCCAGTGTGATTCTATTTTACTCAAATACATTTATTAATAATGACGGCAAAGATTTAGCTCAGAGAGACAGGGAACTATATCTATATTTTTAACACAATGTGGATCAAACTTCTACCATAGAAGATTTGGTTAAGTTGACAAAATATCCCTTATCTGGGCTACTTCCTCAGTGCAATCCACGTATTTAGTAAATTACCTAAAATGGTATGATGCTTTCCTTTATGGATGATATCTTCACCCGTCTAGACAAACCTTCTCCTAACACAGCACTCAATTTTTTTTTCTGGTTATTTAGGACAAGAACAAAGAAGAATGGATAAAGAGAACTGTTCTTCCTCGCCAGAATTCTTTCTCTTGGGAATTACCAGTAAGCATGATCTGGAAGTGATTTTATTCATGGTTTTCCTCTCTATTTATCTCACTATTCTGCTGGAAAACATTGGAATGATCACATTGATCAGAATAGATCCCCTGCTTCATACGCCAATGTACTTCTTCCTCAGCCACCTCTCTTTTTCTGACCTCGGCTATTCCACTGCAGTTGGACCCAGGATGCTGGTGGACTTACTTGCAGAGAAACATTCAATTACCTTTACTGGCTGTTTCATGCAGCTCTTGTTTGTCTATGTCTTTGTAGATGTGGAATGCATGCTGCTGGCAGTGATGGCCTTTGATCGATACAAGGCCATCAGCAACCCCCTGTTATATGCTGTGGACATGTCCAGCAAGGTGTGCTACCAATTCATAGCTTTAATTTACCTGGCAAGTACTGTAGAGGGTTTGATACACACCACATTGGCATTCCGTTTATGTTTTTGTGGCTCTACTCAAATTAATCATTTCTTTTGTGATTTACCACCACTTTACCTCCTTTCCTGTTCTGACATACGCACTAATGAGCTGGTTGTATTTACCCTTTTTGGTTTCATTGAACTGAGTACAATATCCAGTGTTCTAGTCTCCTATTGTTATATCATCTCATCAGTCTTAAAGATCAGCTCTGCTGGGGGACGCATCAAAGCCTTCTCCACCTGTGCCTCCCACCTCACTGCAGTTGGGATTTTCCAGGGCACCATGCTCTTCATGTATTTCAGACCTAGTTCTGCTTACTCTTTAGACCAAGACAAAATGATATCAGTCTTCTACCTCCTCATAATTCCAATGATAAACCCTTTGATTTACAGCCTAAGGAACAAGGATGTGAAAGAAGCTGTGGTCAGGCTCAGAAATAAAAGGTGGCTATGAGATCAGCACAATTACTGATATTGGTTTTATTAAACACACAATACAACCCTCTTCCTTTCTTTGTTTTTTTGGTTTTATGGGGGGGGGATTTTTGTTTGTTGTTTGTTTTTGTTTTGTTTTGTTTGATACAGGGTTTCTCTGTTGTAACTCTGATTGTTCTGAAACACACTCTCTAGATGGGAATGTCTCAAGCTCAAAGAGACCTGCCCTCCTCTGCCTCCCGAATGCTGGGATTGAAGGCATGTGCCACCACTGCCCAGCTTACATATTCATTTTAAGTGAGAGAGGTATCAGAGTAGAACAAAACAAGAAGTACAACTACAAGACAATTTATGGGTTTGCACCAGAGGATACTTCTTGAAGTGTCACTTAATCTTTTTAAATGGTGACTTATGTGTACAACTGCTGTTAGTTTTTCTCTTATGTAATGTAGCTCTTATCTCCTTATAGACCCATTTTCCAAAGGATCTCTGAGCTTTAGCTCTAGGTGGAATATTGTAGATATATCTCTCACAATTGTAACCTTGACGTATTTTATTTATTTGTTCCATTTCTGCAATGGTATGGAATTGGTGCAGAAATTGTAGGAGCCAGAAGATCAGGGGTTTGCTTTGAGGTTGTGTCTCCTAGAAATGTCAGAAGCTACACACATAATGTCTCATCAAAATGACAGTCTAAACATAAAGGGAACAAGGAAAACAAAAGACTTTCTAGAATGAAACAAGGAAAACCCAAAAAGACTCTGTCCTACACAAACTATTACTATCAACTAAGGGATGCTGAGAGAGGAGAAATATTTTTCCCCTAGGAAGAGAACATCAGTTGGTTATAAAATACCAAATAGTTCTTCCTGAATGTATACATATAAGCAAAATTATACAGAATGATTAGGTTGTACACACACACACACACATACACACACACTATCATTACCACCAACACCACCACCACCACACAACAAAATTAAAATCTCCAAAGTGTAAACACCCAAAAAATGTAAAACACATTAGATAAGCAAAAGAGAATCAGTGTTAAAAAGTGCCTTAACAAAGCATTATAAGACAAAACGTTTCAAAAATACAATTGAGTTAATTCACATTATCCATCTACTGGTGGGCACGGGGCTTCCCTTAAGTGTGATTAATATACCCAGTGAGACTTCATTGGAGAATAGTAAATTTTACTTTGCAAGTACCTATAGATTGCAGATAGCTTGTTGGTTAGGGGTGGAAGCCCATGAACATTTCTCCCTCCCCTCCTCAGGCTCCCATCTGGTTTGAACTTGTTAAGCTTGTGAATGCTGCCACTGTCTCTTTAAGTTCATTATATATGTCAGCTTTGTTTTATCTGGAAGACATTGTTTACTTAGTGTCCTCCATCATCATTGGCTCTTAAAATATCTCTGCCTCTTTTTCTACATACAGCCCTTAGCTGTGTGGGGGAGGATTTGATGGAGGCCTCCCATTTTGGACTAAGTGTTCAAAGATTTCTCAGTCTCTGCTGTCTGTTTGTGAGTCTCTGTGTTAGCTCCCATATATTGCAAGAGGAAACTTCTCTAATGATGGTCAGGTGAGACATGTATGTATTGACATAGGAAAATGTTGATAGGAGTCATTTTATTGCTGTTTTCCTTTAGCAGAACAGTGCTACTTGGATTTCTCCAAGGTCCTTAGTCCTAGTCTCAAGTTCTTGCCCACTTTAGTAATGTACAGCATGGATTACTTCTCATGGATTGGGCCTCAAATCCAAACAAATACTAGTTGCTTATGCCCACAAGTTTTGTGCCATTATTCCACTATTGCAGGATACAGGCAGGACACCATTGTAGATTAAATTAGGTTTGGACTTTTAATCCTCTTGACTCATTTTTCTAACCAGCTACAATGAAAGCCTAAACACCAGGTCTAGTATCCAGGCTTTATTTTATTTCTCCTGTTTATATGCTATATTAGCTTCCTATGAAAAATTTTAAGACTGTTAGTATACCAGATTTTCAATGCTCCATTTAGAAATTATTATTTCTAAGAAATGTGTGCACCATATTTCTTTTTCACTTTCTGTAAATTTAATTAAGAATTGTAAAGTTATTGTAATAATCAAACTTTATAATCACCCTTATAATCAAACAATTTGTCAATGTTAACTAAATGACCACTCTAATTATTCACATTGACTAATAATTATTTCATAATGTTCAATAATCAGACACTGTAAGTTCAAAGTACTTAAATGAAATATGGCAAAATGTAGAAAACAGTACCGGCTGATGAGTTTCTTTGTCATCATTTCTTTTCAAATATTCCCATGTATTTGGAATTTCTATAGATGAGATTTATACATGCTAAAAAGTAAACCAGGAGGAATATGTGTTAAGCAAACTAAATAACAGGCAAACTTGGGGTTCAAGCATATTTTTCTATAAGAATGTATGTATGTGTGTGTGTGTGTGTGTGTGTGTGTGTGTGTGTGTGTTTTCAATAGAGTTAATACATTGCTATCCATATGGATGCTGTAGTATATTTGTATTATATCTGAATTATATATTGGGTCTGACATGCCAAAATTTGTCTAATATGTTAACTAAAAGCAAGTCAATGTTATATCTATAAAAATGAATGTAAAATAAAATTAGTAGTTGTTTCTTAAAATACATACATACCAAAACAGAATAAACTCCCTTGTGAAATGCATATGAGACCTGTGCTTATATGTGTCAATGTGAGGGCTTACATACGCTTAAGAAATATACTTTGGAATTTCTGGTTAAATTAGGGGTTAGTGTGCATGATACATAAGACTTTTCTAATGTGATTTTCCAGATAAAATCAGTGAAAATTACTATAAACATCTGTGTACCCTGAGTATGATGTCTGATTCAAATCTAAACATTCCCTTTACTTTTTAGTTAATAACTGCTCAGAATATGTACTTCATTAATTGGTGGCAAACTGTGGGCAAACTACATTCACCAGATGTAGCCATTTATTTTTTAGCTAATTCAATCTCTGTTCCCTGGTACTGAAGTCTTTGTGCTTTTTGCCTCTGAACAATCTAGAACTGGATTGTTAACCTAGAACTGGAAGTCTTCAGGCTTCATACAGTCTAGAACATTTAAACTGCTAGCTCAGACTTTGAAGGCTTCAGCCTCAACCTCTGAGATTACTGCTTACTGAGCCATTCTGACTAGTTCCTTCTTAACTCTGACTCTTTAGGCTTAAACTCTTCTCCAATCTGTCTCAGTCAGTCTCTATGACTTATCCTCAGTCAGCCCACTTCATTGTCTCTGTGCCTTGTCCCCCATCTACCTGCTTCAGACTGCTTGTCTCATATTGCCTGTGTAACTCACTCCTCTATAACTGACTCTGTTGTAACTGAATCTTCTGGAATTGACCCTTGACTGACTTTTCTGTAACTGTGAACTGAGAGCTTACCTTTCTTTCATGAGAATTGTGCATGAACTCATTCTGACTCATCTTAGATGTCACTTCTAATCTGACACTGAGTACTTCTGAGTACACTTCTGCCTCCTATGTCTGCTACCACATTCTGTTTCTGTCTTACAGATAAAAGGCGTGGGTGATTATTGCCTTCTGAATACTGCAATTAAAGATGTTTCTACGTTAGATCTGTAACACACATACCTCTGAATATAAGCCCTTCCTAGCTTTCACATAGGGCTACTTGCCTACAGCAAACATTATTGTCCAAATAATGCATTGTTAGTCATTGTGCACAATATTACCTGGCCATTTGTTTTTTATTGATCTATCCATTGGCATTCCAAATAAAAACAAAAATCAAATCACAGAGTTTCCCAACTTTGTGTGTGTGTAATTAAAAAGTGCCTCCAAATTGATAAAAATTCAGCTAAAATTTTATTAAAGTAAGATACTGATAATAGTAAGTATGTAATAATATATTCTTTCCAGAGAAGCAGCCATGAAATACATTTAAAAATCTTCTCTAAGGATATGTTCTCAATAGAGTAGAATCACAATTGGGCTGAACCTCCTTCCTCAAATTCTAATAGTGAACTTAACAAACTACCTTCTGTTTTGTGGTTTTATTCAAAAGAGAACATGAACCAGATGAATTTATTGCACTTTTCTGCTGTTCTGTATCTACATCAGTATATCACTGCAAGAGAAAATAATATAATATACTGATAACATATTCATACAGAAAATCTTTAGTGCATCTCTAGGGCAATTATACCTGAGATGACAACTAGCACTTGACATCATGATTGAAGGAACTTCAAGCTATAAAGGAGAACTAATGTCACTAACATTCTCTGATGGATAATTTTCTTACTGTTGCAACCTGTCAAGAAGCTAGTCTTAGGATGAATATTAACTGGAGATTGCTGTATAGAATGGATGTTTTGATGTCCTTTATGTCTTGCTCAAAGAACTGAATGAGCACACATTGATTGCAAAATAGCATGAAATATTTATTTAGAAACAAAGTGATAATATGGATCAGTGAAGCATCCAAGGACATCACTGGATTTCTTTATTTATAGAACTGAAGGGCCCCAGCTACTTTTCTTCTGCCTTCTTTTATAGGGAACAGGAAAACACTGATTATTTTCTAAGTAACACATTGTTAGGCATTGTGTCTAATAAAATTACCTTTCATTTTCTTCATTATTGGATTATCCATTGACATTCCAAATATATACAAAACCAAAAGTCACAGAGTTATCCAACGTGTGTGTGTGTGTGTCTGTGTGTGTGTGTGCCTAACAGAATTAAAAAAAATATATCTCCATACGATACTAAGAAAGGGGACAGCTGATTGCTGAGAATATAGTATGTTTGTGGATTCTCTGTTTTGCTGTACTGAATTGAATTCTATAAGCTTTTACTCAGTGCTTATGTTTCTTCCCATGATGTATTGGATTTTCATCATATACATACAAAATCAAATACAGGCTGAAGAGGATATATGAAAAATTTTGTTTTTGTTAACACACTTGCTTTACTGTATATACAACCTCCCAAAAAAACTATGCTCCACTTACATATCACATTGAGATTTTCGATGCATTTTAGGATGTGTTTAATGAAAATAAGACATTACTGTAAAGTGAATTAGGAGAAGAAACTCACTACAGTGATGCAAGTAGTCTGTTGGTGAAGCTTAGGACATGTCAAAGTTTCAGGTTGTTAAGTACATTATTAGGCTCCTTAACTCACATTTTGATAATAAAGAAAGTAAGGAATACATAGGAAGTAGAAGTGGACCTTGAGCTCTGGTTCCTGAAGGATTCATCACTTTCTAAAATAAAATTTCCAGTTGGGAAACAGAAATTCAACATATGAACTTACAAGAGACATTTCACATTCAACCAGCATTTATATTCTGACATTTAGCTTTAAAAGAGTTCAATAAAAATAGGAACCAAAATTATTTGACACCAGGAATTCATATGTGTTACATTTTCAACAATATTAAAATGCTCAACAGCATCAAGAATATTGAAAAAAGGAATTTGTAAAAATGCACAGAGACTGTGGGTTGTTTTATATTCACTCTGGTTGGTGTTAGATTATTTTCCTTTGTGACAGAAGCAGTTTTACAACAAATAGCATCCAATTGAAGCCAGGTATTTTGGAGTTAGACTTTTCTTTGCAGATAGAAAGGCGTCTGGTAGGATATTTTGTCAAGAATAGGGTAAGGTTACAATCCTAAATAAGTGTTTAGTATTCTCCTAACATTTAGTCAACACAAATACATTGATGTTTTCAGTTTAATGGGTGACACAATTATTATTACTTAGTTCATTATTATCTCTAAAGTAGGAAATTTACTTGTGTTTATGCACACTTGGATACTCAAACAAAGAGAGTGAAATGGTATGCAAGCTATATCAGTCAATAGGGTATTTGTAATTTTCATGTGTGTGATGTGTGTTTTGCCTGCGTATATGTACTTACCTATGTATGAGTGTTGACATCCAACATTATCAGAAATACACATAGAATCTCCTGAAGCAGGTAGTTGTGAGCCACCTAATGTGAGTCCTCACAAACACATTTTTACACAAGAACATCAACTGGTCTTAGCAGCTGAATGCTCTTCAACCTGCACTGAATATCTTTTGTCACAGTGACAAGATATCAGACATAAACAATTCAGAGTTCCAAGGTTAGATATTTTCTGGCATAGCTGGTATGGTGGAACAGTCCTTTGCTGTCTGGAAACAATGTGAAGATCTAGATGCCAAAGAGGGAAATACTTCTGTTAGAAACCCTTTGAATTGTTCTAATGTTGTCTCACCTCATAGACCATCTACAGTCTATGAGCAGTCTATCTAGTGTTGAACTTGGAAGTCACCTGGTTCCATCCCCATCCTCCTGCAAGGGCTCCTGGGAGACATCTCCCCATTACTGGTGAGGGAAAGGGGCAGTGGGCTATTCCAGGGGTCAGTAACAACAGTAAGACCTGAAGAAATCAAATTTTAAAACAAACCTCAAAACAGGGCAGGAGAGATGATATGGCTGTCAAGAGCGCTTACTGCTGATGAGGACTCAAGTTAGGTGACCAGCACCTACATGCTACCTCATACTCATACTGGGTAACTGGAGTTACCCAATACTCCAGGTCCAGGAAATCTAATGTCTCTTCTGACCTGTATGGTCTCCTCCACATACATGGTACACATACACATACACATACACATACACATACACATACACATACACATACACATACACATACACATACACTCAAGTCACACACACACACACACACACACACACACACACACACAGAGATACCTGAAACTGACTAAAAACTAACAGTTCTAAGTAGGGTGAGGGATGAAGCACTACTTTGAGAGTGACCTTGTGATGAGCTAGGGTCTAAACAATCACTACAATGGTGGGCTATAATAGTATGTATGGACACTTCCCAAGAGCAAATCTGTGAGGCTCAGCCTGACTTTTTGCCTTTGAAGAGCAGTGTGCTTGTGTGGGTGTAGTGTAGTGTATTTCCACACATTCCAATAGAGGCAATAGAGTCATGTGTTCATTTCCACTCAAGTGGTCAGAGTCATCCTAGCTCCCCGAGGGGCTGGCTCTCCTGCAGTTTAAGGTTAGCTTCCAAGGATAGTGAGATGAGACGACACATGCTGGGTTGCTGCCAACTTACTGTCCCATGCTGTACCAATCACTGATCCCTGTGGTCATCATTTCCAGGACTTTCCTCAAATATGTTTTCCTCTTGGTGTGAAAATACATATAAGTGTAACTAAAAAGTGTTAATTCTGTAGCTGTAGAAATGACTCAGTGGTTATGAGCACTGTCTGCTGTTAACAGGTCCTCTAGAACAGAAGGACGTGAGCTGTCTGCGAAACAGATTGTGGTTTTCTGCAGACAGTATCTACAAATCCATGACTTTGGATTAACACTTTTCAGAATTGTGATAATTATCTAGAAATGGTAATTTTGATAACAACTCATAAAAAAATGTAGTGAATCATGAATGGCACTCTTTACAGAAATTATTAAATGGAATACATTAAAATATTAATAAATGTTGTTAACAAGAATTGTTACTAATTTAGAAGATATTATATTCATGGACACAACCCATACTCCTTTAGAACATTATCTCTTATTATAACACTTTAACTGTACTAGGATCCATATATGCATAGTATTTATCTGTTAAAGTGATTGCATTATTCATATATATTTACAGGAAAAGAAGTCACACACACACACACACACACAAGGTTGACTGATTTGAGTGTCATACAAGTTGTGATTCAGGTAATCCAACACAGGATATCTCTGGACAGAAATACCAAAACATTAGTTGTTCAGTTCAGAGTGCTGGATGTCTCGGCTGGTTTTCACTCTATATTGCAATATGGTCTTCAGTCTACAATGGAATCTGAAGAAGCAGACTCATATGCCAGTGAAGCAATGTCTTAGCAGCAGGATAGATGAACGTGCCAGCAAGAATGAGGAATGAGGAGAAATAGGTAAATACCTTCCTTCATCCAGGTCCTTTTATGTGAATCATAATTAGAAGGTAATGTCAAATTTAGGGTGGGAATTTAAACTTCACATGACATGATTGAAATGATCTTCCACATGAATACCGAGCTGCCTGAATTTTACTTGATTCCTGATGTAGTCAAGTTGACAATCAAGCTCAGCCGTGATATATATAATCAGCAGTGGTTATAGAATAAGAGAAAAGCCACTTTAAGTTCTAAAAAAAGCACAGCTGTTTTGTGAACTCATTTTTCTGAATTTGTTAGCTGATGTATTGTTTGTGTTATTTAAGGGGATTCATGACTGTAGTAGAAGCTCTGACAGGTGGTGTCCTACTTCCTGCCCTATAGTTCTTCAGAAGTGTGGTACAGAATATCACAAGCTTTGCTGTATCTTAAATTACTCTTTTTTAAATCTCATTACTTCCTTCCACGATAAATCTCTAAAGTAACATCTTTTATATGTGTCAAGAAATTAGGTGAAATGGCAAAACAGTAAATATATTTAGGTGTTAACCTCATATTTCTGGGTATATGTACATCACCTTTGCCCTTCAAAGATGCTAAATACAAGAATGAAGTTGTATTACCTATTTGGATTTCTATGCATCAGATTCTGTTCCAATCTTTTTTTACATAAAGTAGGACCTGAATATTGAGTGATTTTAGTGTTTTCAGGCACCATAGTCCATCTCCATGAATTAAGATCCCAATATCATGGAATCCAACAACTCTATTGAATCAAGAAAAGTTTTAGAAGTATGATCAATTCATTTATGCACAAAGCATTCGCTTATAATTCTAGTCTTTGAGATTAAAATGTGAATAGTGATGAATAGAAATAGGAAGTATAAATTTAGTTTCTTGACATATAAATAGAAAGTTTGTTCCTTTTTTCCTGGGATATCATTTTTCTGTATTTGACATCTTGCTCAGCCACAAAAGTAGATAAATTAGTGATATTCAACAACTTTTGTTACATTGAAGTGATTATTCTTTGAGAATGAAACATCAGGCTCATTAGTAAAGATCTTCTGGTGAGGGCAGAAAAATCATTTTTTTAACTATTCTGCACAATAAAATGTAATGTTGGCAACTTGTTATCAATTTGACTGGATTCTGAAAGAACTAAAACCTGTGGAAACACTTATAAATGTGTTTTGGACAATATTTACAGAGTGTTGACAAATGGCAGACTACTTATCAGACATTAAGACCCACTGCAAATATAAATTCTGTTCTCCAGTGGTCTGGATTTTAATATAAATGGAAATTGGAGGAGAAGGAGGTGATATAGTCTTGGGTCTATGACCCTCTTATTCTTATGTGAGCTCCTCTATGGATGCTACCATTATTTATGGAGATCATGATCTCTGCTTTTCAGACTTTCCAAGATGACTCATTATAAGAAACTCCATAAGGTATTCTCATATTGTCAGCACTGGAAAAATTACCAGCCAATGTGCCTGTCTTCTTGGACAGAGAAGATGTAAGAGTACAAATAAGATAAATGACTTTTGAAAAGATGACTTAGCTTTCCAACAATGACTGTTATAGAAAACTATAACTGATAAAAGTTCAGAACTGTGGTATTCTTTCTCAAGTGATATAACCACGACACAAATTATGCTCCTAAAGTTCTGTGACCATTGTGAAAGAGGGATGGCAGAATTATAAAACCCAAAAGAAGCCTGGTGATGGTGGAGCATGCCTTTAATCCCAGCACTTGGGAGGCAGAGGTAGGTGGATCTCTGTCAGTCTGAGGCCTGTCTTTTCTCCTGAGTAAGCTGCAGCACAGACCGAGTTACAGCAAAGAAACCCTGTCTCAGAAAATCAAATAAATAAAGTTAAAAATAAAAAATAAAACTAATTGTTAAAAAAAAAAAAAAGCCTTTCTCTGAGATTTTGTCTCCTGTAAATGTCAGGAACTATACTCATACAGTCTTATTAACTTGACTGCATAAACATGACCTGCTAAGTTATTGTCTACACCAATTGGCATGCAAATGTCAAGAGCAGAACAAGAGGTGTCAACACTATACAAAGAAATACAGGAAAGCAAAGAAGGCTAAGAGTGGGAGAAATAATCTTTCTCATGGAAGAGCCTACCAAATGCTTACCCAATACCAATTTACAGACCTGAAAACAGACATACAAGTAACACTATGAAGACTGAGTACATGAAAATGATGTACTTAAGCGTGTGTGTGTGTGTGTGTGTGTGTGTGTGTGTGTGTATGTGTTTGTGTAACAGCAATTAAAGAAAATTAGGCCATTATTTGAAAGATAACAAGGGAGATACATGGACATAATGCTTAATAGAAGGAAAGATAAGATGGTATGCAACTATCTTACAATTTCAAAATAACAACAACAACAAAAAATGAAAGCAGCTGTTACTATTACCATATTTTTATTTGAATGTGGATGGGGTTCTCTTGGACATGCAAGAATCAGAGCAAATGAAAGAGGACTTCAATAAATAAAGTTCAGTCTAAGTTTCAGTAAATGCCTGCTTTTACGAGAAATGCTGTTCAGTGACCCAACCAGCAGGTCAATCAACTGGGGATCCTGGAGGAGAGAGTGAGGATTTCAGGGGATAAAGGACGCGAAAAGACTGGGACAAGACAAAGTTCTCTGATCAAATCGTTTATTCAGTGTTTTTACATGGCATTTATAGGCCAAGGAGGGAGGAACTAGCTATTGGTAAAACATGATATCTAGGGGCAAAAACCAAAAATAGAATGTTTTTGCATTTGGACAAAAACAGGATACCCCATACCTGGAGGAAGTAGTTAATGGTAAATACTAAAAGGAAAAAACAACTTTAACAGAGAAAAACAAGTCTAAGCGAAAAAAACAGGTCTGAGAGAGAAAAGCAGTTTAACATCATGGCATTGATAGAGGCAGAAAAAGGCTTGGGGAGATCTGCTCCCCACAGTTCAGCGCCTGTCACTCAGCAATAAGGAGTTGAGGATAAGTGAAGATAACAACTGTGCAATAGGTGAGTATTCCCAGGGAAAACACTAAGTACAACATCTAATTAATCACGTTAGAATAACTCAAAAGAGTGTGTGCCTCAAGGGAATCAATTCTCACCAGTCTTAGTTGAAAATAAATGTGCTCAACTTATCTTCAAGTATCATAGGAGGGACAGAAAGACTCTTTCATTACAGGTAGGTTTCTAAGAGGTCAGTTTTATGAATATAAGAAAAATATTATCTTCTTTTTTGGACATAATCTAAAGGTCAAGAATGGAAATATAAGCGACTTTATTCCTAATTACATAGTTAATTAAATTCTACCATATTTCTATGAGTAATGTTTCATTGAAAAAAATTATTAATTTGACACTTCATTTGTCTTCTATGATGATTATAAAGCTTTAAATACTTTTGTTTTAATTAAGACATATAAACAAATAATTTTTAATGCTTTTATACAAATGATGTGACACATGCAAATTTGTAATTCATTCTATTTTTATTCAAATAATAATAAATGTTACACATTACACAGAGCTATATGTGACCTTTGAAACCCACATAAAAAAGAAGCCATAATGTGTTGAGGACACATATATCATGACGCACATCTGCTTTTTTTCTTTTTCTTAATTTTTTCATTTTCTTTTATGTTTTAATTTTTACAAAAATTCTCTATGCAACTTACAGAACACATCCAGACCCACCTCGTCCCCTTCCTCCACCCACTCAGCTACCCCCATCTCCCTCAAGTCTGACCGCATCACTATCCACAAATGTTACCCCCTCACCCTAGAAAATAGCCATCACCCGTCGCCCAGGGCTACATCAAAATCAAGGCATGGCATAGCATGATAAAAGAAGGCCAGGCACTAATCCCTGTATCAAGGATGATCCTGGGAAGAGAAAAAGTGTCTAAAGGGCATGTAAAATAGTCAAAGATGTCCCACTTTAGCCTGTAGGAATTTTCAAGGACACCAATTGAGGGAGCCATGAGATGTTGTAAGGGGATCCTACACGTTCTGTGTCTATAACTTCAGTCTCTCTGGGACCCTGCCAATGTGTAGCTTGTTCTCCTGGTGCCCTCAGGCCCTCTGATTTCTGCCATCCCTCCTCTCCCTCATCTGTGGGGTTTCCTGATCTCTGCACAATGTTTGGTTCTGGGCCTCTCCGTATGCTCCTCTCAGACACTGGAGTGGGCCTCTCTGGTAAGGACTGGGCTGGGTACATATCTATGAGCAGAGCATGACATCATTAGATAGTTTCTCCAGGTTATCCAGTCTCTAGTTCTTGCCCTTTTTTCTCAAGTTAGTTGACAACTTTTATTATCAATATACTCAGTGCCGTTTGAAAGAAAACGTGTTCCATCAAGAAATAGACAAAGAATCCAGGAAGTGCTGGCAGCAAATGTCATACACTGGGAGAGATAATAACTCTCATAATTTATAGATGCTAAGTAGATTTTTACTTCTGTTTAAATATTACTATATAAAAACTGTTCTCTACTGCACTCTTAACTTTCCCTTGGGACTTTATCTATTACAGTTTCTTTTAAAAGAGTTATTCTATGATTCATTCTCTTTCCATCTCTCTTTCTCTCTGTGTGTCCCTCTCTCCCTCTCTCTTTCTTTCTTTCTCTCTGTCTCTCTCACTTTCTCTCTCACTCTTTCACTATGTCCTTCCTTTGAATGTATAAAGAGTGGAGCACAAATATACCATGTAACATTCACATAGAAATACTTATGCAGACACTGTATACAAAAGCATTTTATTTATGAAATTTTGCTATTTTACTATATATTTCACATTTACACTTAAATGGAAAAGTCAATTTAAGAGCTTTACTAAGCAAATATATTCTCTGGAACTAGGCTGTTGTCACTTCTTGCCAATTCTTCTTTTCTTTTCAAAGGTTTGGTTATTTGAATACATTTAAGTAATAAAAGAAGTTAGAAACATAGTCATTACCAATGATTGAAAAAGATTTAATAAATTTTGTTTTGTTTTTAAAATCCGAAATAGTACCATAAATGTCTTCATTCATTGTCTGATAATATTAATTGATTCATACATAATTCATAATGAGTAGTAAAATAAACATAATTATAATAAGTATGACTCTACAATAAGAATATATAAAATATAGTTTGACTTTTCTGTTGTCATTTTCTTTATATCATGTGGGATAACTGACCAGAAATTTTTCAAATATGCTACTGAATAATGAACGATAGAGATCAAGACAAGTCAGACAGAGAATGAATTAAATATATAGAGAGAGGTAGATAGATGATAACTAGATGATGAGAGACAGAGAAATGATAGATAGGTATAGATTGATAGACAGACATAAAGATATAAAAAATTTAGTTTTGACATTCTCCTCTATGACTACTGTTTCATGATAATACCACATTACAATTGTGTTTTATGTTAGCTGTTTTCATAGTGTACTTTCGGACCTAGTGCATTACTAGGAATGCAATTAATTTCTGTATTACATTTCCAGAAGAAAATCACACCATAAGAGACCATTACATTAATGAATTCTGTAATTATTTAGATCATGGACATAAAAGAATGGACAAAAGAAACTGCTCATCTTTACCTGAATTCCTTCTTTTGGGAATTACCAACAAGCCTGAGATGAAACTTCCTTTGTTCATAGTGTTTCTGGTTGTTTACCTCACTATTCTCCTGACAAATCTAGGAATGATCACATTGATCAGAATGGATCGCCAGCTTCACACACCAATGTACTTCTTCCTCAGCCACCTCTCCTTCTCTGACCTCTGCTATTCCACTGCAGTTGGACCCAAAATGTTGGAAGGCCTTCTTGGAGAGAATTCAATTTCCTTTGTTGGCTGTTATTTCCAACTCTTAATTGTCTCTGTTTTTATAGATATTGAGTGCATGTTGCTGGCAGTGATGGCCTTCGATAGGTACAAAGCCATCAGCAACCCCCTTATGTATGCTATAGACATGTCCAGTAGAGTTTGTTACCGGTTCATAATCGGAATTTATCTGGTGGGAACTATAGATGGTTTCATACATACCTCATTGGCATTCAGTTTGTGTTTCTGTGGCTCTACTGATATAAATCATTTCTTCTGTGATTTACCTCCAGTCTTACTTCTTTCCTGCTCTGACACCCAGGTAAATGAACTGGTTTTATTTGCCCTTTTTGGTTTCATTGAACTGAGCACCATCTCAGGAATCCTTGTCTCCTATTGTTACATCATCTCATCAGTCTTAAAGATCAGTTCTACTGGGGGATGGTTCAAAGCTTTGTCCACCTGTGCCTCCCACATGACTGCAGTTGGGATTTTCCAGGGGACCATGCTCTTCATGTATTTCAGACCTAGTTCTGCCTACTCTCTAGACCAAGATAAAATGACATCAGTCTTCTACCTTCTCATAATTCCAATGATAAACCCTTTGATTTACAGCCTACGGAACAAGGATGTGAAAGAAGCTGTGATCAGGCTCAGAAATAAAAGGTGGCTCTAAAAAATGTCTTATATATATAGAAACATATTAATGATAGTTGTAGATTTTATGTTCTACCATTCACATGAATCAAAAACATGAGTTTGCTAAATATTCTGAATTGTTTGCAACACAGTCTAATAATAAAATAGTTGTTTCAGAATCTAAGCATGTTCTACTGTACTGGTATATTTTGCTAATATTTAATTTTTATATTATGAAGTTTTATTAACATTTCAACTCTGAATTTTTTTATATTATGTCTTTAAATTTTAATTATGGTATAGTTTGATTTATCACATTTTTCCACACTTGTATATTCTGAATTTCTTCACAAACCAGGTAAGTTTTTCACCCAGGTAAGCATATGGGTGATACTCATATGCTAGTAGAATTAAAATTAATACTCTAATGTTTGAGTTTATACCCAAATGAATGGCAAATTTGAAGATGTGGTGGGAGATGTAGACTACTATTTAGGAAGTAAAAAACAAATGCCTTAACCACATGGGCAGGTCCCGGATTTTATATTGAGTTGTTTCTTTTTATATCTAAACATCAGCATTTATGGTAGAAAATGGAACCATTATAGAGTTAATCATTTAAGAAATAGTCTATTTGTGAATACCTCAGTGATAATTGGACTGAAAATATCTCTGACAACTTTTGGTTTAAATAAAAAAAGAACTATATGAGGAATCCTGCTATACAATCCTCGTGTGTTGGAGTTATAAACCATCAGATCCTCTATTTTTTTTCCTTTCTCTCTATTCCAGCCACAGTAAAATCTACTTTTGTAGTACAAAACATTCACATCCTTAAGCACGTATTTAATGTTATTCATATTCTTAATCTGCACCTGCAATATAGATTATAAAGAAGTCTGCACTATTTGAGAATTCCATCTCCATTAATTAAATGATTTCACTTGTATCTGAAACAGGAACAGATAAAATAAAGTCATAATGGAAAATGTCAAGCACAGATTTTCAATACTTAAATATTAGTAAATTAAATATAAGCTTATTAATTTTTCCACAGTTTCTCTTTTTAAAAGTACATATAGTGACTGGATATAAATGTAACAATGTATGAACAATATTAAATTTTTGAGAAGTAAACAGCATTCCTGTTATTCCTTCCCATTTCCTCTCTAATTTTTCTGTGACAGGTATTGAAGCACTAAAACACCTAATCAACTTTCTGAGACCATATAACCCTTACTTTGAATGCTCACATCAGATAGTATGACATCATTTTCCATTACAATTTGTTTTTGCTTTCATTAAAAATAGTTTTGTTTAATATCATATATCCTGGCAATGTTATCCCTTTCATTCATTCTTCCAAATTCTTCCCCATCTCCCCTCTTATTAGGATCCATCTTCTTCCATTCATTAGAAAACAAACAAGCTTATAAGGAATAACAAAATAAAACAAACACATCATAATAGGACAAAACAAAAATATGGGAGGAAAGGAATATGAGAAAAGGTGCAAGCAACAAATAGAGACACAGAGACCCACTTGTTTGCACCCAGAAATCCCATAAAAACACTAATTTGGAAGCCATAATATATAAGCAAAGGGCTAAAGGGTAAAACAAAGAAATAAATAATAATGGTAAAGATTTTTAAAAATCAAAATAATAAAGGAAAACTATCTCTGACAGGACATTATGATATGCTGGGAGCCCCAATACCCCGGCAATGTGGTTGAAGTCTGTAGACAAGGATCCAGACTCCCCTGCTGGGAGTTTCAGCATACCATCCCTTTCTCCCCTTTGCTGTAATGGTGACTAAAGCCTTTCATTAGGTCTGCATGGCCTAGTAATACCTTAGCTGGCTGGTGTTAGCTGAGAAGGAGAAGCAGACATTTTTTACTCAAAAGTAATTGTAATTGTAAAATATCTTGCGGGCTTCTAAGTCCTGGCATGTGTAAAGCTACCTATTCATATTGATAGTACATTGTAAAGGATACTCCTGGAATGGGTGTTGGTCCTCCCAGGAAGAGACAAGCCTTTAACAATAGAAGCAAAAGGAGCCTAGATAGAGAAAAAATAAATATGCACCAAACAGCTAAAAACCATAAAAAAAAACAAAAACCTTCTTTGCCTACAGGGCACCCTGCTCTGTTTGTGGCAGATAGAGCTATTATTCAGCTGACAGTATTGAATCAAATGTTCTTTCATAACAAAGGACATAAGTTGCAGGAGGAAGAACACCTCCCCACCCCTGCTACGCCCCCACCCCTGGCCCTGGGCGTGACTACATCTACATATGAAACCAGTTCCTCTGAAGGCCTGAGCAACTTCTGCAAACCAAAAAACTGTATTTGGCTTTTTAAACTTCTTGCCAGAGCAAGTCTCTCTCTTTCTGGTGTGGGCCCCTTCCCCTGGTAATGTATATTGTCAGTCTCTCCTTCCTTCTCTTCTTGGTGTGGTTTTTCTACTGACAAGGCACACTGTCAGTCTCTCTCTTGCTCCTCTCTTTTCTTAATGTGTATACTGTTAATCCCCCTATTAAAACACTCCTACGTTTTACTTCTAAAGTGTTCTATGTGTCATTTTAAAGCACGATCCTGCGTGTCATTTCCTTGGGTCCCATAAAAGGACAAACTACTCAGTTCGTTTGTTATTTCCTCATTTTTCCTGCACTAGTACTCCCTCCTGCATGGAGTTTTCATGAAGTCATTTGTGGAAAAGGCTGGTTCCCTCCACAATGAAACAAGGAATCTCCAATCCCCAAAGATACCTTTGAATTCACTTTCTGTTGGCCATCTACTGCTGGGCATCCAGCATATCCTTAAGAGTATTTTTCCACAGTAAGACTCTCTTTGAGAAAACTAAATTTTCATATACAAGATTTTATCAACTGGTAATAGATTTTGGGTTAGGGATGAGGGCATATGTTTACGTCTTTCAGCTCTTGGATACCATCTTCTGCACACCCATGTAAGTCCTGCATATGCTGTTTCAATCTCTGAGTTCATATGTGAATCTGTCTTGTTATGTTTAGAAGGACTTGTTTACTTGGTGTACTAAGTACTTTCTGGCTCTTATACTATTTCCTACTCCATGTTTGTGCGGTTCTCTGAATCTGGAACGAAGGGATTTGATGGAGACATCCTGCTTAGGACTCAGTGGTTGAAAATATCTCACTATTCTCCATATTGTTTCACTGTTGGTCTGAATATTTGTTCCCATCTGTATTGTAGGAATTTTCTCTGATGATGGGTAATCAAATCACTGTTCATATTTGTCTTTCTGGGTCTAGATTACCACACTTAGATGATTTTTTTTCTAATTGTATCTGTGTACCTTCAAATGTCATTAGCTTACATTTTAAAGGCTGAGTCTATTATATAAATGTGCCACATTTTCTTTACCAATTCATCTGCCAAGGAACACGTTGTTTTTTTTCTCTACAATTTTTGGTTATTATGATTAGAGTAGCAATGAATACAGTTTAGTATGTGTCCTGGTGGTAGGATGAAGCATCTTTTGGTTAAATAGCAAAGAGTTTTACAATAGATCGTGAAATAGATCATTTAACATCTTCCTGAAGATAGCCACATTGATTTCTATAGTGGTTGTACATGCTTGCAGCCACACCACCAATGCATGAATGTTCCTCTTCCTCTGCAGCCTTGCCAGCATGAGGTATCATTTGTTTTACTGATTTTATCCATACTTGTAACAAACTCATTCTTAAGGGTATAAGATGAAATCTCAAAGTAGATTAAAATTGGATATTCATGATAGCTAACGGTGTTGAGTATTTCTTTCAGTGTTTGTCAGCCATTTGAGTTTACTTTAGGAAGAATTCTCTATTTAGATACTGTAGGACGCCAATCCAGCACAATGCTAAGATGGTGCCGGCTTCCGGATGGCTTAGTAGTAAACAACGGCTTTGCGCATGCGCTACAGTTGAGAACAGCTTGGCTCTTGGTAACACACCCATAACAAACCCGCAAAAGCGGATATGCAAATGAGGTGTTGCAGAGGTAGCCTATCATCAGGAACCACGATTCCTGCAGGGTATATAAGCAGCTTGCTCCTGGGCTTGGGGTCCTCCCGCATCATGATGAAGTGCTCCTCACAATAAAGGTATTGAGAAGAATCCGGTTGTGGCATCTTACCTGCTGGTCAAGGCGGGCGCGACAAGATACTCCTCCTCATACACTCTGTTTAGACAACATAAAGGGTCAGAATTCTTACATATTTATATACAGATACTAATCCCGTTACTGATGGTTATATTTTTATGATTTCTCTCAACCCAGAGGTCTTTATACTTTTATGGACTGTTTAAGACCTTGAATGTTGAAGATAAGCAGATCCTGAATTTTCAAGTTCCATAATAAATAGGTAATAGATATGCAATAAATACATAATAGGTTCATAGGTTTTATATTTAGATAGATATTTAAATTCATTTATGGTAGATAAGTAAATGGTAGCTGGTAGATAAATAGAGGATAGACAGAAGGACGATAGTTAGAGTAAAAACACAGAAGAACATAGATAGGTAGGTAGATAATGAATACATAATGATAGATGATAGATAGACAGAACATAGATGAGTTGGTTATAGAAATACAGAGAGCCAGATACAAGATGATAGATAGATAGATAGATAGATAGATAGATAGATAGATAGATGATATGTAGATCGAAGATAGAGATATCTCCAGTCAATGCTGTATGGTAAAATGCCAGCTATCACAAATAGAACAATAGCAGAAAGCATTGTTTTAATTGTATGAAAGTTTTAACAGATGGAGTGGCAAGTGAGAGGACACATACATCCCATTCATAGATTCATTTTTATTATAACCTCTTTGCAGTGATTGGATTCACATATATTCATATCAACTTATGTGTTACAGTAGGTATGTATTAATAACTAAGGAAAGAAAATTAAAATCCTATAATGCAATGTACCAAAAAGAAACTAACTGGTTTGATTGTGAATTTTATAATTTTTAATTTGTGAGACTGAAGAGTTAGTTTTATTTGAGGTTAGAACCTTACTCTAAAGCCTTTTCATTCCATAGAACTGCCATATAAAATATCAGAAGCTTGGTTATATATCTTAAATTGCCATCTTCAGACACAATTGCTTAATTTCATTCTTTTTTTAATTAGGTTTATTTTTCTTTCTCTTGTATAATACATCATGACCCCATCCTCCATTCACTCCACTCCTCCAATGTTCCCCCCATTTCCCCTCTCTCTCAGATCCACCTCCCACCCCCTGCACCTGCTTCCCCTCAGAACAGAGCAGGCCTCTCATGGTTAGCAACTAAGGAGGGCATATCAAGATGAAACAGGTGTGGGAACAAGCCCCTTTATTATTTCTATACAAGGGAGGCCAGCAGGAGAAAAGAGTCCCAGAGACAGGTAAAGGTGTTAGAAATCCCCCAACTCCGATGTTTAGGTGTTTTTCAAGTACACCAAGCCAGATAACAAAAAGGTAAATATAAGGAGACTCTGCCAGCTCCCTGTCTGCTATTTCAGTCTCAATGAACCCCTCAGAGTTCTGGTCAGTTGACTCTGTAGGGCTTGTTTTCCTCATGTCCTCAATCCCCCCTTTTCTTCACTATAGAGGAACATTTAATCGTTTAATCTAGCATCATGACTGCTCTAGCAAAAGATCACATTGTAAGTCCTGTGTGATAGCTAGGAAGGGATCCTGCCAAGGGACTGCATGTAGTGATCACATTCAGAGTCCTGTATAATCCTGATGGAATGCAGAAAGAAAGTTATTCAGACTAATCCTGTCCTCTGTTTGTGCTAATGCTAGGTGAACTGGACTTCTGTGGTTAATGCAAAGTAGTATAACTCTTTAATCACAACTCAGAAGGAAGTGGTGGCACAGGCCTTTAATCCCAGCTTGAAAGGGCCCAGGAATCTGGGGTTCAGATTCAGATTCAGAACCAGGATCAGATTCCTGAGGTAAATGATGACCCCTTCCAGTCTCAGGATTAAGCAACAAACTTCCACAGGCTTCATTGCCCAGGTGCTAGCTGTCACATACTAGTAAGGGACCCTGCCCCCTCTCTCGCAACAGACAAGTAGAGCCAATCAGTTTAAAAGATAACAAAGGCAGATTCCTGCATGGGAATCTGAGCCAATCAAAGTTGTGCTTGCCCTATTCCCAGCCCCCTTTCCCCTGCATCCCATAAAATGCCAAAAGACAAAGGAATCTGGGTTCACCTCTCACTCTCTACGTGTGGAGACTAGTGGACAGTGAACTCCAAGGTGCTAGATATTAAAAGCTTCATGCAGTTGCATCGATCCTAAGTCTCGTGGGTTTTCTTTGGAGGTCGTCTCTCACTGGTAGACCCTGACAAGTTCTCACGCCATGGAGCATGGGGCCCAGGTCATTTCAAGTTCAGAGAGAAAAGTAGGGAGTAGAAGCTGGGTGTGGTCAAACAGAGAGCTCAGAGAGAAGAAGTAGAGACAAGAAGCAGAATTCAGAGAAGAAGGATGGCCTTGTTAAGAAGACATTAGAGATGGAAAGCAGACAAGAAGAGAAACCAGAGGAGAAGCAGAGACATAAGACAGATCTAAGAGGAAGCAGAAGGAGAAGCAAAGTAGAAGCAGAGGTAGAAACAGAAAGTTCAAATGGAGACAGAAGAGAGTTCAGGCACATGTTCAGAAGGAACTGATGCCCTTGATTTAGGGCAAAATCCCTTTATTCTTTTGCTAATTCAATATCTGGACCAGGTCCTTGAGCCCTGGAGTATTTCTACTTCTGTACAATCTAGAATATTTAAGCCTCTGAGATTTTTCTGCTGGCTGAGCCACTCTGACTAACTTCTTCTACACTCAGAGCTGTACTAAACTATTTTGCTTCATCTCAGTCCCTATTTTGGCTTGAGCTCTTCTCTAAGCTGACTGGGTCAAACTCTGCTTCTTAGTCAGTTGATTATTTCTAACAGAACTTGTTTGACTCTGGCTGATTCTGGCTGACTCCAGCAATTTCTTTCACTGAACTGCTCTGCTTGGCTTCAAACTGACTCACTCTTCCTAACTGATACTAACTTCTACAGAATGGCTCTTTGTATCTCCCCAGACTCCTCAAACCATGTCTGTGCATATGTGAGCTCTCACTGCCCCATACTGCCTCAGGCAGCCTCTCTGCTTTTCTACCTTATCCTCAGTCAGACCATTTCATTATCTCTGTGTCTTGTCTTCTGACTCTGAGTTGAAAACCTGTTTTTCAGTCCTCAGAGTTGGGTGTGTCTTTACTCTGACTCACTCTGCTAACTCTTCTTCTAATTCATCACTTTGCCTGCCCTTCATTCTGACTCATCTCAGATGTCACTTTCTGTCTGACTCCTTCTGAGCTCTGCTTCCTGTCACCCAAGTGCTGGGATTAAAGGCATACACTACCACTGCCTTCTGAATACTGGGTGGGATTAAAAGTCATTCTTTCTATTTTAGAGCATACATGCTGATGGATTAAAATATTAAATATTTCTCTACAAAGAACAGTTCAGCTAGAGAGTTCAGATGGAGAGAGAAGCAGACAGAAGGAGAAGTGGAGAAAAGCAGCTTCAATCCAGAATATACAGACAGAAAGCAGAGAGTCAGAAACAGATAGGTTACAATTTACAGTCCAGACTATGATTTATAATTTATAATTCACAGTACAGCACAGAGTGAAAAGAGGTAATTCAGAAGATAGTCAGAATGAACCCAGTCAGTACTTAATCTCAGAGGCTGAAACCTTCAAGATCTAAGTTTAATATTAGATTGCATTGAGTTAGAAACCTTCTAAGACTGGGGATTGAATTATGAAAGAAATAATTGTCCTTTGCCATGAACCCATGAGAATAAATGAATAAAGAAATCAACACATATTTATGCTTATACTTCACAATTCCTTCTCCTGTTATTCATTCATCAGAATTCCCCAAGTTCCCAGTGTTAGGGCCTTAGACCTCTTCATCTGCTCACTCAGCTGCAGGTAGGAGCCTCTCTGATGAAGACTGGGGTTAGCCACTGATCTATGACCATAGTACTATATCATTAAGAATCCTGTCCTGCCTATCTGGTCTCTAGTTCCTGGCCAGCTCTGCAGTGCCAGGCATGGGCTGGCTCCCTCCTTGGCATAGGGTTCTGCCCTTCCATTTCCCCTGCAAATCCTGCTTTCAGGTTAGAATATAGGTTGAAGGATTTGTGGCTGGGTTGGTGTCCCAGTCCCACCACTGGAAGAATTGCCTTGTTGTAGGAGATGGCCTATTTAGGGTTTCAGTTCCCCATTATTAGGGAGTCATTGCTAGGATCACTGGTCATGTATTCTAGGGAGTTTCTACTATACTAGATCTGCAGATGACCCCCTAAGTATCCTGTAGTTCTAATCATCTCTATCTATATTCTCTCCCTCCATCCCTCTCCCTCTAGCTGATTCTTCCTGTTCCTATTTCTATCCTCCCTAAGCTCACCTGTAATATCTGTTCTAGTTCTACTTCCCTGGGTAATCTGTATGTCTCCATTAGGTGCCCCCTTGCTGCATAATCTCTCTGGGTCTGTGGAATGTAGTACATAAGTGAAAACATACCATGACTGTTATTCTGGGCTTGGGTTACCTCACTAAGTATAATTATTTCTAGTTCCATCCATTTGTCTGTAAATTTCATGATGTGATTTTTTTTATGTAAATAGCTAAGTCATGATTTATTGTATAAATGTACTACAATTTATTTATCCATTCTTCAGTTGAGGAGCCTCTAGGCTGTTTTCAGTTTCTGGTTATTATGAATAAAGCCACTAGGAACATAGTTGAGCAAGTGTCCTTAGTGTACAGTGGAGTGTCCTTTGGGTATATGCCCATGAGTAGCATAGCTTTGTCTTGAGGTAGCTTGATTTCCAATTTCCTGAGGTATTGCTATATTGATTTCTATAGTAGCTAAACAAGTTTGCAATCCCACCACAATGAAGGAGTGTTCCTCTTGTTATACAACCTCACCAGCATGAGCTGTCATTTGTGTTATTGATCTCAGTCATCCTGATAAGTATAAGGAGGAATCTCAGAATAGTTTTGATTTGCATTTCCCTGACAGCTAAGGATGTCAAACTTTTCAACTGTTTCTCAGGTGTTTGAGATTCCTCTTTTGAGAATTCTCTATTTAGATCTGAATCCATTTTTAAATTGAATTATTATTATTATTATTTTTTGATGTTTTGTTTCTTGGGTTCTTTATATATTTTCAATATTAGCCCTCTATCAGAATTGGAGTAATTGAAAAGCTTCTCCTACTCTGCAAGGTGCCTTTTTGCCTTAATGCTAGTGTCCTTTGCCTTACAGAAGCTTTTCAGTTTCATGAGGTCCCATTTATTAATCATTGTCCTTAGTGCCTATACTATCAGTAGTCTGTTCAAGAAGTTGTTTCCTATGACAATGTTCAAGACTATTCCTCACTTATTCTTCTATCTGGTTCAATGTATCTGATTTTGTGTCAAGAACTTTGATCCACTTGTGTCCCTCCCGGTCTGTGGGGTTCTGCAACAAAAGCCCTAGGAGACAGAGCAAGGATTGGGGGAACAAGGAAGCGCGAGAAATGAAAGGCAAGATGATTTCCCGATCAAGCCTTCGATTTATTGAACACATAGTACCAGTATTTATACAATTTTTAAAGTGGGGAGAAAAGCAGGGAATGCATAAGCAGGTATCTGTGGTAATTCTACCTGACAGTCAGACTGGTCTATCCAGTGAGTTAAGAAATCCTAGTGTCAAGGGCCTCAGAGCAATAAGGAAGTACTGTGAGACTTCTCTAGGGCTTCCTGTGTAAAGGGTGGAAAAGTGAAAAGAGGAAGCAATAAGGGTGTTAGCCGAGCAGGCAGTTTCTCAAAACTGGGCAGCTTTAGGCTATCTGACGTTGTCCGTACTCTGTCCATTAAGACCAGAGAGAAATGGATCTTTTTAGAAAATGGGTGCCTTGTGTTTCAAGCCAGCATCCAGGGGGACCGCTTCCTACACACTTGGACTTGAGTTTTATGAAGGGGGATAAATATGGATCTATTTACATTCTTCTACATGTAGACATCCAATTAGAACAACACCATTTGTTAAAGATGCTTTCCTTGTTTCCATTGTATATTTCTGCCTTCTGTATTGAAAATCAAGTGTCCATATATTATGGATTTATGTTAGGATATTCAATTCAGTTCCATTGATCAATGTGTCTTTTTTATGCCAATACCATGAGATTTTTGTTACTATAGCTCTGTAGTACAACTTGAATCAGGAATAATGATACCTCTGGAAGATTCTTTGTTGTTCAGTATTGTTTAAGCTTTCCTGGGTTTTTTGTTGTTGACTTTTTGTTGTTGTTGTTGTTGTTTATTTTTTCATGTGAAGTACAGTATTGTTCTTTCCAGCTCTATAAAGAATTGTGTTGGGATTTTGGTGTGTATTGCAAAGAATTTGTAGATTGCTTTTGTTAGGATGACCATTCTTTCATTTTAATCCTATCAATCCATGAACATTGGAAATCTTTCCATCTTCTCAGACACTTTTTAATTTCTTTCTTCAAAGACTTGATGTTTTTATCTTCCAAGTCTTTTACTTGCTTGGTTAGAGTTACCCCAAGGCATTTTGTGTTATTTGTGGCTACTGGAAATGTGTTGTTTCCCTGATTTTCCTCTCATATGAATTACCATTTGAATATAGGAGGGCTACTAATTCTTTCAAGTTACTCTTGCAGCCAGCCACTTCACTAAAGATATTTACCAGCTGTCGTAGTTCCCTGTACAATATTTGGCCTCACTTGTGTATATTATAATATCATCTGCAAATAAGGATAACGTGACCTTTTTCTTTTCTAATTTGTACCCCCTGGATTTCCTTCTCTTGCTTTATTGCTCTAGCTAAAACTTCAAGTAGAATACAGGTTTTTAAAGCATGACCTGATGATTCTTTGGATTTCCTTGGTGTCTATATTTATATCTTCCTGTTCATTTCTGATTTTGTTAGCTTGGATATTTCTTTCTGAGTTTTATTATTTTGGATAAAAATTTCTCTATTTGGTTGATTTTCTCAAATAACCAACTCTTTTTTCTTTCACTGATTCTTGGATTGTTCTCTTTATTTCTATTTTATTATGTTCAGCTTTCAGTTTGATTTTTTCTTGGTATCTATTCCTTTTAGGTATGATTACTTCATTTTGTTCTAAAGCTTTTAGGTGTGCAGTTAAGTTGGTAGTTTGAAATCTCTAGATTTTCTTTCTTTCTTTTTTTTGTAGGCATTTTGTACTATGAATTTTCCTCTTAGCATAGCTTTCATTTGCCCTGTAAGTTTAGGTATTTCATGTATTCATTGTCATTGAATTCTAGAATGTCTTTAACTTCTTTATTTGTTTCTGTCTTGACCCAGTAGTCATTCTAGAGAAAGTTTTTCAGTCTCCATGAATTTGTAGACATTATGCTATTGCTGTTGTTGTTGAAATCTACTTTTAATCCAGATATAATTAAATTTAATTAAAATAGGATTCAGGGGCTTATTTCAGTTTTCTTGTATCTGTGGAGACTACTTGCTTTCTGGCCAAGGATGTGATCAGTTTTAGAGAAGATCCTGTGAAGTAGTGACAAAATGTTATATTCTTTTGTGTGGGGATGAAATGCCTTGTAGATTCCTTAGGTCAATTTGGTTTATAATGTCTGTTAGATACAGTATTTCTCTGTTTAGTTTTTCTCTGGATGATCATTCAGGTGATAAGAATGAGGTATTGAAGTCTCCCACTATCAGGGTGAGATGGTTAATGTGTATTTTAAGTTTTAGTAATGCTTCTTTCATAAACATGGGTACCTTTGCATTGAGGCATAGATGCTAAGAATTGAAATGTCTTCTTGGTGGATTTTTGGTTAATGAGTATAAAGTGTCCTTCTCTGTCACATTTGATTAACTTATTTTTAGAGTCTGCTGTGTTATATATTAGTATTGCTATACCAGCTAGCTTCCTAGGGCCATGTGCTTAGAAAACGTTTTCCCAACCCTTTACTCAGAGGTAACGTTTATCTTTGAGGTTGAGGTGTGTTTCTTGTTTGCAGCAGAAAGATTGACCATTTTTTCTCCATTTATTCATTTCTCCATTTTTCATCCACTTTATTAGTCTGTGTCTTCTTACTGGCAATAAGGCCATTGATGTTGAGAGATATCTGTGACCAATGCTTATTAGATCCTAATATTTTGCAGTTGTTTTTGGTTGTGGTGTGTGTGTGTGTGTGTGTGTGTGTGTGTGTTTCCTTCCATTATTTATGATGTTTAAGATTATGATTTCTTATGTCTTCATGAGGGTTATTACCCCATTTGGGTTGGAGTTCTTGTAGCTACCGTAAGGCAGGATTTATGAATAAATATTGTTTATTTGGCTTTATAATGGAAAGCTTTGTTTTCTACATCTATGGTAATTGAGAGTTTTCTTAGATATAGTACCCTATGACTCCCTTAGAGTCAGTAGCACGTCTTTCCAGGGCCTTCTGGCTTTTAGTCTCTGTTGAGAACTCGGGTATAATTCTAATAGATTTCCCTTTATATGCTACCTGGTCTTGTTCTCTTGCAGCTTTTAGTATTCTTTCTTTGTTCTGTAGGTTTTGTGTTTAATTTCACACTTCATCTCTAAAACCACAGTACTTGTTTATAAAATAGTGACTGATTTCAAACTCTATTTTCTAGCTGCAATAATATCAGTTAATATATTTATTATATGGGAATACTGACTTTGATTTTTGATGCTGTATATGTAAATGTGAATATGACAAGGAGATGGCACAGTCAAGTATACACATAACAGAGTCTACTACAGGATTTTTTTTATACAAAGTAAAGTCTCACTGAGCCATAGATTGGTATACTTTTCAGGAGCACTCTATTGAGCCACTCCATTCAGTACCTCAATCTATAAAACAACTCCCCAAACTAAGAATCAGGAAATTTTCTATTTGATTATGTCTCCTAGGAATGTCAGAAGCTATACCAATATACAGTCTTACCAAAGTGACACACAAAAAATGAGTTGAGTGAGGTCAAAGCAAACAGAATGTGGAGTGGGCGTTAGAAAAGCCTATAAAATCTTAGTCATATACACAAAACTAGAGGCAGTTAAGAAATGCTAAGAGTTGGAGAAATAGTCTTCCCCAAGCAAGAGCATAATAATTGGCTATCCAATACCAAATGTTTAACCCTAAAAACACTCAGATGAGTAACATTGTACAGACAGAGCAGATTACATTTAGAAATGTATATGTATATACATGGAACCATGTAACAGCAGTTAAAAATGATCGTGAATTTGAAAGAGAGCAAGGAGAGTTAGATGGGAGAGTTAGATGGGAGGAATGAAAGGGATGGGTGAAAGGATGTAATTATATAATCTTAGTAATAAAAGATAAAAAAGAAATAAAATAATCAATTAAAGAAAAAAATCCAATTACCTAGTTATTCCTTTTCAGTATTGAGATAAATTTGCAAAATAATGTCACTTCGTGTTAAAAATATTACGTGGGTCACTAGACTTGATCCTTGAAATAGAAACAGTGACATTGGGGTTGAACTTACAGGCTTGTTCATATCATCAGACTATTTACCTTCTTATAGATGTTCCTTTTCTCCTATTTATGTCTTACTCATTTACACAGGACATGACTCCAGTCGTCATTTTTAGTTTCATGGAATTAATCTGTTATTATTTCATTATCCTTGCTGTGTCAGAAGTCTCTTCTGGTGATAGGATGTTGACAGTTTTTATTGTAAAGTTTTATCTTTTCTAATGGCTTGCATAAAATATAGTTTAGCATGCTATGTGAAATAAGTAATGAAACATTCGTAGAGTATTTCATGAATAATTATCCTGTTTCTTCAAGCATGCTTTCTCAAATAAAATAAAAATGTTTATTAAACATTTCTTAGATCTTATTATTTCCTGGAGAGAGATGTATTAGCAAACTACTGTTCACTGCAATAGTGCCATGCAATAATTCTATTGATAATTGTCTATATCTTAGAGCCAGAGGACTACATTGTGAAAGAAAAAAAAAGATATATAAATTTCTGCTACCTACATAGCATTGCCATTATGACTACTGACATAAAAAACAAAACAAAACAAAACAAAAAACCCAAAAAAACTTTCACTAAGGATTATTTTCTCATTAAAAATATTTGAGCTCTTGAATTCCAAATAAGCTAATTTCTTCTGCAATTTAAAAGTACCATCTAAAATAGAATAAAAATCTCTTTAGTAACTTCAACATCTGTATTAGTTGTAAAACAGCTGCTTCTATCAGGTTTCAATGAAGATGATTAGAGAGAAGATATAATGGCCTCCTGAACCAGTCAACATTAGTGAGGAAAATTTAGTCTGTAATTTAGAGTTAAACCTGTAAAGAACTACCATCTCTGAAGCGATGAAATCAGGCAAAATAAAATTCATCTTAGGATCATCCACATTTCTCTTATAAGCACAAGAAAACTAGACAAAGTCTATAAAGTAACACAAATTTATACCATTTCTGGTTTAACATGTGACAAATTTTTCTTGCTTTCAACATTACAATGGTAAATATACTATATTTGTATTAACTTCAACAAATGACAATAAAGCATGCAAAAACATCAAATCATATTACCAAGGATTTATTTTTGTCTATAAAAATATTTTAATGATATTAGCCTAAGGTATTAGCTAGTCAAAAGTGATTTTAAAACATTTATTACTTGAGAATTTTATAATATAAACAAAATATTATTATCATATTTACCCTTCAATTTCCTACTCCTTCCAAACTCCTCTCCTTTACAACCATTCCCAACTTCAAGTAGTCTTTTCATTCTTTTATATAATGCACTTAATCCAATTATCATTGCCCATATGCACATGTATTTAGGGCTTTCAATTGGAATCAGTACAATTATCAGTGCTACACTGAAATAAAGTGCCTGTTCTTTCTCCAGCAGACACTGACTGAATACAATTCCAAAGCAAGGAGTGGGACTTAAGGAATCACACACTCATCTATCCTTGAATGTTGAGTGGATTAATCTTATGCGGTTCTTGTGCAGGCAGCAACAGTTGCTGTAAACTCATGGAGTCAATGGCAATGACTGCTTAGCAAATACTATTTCAGAGCAGCCCCTGTCCTCTGGTCCTTACAATCATTTAGCCCCTCTTTCCTTATGTTTCTTGAATCTTGGGTTTAATGTACCTCCACTAATTGTGTAATGTGGCATACCATTATAAACCCAGGATAAAAAATAAATAAGAAATCTGAAGTATTCAGCTAAGATAAATGTACAGCTTTATAATTCAGTTTGTCACCTTTCATATTGTCTCTGTTCATCCCAATCACTGATACAGCCTTGTCCAGGTACAGAGATGAGATGTTTGTTATGTTTTCATTGTCTTTTAACAAATCAATTCTTTAGAGCACAATTCAGAGGGGGGGATAAATATACTAAAATGTTTTCATGAAAAGAACCAAGATTTTCTTCTATAAAGTTGATTGTTTCATGTTTTATTTTGTTTAATTTCATCATATCTTATTACTATTTACTTGGGACCCTACTGATATTTGGTATTTGAAAATAAAACAAACACATTTGGTATAGGGTTTCAAAACAGCTTTATTAATTTTGAATCTCATATTTTCATTGGGTAAACTGACGTGGTTAGAAAAGCAAATAAACAATCATTTTGAATTCTATGAATCATGTTAAGTTAAATATTATACAACACAACATCATATTTGTTAGGATACACCTATAATTTGTATTTTAATCTGCAACTTTTATCCTCAAATGTCCCTTACTGCTGATAAAAACCATTTTATACAGGAATAAATGATAAAAACATTTTTATGTAACAAATACAAATTTAGTATTTAGCTCTCAATCTAAATTATTAACTGAATGACAAAAAGCCACGATATTAAGTAAGCATTGAGAGGTCTAGAATGTCACATTTCTAGTTGCAGAGCACATTTTTTAATATCCTAAAAATGTCACACTTCTGAGTTCACCTAATTTTCAAATTATTGTTTTAAATAAGAGTAACTGTGAATTATTTGGTAAATTAATTAAATGGGAAGTTTTCCTTGAATGTTTACGCACATACATTTTTAATAAAAAGCCAGCATTTTACCTCACAAAACTTTTATTCTTATTCTTAATTACCTTTCACAAGTCTATCGACCCGAAAACATTTGATTCTACACCTTTAATGATTTATTCTTCCCACAGAACTCTGAAGAGCTACACCTGTATGTAATGAACAGAAAAAGAAAAAATAGCAACCCTGACACTAAGCATGACCATATAAGAAGTAATGGATATAGATAAATCATTTTATAGAATTCATCATGTTATTGTGAAATTGTGAGAGAAGAGACAATATTTAGTGGAAATAGCATTGCATAGATCAGCAGAATTGAGGAATTTGCTTCAGAAAGCAAAGAAACAAGATAGAAAACAAATAATATCTGATACAGATCCATGTGGTGACAAGGGTACAGAATTAAAAGTTGAAACTTTATTAAAGTTATTGCTGTATTCCTCAGAGAAAACACTGAAATGGTAATTTAATTAATCTCACCTACATACAGAACACGGAACATAGATTCTAACATATTTAAAACCCAATCACTCCACAGGAAAATAAGTCTGATGTACACCTTGTCCAGGAGCCAGAGATAAGGACAGAATAAACATCTTACCAGAGGTACATTTCTTAATGTCTACATTTAAATAACACATGGAAAAACAATAACTTTAATTTAAGAGTAATGTCCCAAGGAATAAGCCACAGAATAATATTATACCTTTTAAACATTTAAACATTGACTGAAACCTTGTGGCTATTGTGTCTTCTTACTATACTTCTATGAAATTGAGTGTCTTCATTTGCCTCTCATGTAATTTTATGAAGATTTCTATGATTCATTTAGGAAGCCAAATTTCTTTGTAAAATAATTCTGTAAATGAAATACATATGTAATTTCATTTTTCTATTTTTTGCTCAAATAATAATAAAATCAAAGTATTACAAGTGAAAATACGTGTAAATTAAATTCCATAAGAGCCACATGGTGTAAGAACTTACTATAGAAAAATTAGATCATTTATCAATGTACATGAGCAATCCAATTATCATTGCCCATGTGCACATGTATTTAGGGCTTTCAATCGGAATCAGTACAGTATCTGAAACACACCTGTAAAAGCTAAGACAAACACAAAAAGCAAAAGACATGTTCTTCAGAAACCCCTAATGCTTGCAAGCATTATCAGGTAATTTACAAACCAATGGTATAGAAATAGTTTGTAACAATATTTTCATTTTTTTTAAAAAAAGACTTAGTGTTTGGAGCTTGATGAGTCTGACTCTCAGATCATGGAATCAATGAGTGATGATAACTGACAGATGATTTAATTAAATAGATATCATTAAAAAATGCAGCAAAACCTAATGATAGGAATTTCCATGAATTATTTGTATTGGATGTTATGATGAGAAATTAAACTTGAATCTTTATTCATATGCCTGTGATCATTTTGTTCAATTTTATAAAATGTTTAATTTTTCATTTTTTGTACTTTTTATTCAGCTTTCTTGTTTCTTCAGATGAAATGTGATCTGATATCAAATTTTAGCCTTCTCAATTCTGTATCCTTAGGCAAGCCAGAAAATCAAGTGTCAGGAATTATTTATTAACTTACATTTAAAAAAATATCAACTGGTAACATTGAATATTTGGGGGAAAGTTTTAAATACCAGCCACTTTATAAGTGATTTGTGTCTAGACTACTTTATGAATATACAAAATATATTCTACATAATGAAATTAGATACCGAATATTAAACACAATTTTCTTGGTTCGATAAATTAAATCCTTGTCTATGTTTTTGTATCATTTTGGGAACCATTCAAGAGAAGAACAAGGAAGAATGGACAAAGGAAACTGCTCCTCAGTCACTGAATTTATTCTACTGGGAATTACTAATAATCCTAGCATGAAAGTAGTTCTATTTATTGTATTTCTGCTCATCTATATCATCATTCTTGTAGCAAATATTGGAATGATTGTTTTGATCAGAATGGATCCCCAGCTTCACACACCAATGTACTTCTTCCTCAGCCACCTCTCCTTCTCAGACCTCTGCTATTCCACTGCAGTTGGACCAAAGATGCTAGTAGATCTACTGGTCAAACGTAAATCTATTCCTTTTGTTGGCTGTGCCTTGCAGTTTTTTTTCACCTGTATCTTTGTAGATGCTGAATGTATGGTGCTGGCAGTGATGGCCTTTGATAGGTTCAAGGCCATCAGCAATCCCCTGATGTATGTAGTAGACATGTCCAGTAGAGTTTGCTACCAACTCCTGATTGGAGTTTACCTAGTAGGAATGGTAGATACCATGATACATACTATAATGACCTTTGGGTTATGTTTCTGTGAGTCTAATGAGATTAATCACTTTTTCTGTGATATCCCTCCTATCCTGTTACTATCCTGCTCAGATATACAGGTCAATGAGCTAATCACGTTTATCATTTTTGGTTTCATTGAGCTGAGCACCATCTCAGGAATCCTTGTCTCCTATTGTTATATCATCTCATCAGTCTTAAAAATCCGTTCAACTGAGGGGAGGTTTAAAGTCTTTTCTACTTGTGCCTCTCACTTAACTGCAGTTGCCATTTTCCAGGGAACTCTGCTCTTCATGTATTTTCGTCCTGCTTCTGCTTACTATCTGGATCAAGACAAAATGGCCTCACTTTTTTATACCCTAGTCATACCTATGCTCAATCCTTTGATATACAGCCTGAGAAACAAAGATGTAAAAGAAGCCCTGCAGAAACTGAAAAATAAAATATTCTTGTAAACAAATATATACCCATGAAGAAATGTAAATTTTTGATCATATGTTGTTTTATTGCAAGTACATACTATGCTATAAAGATGTTTCAATTATTAATTGGTTAATGAATAGATGTCTAAGTCAGAATATATCTATCATTTGTGGTTCTGAAATGTATATTATTTTTTGTTTTCAGGATGAATGGCATTCTATTTTTGGAGAAATTCCAAAATTTCAAATATTTCTAGAATATTGTTTTTAATCATCAAATATATTTACTGTGATATTTTACAGACTCAACTTATTTTATTTTGAATTCAAATGATTTTGTGCTAATGCACCCAATAGTTTGTTAGAAATGATAAGCCTTTTTGTTAGATATATTTTATAATAAATTCAATTATCTGAAGCAAAAGGTCTTATTCTAGGTACTAGCAAAATCTCCATACTAGACCATAAAGATGGTAAGTTTTCTCGAAATGGAGATATTCAGTTTGGGGGCTAAGGATTGACAGGAACATCTGTGAGGAAAAGAAAATACTCTAGAAGAAGGAGGTAACAATCCCATCCTGTGGGATTTCTTCTAGGCAAAAAAATGAATCTTCACAGAAAGTACACTTAAGATGTCACTAATGAAGAAAAAATGGTAGTTTCTCATTTTCTAGTTGTTGTTGATGGTGGTTATCTTCTTGATGATTTCATACATACATTGATTGTAATTTGATCACATTCATACCCATGACCCTCTCATCTCTCTCCCTTTCCTACTGACTCCAATTTCATAATTTGAATGTCTTCTTTTTGGAAATGTTCATCTAGATATTGGACTAACTTTTTAGGAAAATTTTTACTGTGTATTCTTATTGTTTTCCTATTGGTTTGTTTTGATTACATAGGAGGGATGATTTCTTGGTATTTTGCACATGGTACATTTAGTATATTAAGAATCTATTTGGAAGAGAGAATAGCAAATTTTTAATCATAAACAAAATGTATTTGAAATGTTGGATAAAATACCTGCTATTATTTGACATTTTCATGTTGTATTGATGACAATCAATATTATATTATACCTCCTAAAATATATGTAGTTCTGTATATCAATTAAAAGTAAAATAATAAAAAAAGTGCCATTATATGGTCCCAGGAACTTCTCTTGTCAATCACATCCCTCCACCTATATTTTTTATTCTAAAACAACATTAATTGTTTACTCTGTGATTCATAAACAGTATTTTCCTAAGCTTATGATTCTGTTTATTAAATATTTGTCCCAGGCATGATGCTAAATAGGGTCTTTGTTCAGTGATGGCTCTTTTTTTGTTTGTTTGTTTGTTTGTTTGTAGTCCTATCACCTGGATTGTGACATAGGAACAAAGTGGAAATGCAAATAATTTTTTAAAAGCCAAAACATGCAACAATGGCAGGGCATCTTACTAGGCATCAAATCATAGATAAAGTAGGGTAATGTATATATTTTGGAAATGTAATAGATTCAATAAAAGAAAACAACATTAATATGAATTCTATGGTATCTTACAAATGATATTACTATGCACATTACTCACAAAGAAAGGGAAAAAAAACATTAATCGTGTTACTCAAGAGTTTTTCAACTACTTCTTCTTTCTCTCCTCAAAATATTACATTAATACAATTAGCAAAATTTTTTGAGATTATGGTAGTAAGACCAGATGTGAAATATTAGAAAAATTAGCCCATGGCAGTCTATATTGTTGATTAAAACTGTATTTGCAACTATCTCCTGTGTTACATTTTTCTGGCTACAATTATACTGTATCTTGTGTGAAAATATTTCAGAATGGGAGTAAATCCCAGATACTCGTCTGTTGTTTAAAGGCGCAGCAGATTGGGTTTACTCTTTGACGTGTATCACAATCATACTAGAAACACGTATCTTTGAAGAATGCTTATTCTGAAAATTACTTTTAAAACTTCCATTTGTTTTATCTATACTAATTGTATCTAAACTTTTAACAAAACATTACTTTTCTTCTTTCTCCTTCTCTACTACTCCCATTCTTTTCAATTCCCTTCTCATTCAACCTCATGTTCTTCTCTTAAAAACAAAATCAAAAAGAAAATTGAAATCAAGCACACAAACAATAGTAGGAAAAAAACCTCCAAAACAAAATAAAATGTACACAAAATAGAAACATGAAATCTGCTTTGTGTTGGTCAACAACTCCCAGGCATACAGACTCTCCTGGAGTGTGGTTAATATACCCAGTGGAGAAGACTAATTTTCCCTTTCTCTGTAGCTATCAATTGCAAATAACATCTTGGATAGTGTGGGAATTTTTGTCAACATCTTCTTCTCAATACTGGGATTTTGTCTGATTTGAATCTTTGTAGATCTCATGCTGTCATTGTCTCTACAAGTTCATATGTGTATCAATCCTGTTGTATCAGGAAAACACTGTTTTCTGGAGTCATTTGCCACCCTCTTCGTGAGATAGAACCCATTCCTTACACTGCTAACGTGGTCAAAAGCCTGAGACTAGATTTGTAGTGAGTTCAAGGGGAAAACCTACTACATTATTCTGCTACATTTACATAGCAAAAAAAACAGCAACTTTTAATGATATAATGCTATAGCCATAGGTAAGTGTATTACTCAACACTCATCAGAAAAGATTCTTTTTGCAATAGATGATAATAATTAACACAGAGACCCACAAATGGATGATGTACAGAGAATAAGAGGATTTGAAGCACTCAACACTAAATGGCATTCTTTATTAAACCCCTATCCCCTATCAGGGATCTCTGTGAAATATAGAAAGAAGATTTATTTTTATTTCAAAATATGTGCATATATTTGTGTGAGTGTAAGTATATACAATGTGGATGCAGGTATCTACAAAGTTCAGAAGAGTTGTCTAATACCTTAGAACTGGAGTTATAAGCAGCTGTGAACTGTCTGACTTGGGTTCTGAGAACAAACTCCAGTCTTCTACAAGGGCAGTATTTGCTCTTAACCACTAAGAAATCTCGTCAGTTTTCAAATTTACCTATGATGTTTTCATTAATATTTCTTAAAAGCAACAAGCAGAACCAAAGCAGGAAATGAGATAAAATAATACTAGGGGTCCAAACTGAACTATCAGTAAAATACTGCTGTCATATATTTATAAAGATATAATCTTTGTCTTGGGAGATGGGACAGTCACTAAGCAGATGTGAGTTTCATCTTAAAAGGCACCCACCCCTATGTGGAGGTGTGTGGTGTGGTGTAATACCAGCACTGCAGAGGTAGAGACACTTCAGAATTTCATTATTAATTGAATATGTAGACATTGCCAATAGTTCTTCATGAGTAGCTTTATTTAGCTAACAAGGCAGAATCACATCCTTGTATAGGACACATTCAACCTATGATTGAAAAAATGATAAAACAAACAGTTGTACTAGATGAATTCAAGAAGTACATTTTCTTTACCTACTGATATTCTTCTATTTTTTATGGAGAACAGAAACTAAGGAACTTGATCTTCTGTAGGGGAAACATGATTAATGAAACTTATTAATAACAGCCCATGGAAAAATAAAAAAAAAAAAAACAGGCCATTATCCTCTAAAGAAAGATTGTAATAAACAGTTATCTGAGATTAATAATTTAAATTTACCAATGAAAACAAGAAAGCCAATGACATGCTACTACTTTCATTTCATTTTTCATTTTCTTCACTTGTTTGACTGTGTTTTCTTAATATCTATTCCATGTTTTTGCCCTTTGTAAGATCACCATCACAATTTTGAGTCAAATTTGAAGCAAGCTTTAATTAAATTAATTACTTAATGGCCAATAAGATGGACACTGACCAGGACCATTCAGAGGTTCCCAACTCTTCTGTTTCCAAGAAACAGGGCCAAATAACATGGAACAAATGCTTGAAAAGGTAGCACCAATAAGGCTGCATTCTTCGTTCAGGTCTAATCAGGGGCATGCATATATCCTGTCAAATTTCCTGTGTGGCATATCCTCAGTCTATAAGTGATTAAGTATATCAAGGGCATTTGGAGCACACCCAGTGCAGTTGGAGTAACCAAATATAGCCCTACACCGAATATTCCAGGAGATTATTTGCCCTTGGCAAGTGGGGATTACAGGATTATGTCTTTCTACATCTCACATGAACAGCCCCATAAACAATTCTAGGAAATTATCTGTTTGTTTTTTATCGATATCCTAGGTACAGTAAGTAAAATTTAAAACACAACTTTTGTTTTTATATAATTAGACTGAAAAAATAAGGTTCTTTCTCAAAATACATATCACTAGGGGAAATTAATGTGAATTATTTATTCTCCACAAACTTACTATTTGGAAGTGGAGAAATATCTGATTCAGTATTCAGTTCCCCAAACTGATATGCACTTGTAATCATTTTTCTGGAGAAGCAGAGATGGGGGAATTCCTGGGACTCAATGGCTAGTCAGACTACATCAGTCAGTGAGTTCCACTCAAGTAAAAGGGAGACTCTGCTACTGCTCTGATTGGCAGTGTGAATATGAGAGAATGTACCCTAAAATTGAGGTGGACTAAATTACTGAGAGCACCAGACAATTTATAATCAGAGAATTATGTAAGGTCATATGAGCAAACTTCACATGAGTTCAAGCTATATAGAGTCAGAAGGACAGCCCTTACCAGGAGACAGTTTTAAATAACAAAAGTTATGCAATATGTAATGTGCAAAGCAATGTATATTCTGAAGCAGACCAAGTTCTATTTACTCTACCTAAGAAGGAAAAGAAACCACATTCTCTGCACAATCCTGTGCTTTGGAGTGCTGACATCACATGACTCTTGTTCTGATATTTTCGAGTTTTCTTACAAGCAATCAGAATTCTCTTTACAGAGCTACATTCATGAATTGTGTTCTGACAAGACTATCTCAAAAAAAGTTGTGCAGTGTTTGCAGAATATCTCTCTACTCTCTACATGAACATACTCATTCACACACACATATAGAGTGACTTGTACCCCCCTCATACCCAAAACCTGTGTAAAAATATACCAGTAAGTGTGAATAAAGTTCTTGAATACACAACAAAAATTTTCTGCAGTGTATTCTGTGGAAGGACATCAACAACTACTCAGGTTGGAGGGTTTCTGCACTATACCAACTGAAGTATTTTGTAGTTTAATATTGGGTACATCTCGGGGGAAAGGACAACTTATTCCTGGCAATCTGAATCAGAAGGACTGGCAGGAGTTCCAGGTCAATTTGATTTATGTAATAAGTTTCATCCAGACTAGTTTACCAAGTAAGGGAGGCCCTGTATCCAAAATCCAAAGAATAAAAATTTAAATTGAGATAACAGAAAACATTTAAAAATGTTACAATGGTTTACTTCTCTAAAAATTAAAATATTTAATACAACAGAATCTCACATCATACTTAATTGAGGTTTTATAGAAACCAGGGAGACTCATAACAAAAAATTATACACAAAAGTAAAAACATCAATTATATAACCAAGACCATTTATGATAAGTAGTGCTTATGTTGTGCGCTGCTTATGCTGTAAAATTTTTGTCACATTTGTTTTTTCAAAGGCAGGATTTGTGATATTTGATTAAACAACATTAAGACTCATATTTTCAAGAAAATGTATATGGCCATTACAGATTTTCCTGACCACTGCACATTCTCTTGTCATAGAAATCAACTGAGTATATTTAAATATGAAGAGTCTGTGGCTGTAGTTTCTACACCACAATTCACTTAAGGAGAATCTGCTTCAGTACACCTCACTTGAAATTTCTTAAATTTAGTAAAACTTTATGTTTCTAAGATTATCAGCTCTGACATCTTTATCTTCATGTTTCAGACTCAACCTCATATAATAATGCTCTGGGGACAACTCAGGACATATTTGATTGTATATAACATATCTAACGCTATATGGCAAGAATTAGGTTTCTTAACTCTAGAAAGAAGTTTGTATGTGGCTTTATTTAAGGACAAATATACTTGTTCATATATATTACTTCTTAGAATTTACTATGAGGAAACATTTTGATCTAATTCAATGTTTTGAATGTATTTTTTAAGATACATATGAGTGTTTTATAATATGAAGAATTTGGTATAAGCCAAATACACACTACTGAAAGGCAAATAAATTATTTTTATGAACAGAAAGGAATAATACTTGGCTTCTAATCACATTATATGTGTACAAACGTAATATATTCTGACATCAATTATTTTAAAATTTAGTGTTTGTATTAGATTCTGATTGCGTGAAGGAGTGGTCTCTATTTTTGTGACTTCTCTTGTTCTCTGCATTCTGATGGTTTTGTCAATATGTTAGTTTTTTTATTTTTCTTATTTTATTTTGTTGTCTCTTAGAAACCTGTTTGTTTTCTAATGAAAAGCAGGAAGTGCATGGTCACAGAAGAAAGGTAGATGTGGACAATCTGGAAGAAATAAAGGGAAGTATTTTAATTTCCTTTTTTTAAAAAAAAAAGTAAAATGAATTAGAATATATTATGTGAGAAAAAATATATTTTGAATAAAAGGAAAAATCAGTCATTGGTTAAAATAAAGGAACTAGGTATCTATAGGCAGTGAGCTAATTATTAATGTTTTCTGTCTTCAGTAAAGAAATGTAAATGCATTTATAGAAATGTGTGAATTTGTTGAATTTGCTGTGATTGCAAATATGTGCAGGTATGTGGATATGTACTAGTTTCCTATTGTATACCATCACAAAAATATTTATTGGGAGTGCTCAACAGGAACTGCTGAATATGAAATTATTGGAGTATTATACTAATGTTAGTTTGAAGAATTAGCAACATTGGATTATTTTTAAAGTAAACAATAGGAGTGCACTTCAATCACCCTACTTTTAGGAAGTAAACAATGTTAATTCATGTTAATATAACCTCTTTTAATTCCTGAGAGACCAAGAGTTATACACAGAGGGACCAGGCAGAGAAAATTATAATTCAGAGGATTCCAAAGGGAGAGCTATGTCTTTGTGCAAACAGAAATACATTCACTAACATCTCTAGTGCAGAATCAGGTACAGACATGTTTGCTGTTTTTCATGTTTTTAGTGCAAGCTTCTTCAGTTCTCTCTAATGATTATTTGTACTAAATATATGTATAAAAGCTGACTGTGAAAGAAAACAAATGTCTGATATAAATATTAAACATTTTATTGTTTATGAAAAATAACATGGGCTATTAAAAGAACTAAGATGTATTTGGGAGGTGGGCAAATATCACTTATTATTTTAATAATAGACATAATTTTATTGATCTTAAATATTCTTACAATTTTATGAAAAATCATTATGTTTTAAAGATGTGTGTACTGGAAAAATGCTTAAAACCATTCACCTAAGTTTTAGAAATTTAGAAATAACATGATCAACATGTTATTGTATATATTTTAATTATTTATATATACATATATATGTGTGTGTGTGTAAAGTCATCATATGCACACACACACACACACACACACACACACACACACACACACGAACACACACATAGTTAGAATAAAACAGTGAAACATGGAACATGGACTTTAATTGGAATGTCCTTCAAAGAATTATTATCTTTTACAAAACAGGTCAGTTGAATCAAATGCTGCATAAAAAAATCAAAAGGAAACTAAGAAAAACTAAAGAATCCTAACAACTTCTGGAACTTTAAGATGGCACACTGATCATAAACAAATCTGAAATTAAGAGACAGTAGGAATGAGAGAGATTTCCCATCTGCTGCTCACTTACGATGTATAGGTGTATAGGATATCAAGAACATGCTTGCTCAGGACTCAGCTAATCAAATCTGATTTTATTAGTCTTCTTGCCACTTCTGATGGCAGCATCTCTGTGATTAGCTTAGAGCTGTGCTTGTGGCATAGTTCTGTCTTTGTGTTCAGGATATCTGCTCATGCAGATCTTTCTGATTACTTTTCAGAAATTGTTCTTTTCATTCCAGTGGGTCTTAGTCCTTAGATCTGATTCATAGTATATGCAGCCATATTGTTTAAACTAGAGAAGAACTTGAGGAGTTTTCAGTAAATAAAAGGATGTCATACCTACAAGTACCTCTGTCAAACTGACATATGCTACGTAATCTTAAAGGCTTAAGGAATGAGAATGGGTTACTGTCAATTCCTACACTTAATTATACTTTTTTTTAGAGGAGATAGCAATGTTTTTTTGAAAAAAAGTGATAATTCTTATTGGCAAATATCAGTTTACTCCACAAACTAACAGAAAAAAGCCTAACAGTGTTTCAGAGAATACCCATTTCCCATCATATAAGAACAAAGAGGCCAACCTTCTCAGAGTACCATATTGTTTGCTCATGTGAATAAGTTTGGATGCATGTGTGCTACATATTCTAAAGAAAGCTATGTAGATGCAAGAAATGCCCTCATTGCTTCACTTATTGACCTTAAGTCAGATACAATTTCAATAGACAACTTACTTAGTGTAATGGTGACTTTATCAATTTTAATTCAGTTAAAAAGAAAAGACTAGTAGTTTAACTATGAACATAAGAAAAATATAACTGTCAACTTCCCTTTCTTTATTGAAATTGCAGGATTTTCAATGACAATTGAGAACTTCACTGTCTTTAATGACTTTGTCTTCTTAGGACTTTCTGGCAGACAGGATGTGCAACAGGGCCTATTTGTATTCTTTTTCCTCGTGTATGCCCTAACTGTAATTGCTAATCTTGGAATGGTCCTGCTGATAAAGCTGGACCCCAGGCTTCACACACCTATGTACTATTTCCTGAGCAATCTATCCTTCTGTGATGTCTGTTATTCTTCTACAGTGTCTCCGAAGATGTTGGCTGACTTTTTGTCTGAACAGAAGAAGATTGCTTACAATTTATGTGCCACTCAAATGTATTTTTTCGGAGCCTTTGCAGATGTAGAGTGTCTCATGCTCGCTGTCATGGCCTATGACCGCTATGTTGCCATCTGCAACCCACTGCTCTATACAATTGCAATGCCAAGAAGCTCTGTATCCAGCTTGTGGCTCTTGCCTATGCAGTAGGCTTGGTGGATTCAGCAATTCACACATGCTGCACATTCAGACTGTCCTTCTGCAATTCCAATGTCATCAACCATTTCTTCTGTGACATCCCACCCTTGCTGGCCCTCTCCTGCTCAGATACATCCATCAATGAGATAGTGATGTTCACTTTCATTGGCTGTGTGGTAGGGTGCAGCATTGTGACTGTCCTTCTCTCCTACTGCTCGATCATAGCTACCATCTGCAGGATGAACTCTGCTGAGGGCAGACGAAAAGCCTTTTCCACATGTGCCTCACACCTCACAGCTGTGGCCATTTTTCATGGAACTCTGCTTTTCATGTACTTCCGACCCAGCTCAAGTTACTCAATGGACACGGACAAAATGGCCTCTGTTTTTTACACAGTTGTGATTCCTATGTTAAACCCATTGATCTATAGCTTAAGAAATAAGGATGTGAAGGGGGCTCTGAGGAAGGCAATTAGCATTAATTTGTGGCTTGGATGAAATTTTGTTTCCAATCTCAAAATGAGTAGAATATTCTGAGACGGAGTTTAAGTGCACTGATATAGATTCTCCTGGGTACAAGTTTTGACATATTTACTACTGTGAATTGAGAGTAATGCAAATAATATTGGCTTTAGTCTTTACTCTATAGTGATAAATAATAGCTATAAGTCATTAATTTGAATTTTGCAGAGAGGGTCCTTTCACACCTTTCTTCATTGATCAATGAGATACAATGAGACACAGCAAACACCTCAAGTCCACCTAATACTTCTCAACTTCTCATTTACTGTTTATTAAATAGGTCCAATAAATACCGATGTTACATTCAAAGTGGTAGAGAATGAAATTAAGGTTTTCTTTTCAATCTTCCTATGTACTAGTATCACCATAAAACTCCTGTCAACAATTAGTACTAAACGAATAAACACAATCATACCAAAGATAACTGCTTTAATTCTCATGTGTGAAGTTATTATTATTATCTCATGTAGTAAACAGTTTTTTAACTTGTCTTACTTTTAATGTTTGGATAATGTTTCCAATTTAAAGACAGTTATTTTATAAATAAGGCTATATACCTTGCAAAAGTAATAAATCCAGGTAAATTAGAAAATTTAGCAGAACTTCCTTTTTATTTCATTATTGTATATTTTACCTGGAATTAAATATGTCTCTTGTCTTTGGCCTGGAAATGAAATACTGACAAAAGTACAATGTGTTAACATTTCATTCTCAGCTGTCTTACTTGAATCAGCAAATTCGTCATGATCAGCAGCTCCAGGTTCTCATTTTGCCTAAAATTCTAACTTTAATCTCTGTACTTTTCTTCTTCTTTTTTTTTTTTCAAGCTGAAGACCAGATGTTATACGGTTAGCAGCTCTGCAGCAATTGTAACCATGGAAACTGTTAAAAACAAGGAACTTGTTCAATAGCTCCATGAATGGGTCTTTTATCTCCTCTGAGGTTGATAGCATTATAGTGAGCTATCCATTAATGGTATCCTTAAATCCCCAACTGCCCAATTGACATATTTGAATTGCAAGAAAATCCTTTCTAATACATATATTTGATAAAAAAGAGAAATTAGCACATTAGTACTTCATTTATGATGATCCATACTGGTTTTAATTTTGCAGAAAATAACTCAATTCTAATAAATGACTTCTTAAAAATACTAATGGTGAACTATATTTGAGTGGTTAGATATTAACTCATGCTATAGGGTATTAAAATTTTCAATTCAGAAAACTGCATATGTTGTTATACAGATTATATATATATATATATATATATATATATATATATATATATATATATATATGTATCATCAGAGCTGGTGGGATCACCAGAAGGTACATAACTAAATGAAATGATTCCATTTTTCATAAATCTATCTAGAAGAAGCAGTTATGCTGTGAGAGGTAGTTCTTGAGTCCCTTCCCATCCTTGCCTATCTGCTCAAGTTTTGTTATTGTGTAGGCTGAGTCCAGTCTTCTCTAACTATCTCTACAGTCATATTGCTCCTTGCACAGATCAGTTTCTAGAAAAGATACTATTGGGTACAATGTCAGCTCCCACATTCCCAGTGAGACAATTTAGATAATTAATTCCACAGTACCTCATTTATTATTATCTTTTCTGGCCCTCTCCTAAGGTTGGAGGTTCACTGGCAGATTTAGCAATAAAAAGCATGATAACTATAGATTTACTAGAACCTATACACTAATCTGGGAAATATTTCCTACTGAGTATATATGATAAAATAGTTGATACTCTTCAATCAGCATCCATTCCTAGCTTCAATTTTGAAAGTCCTCTTGGATTAGTAATATAGTAAATGATGTTTGCAGATAAATTATTTTTTAAGTAAGTATTTTATCTGTAGTAAAAGTCACTGTGGTCCACCTTTCCAAACTAGCACACAGTTTTAAAGACTTATTTTAATTTTATTCATGTTGGAGAGAGACAGAATTAGTGCCCATGGAGAGTTATCTTTAACTGGATCTCTTAGAGATGGAGTTAAATTAGGTGGTGAGACACATTATATATGTACTAGAAACTGAACTTGCAAGGGCATTTATGTACTCTTAAGCACTGAGACGTATCTCCAATCAAGTAGAATATATTTTTGGATGTTTTAATGCTTTTCTTTTAAGTTTAGTGAGGTTTCACTATTTAATTTTATCTTTAACAGATTTTATCACACACAAGTTACACTTTATCATTGTGCCATGCTGTAGAACTAATATTGTGAGACTGACATTTCTATCAAAAGTAGTTTACAGGCCAAACCTTCTCAATGAAAATCCCCACTTCCTTGTCTTTTCTTCCCCCCCACCCCCGCCCCACTCTCCATAGGGTTTCTCTGTTGCAACTCTGGTTGTTCTGGCACTCACTCTGTAGACCAGGCTGACCTCAAACTCACAGAGATCCACTGGCCTCTGCCTCCCAAGTGCTGGAATTAATGGTGTGTGCCACCACTACCTGGCTCCCACTTCATTCTTACACAGAAAAGAAAAATATCTTAAAATTTTTATGGAATCACAATAGACTTCAGATAGCTCAGATATCTTTTTCAAAAAAAAAAAAACAATGCTGAGGTATTTGCAGTCCATATGTCAATGTATTTTACAGGACTATAATAATAAAAATCTGTATAGTAGTGGCACAAAATACTGGTATAGACCAAGGGACTAAAATAGATTATGCAAACATGGTACTTGTAACTTCTGACATCTGACAATTGACAAAGAATCCAAAAACAAAGTAGAGACAAGACAGTATCATTAACTAATCTTAATGAAAAGCCAAATGTACACAAGAATGAAACGAAGCCTGGGTCTATGAATGTGTATAAAAGTCAAAAATTAATTACTAATGGCTCAAGGACTTCAAGGTGAAATCTGAAATAGTGAAATTTCTGTAAGCAAACTTAGGCAGTGTCTTGCAATATATAGATATAGAAAGGATTTTTTGTAGAAGACTTTGTCCAGTAATTAAGGCCAAAAGTTCACAAATGGGACGTCTAACCCAAAAATCTTCTGCTAAGGAAACAGTCACCCAAGTGAAGAGGAAGCTCACGGAGTAGGATAAAATTTTGGACAACTCCTTATACGTCAGAACATTATTATCGAGAATATGTTAAAAATCAATAAAAAACAAAGTCAAGAAGAGAAACGAGCCAATTTAAATTTTGTCAAAATGAATCTTAACACAGAGTTCTCAATCAAAGACATAAAAGTAACTAAAAAAGCTTCATCAACTTTAGCAATTAGAAAACTGAATATTAAAACATGTGTCAGCTGTAAAACACACACCTTGGGAAACTGCAGACAGAAGTATAATAGATTAAAGGCATTTTCATACATCTTACTTAAATAAAAAGAAATCTTAATATATTTGAGTTTTTCTGCCTTAAATATCATAGCGAATCATTGTTTTAAAATTAAGTATCTGCTACATTAGATTTTTGATTAAAATTGAATAAACTACAGATAAAATATAATTTAACTATAATAAAACTATTTAATGAACATTACCTTATTACAATTAACATTTATATACCTACACTTAACAGGAGAAACTGTGAACTTAATTTGAATTCACTCTTCTCTCAATTTACAATGAGAATATATGTAATTCAATGAATTTCTTCTACAATAAACCATTAGGTTTTCCGTTAATGTATATGTGATTATTTTTAAGATTTCATTTATTTTCATTTAATGTGTATGAGAGTTTTGTATGTCAGTGTGTATATGCACCACATGTATGCCAGGTGCTTCTGGAGACCAAAAGAAGGTATCTGATTGACAGAAATTATAGTTACACATGGTTGTGAGCTATAATGTTTGTGTTAACCTAGCTCAGTCCTCTGTAAAAGTTACAAGTGTACTTAATCACTGAGCCATCATTTCTTTAGCCTCTAACTTTACTACTAATGAATTATATATTATTGAACCATATAATAGAATCATATTACATTAGACTTTCTGTTAGGTTTCTAACTAACAGATACTTCCCCATTTGTAGTGGTAGAAAGATTATTTATGAAATTTGCCAGGGACTGGAAAAGGAGAATATGGTGGAGGGACTGTAACTGGACATGTGATAACAATTCTTTAGAAACACATACTGTAAATACCATACAGCTTGTGAGTACACTAAAAGTAAACAAATTGTTCATCTTCAAGTATCAATTACGTAGTATATGAGTTATACACCAATGAAATATTAAAAGGTAGTTATATCCACTAGAACATTGAAGTATTTCAAAAATGGAGATAACCTGAACACAAATGTGTTAGAAATGACTACATAGGGGTAGAAATTTCATTTTCATTAGATTCTGGTTCAGTTTTATAAGAATAATACAGATTATATTTTAATATATAGAATACACATACAGGTTCTATACATTTTACAGCATAAAATTAACTGGAAATTTTCATTTTGACATATCAAGTTGATGATGATGCTTAGATGTCCCTCTTTAATGAGGAATTTCATGAACTCACAGGGGAAAAAGATCATGAGTAAAATTAATCACATGATTTCATAGCAACAAAGCCTAAGGGAGAAAGGCTACTTAGATGTAAGTCCCAAGAGATATATGATATAATAAAATGTTACCTTCCCATATTCTGCTACCAAAATCCAACTCATCTCAGGTAAGTTCCTGAGATTACAAATCCAATAATATAAGGTAAAAAATTACTGTTTCAGAAAAGGTCTAACTAATTTTTAAATTAATTAACTTTCATAGCCTACTTGTGTCAGTATGTTTAAAATCTAATTTAAAAAAATATTTTATATTCAGAGCAGGAAGATTGTAACTATACTTATTAATATCTATAAAGCCATATTTTAGCTATTTTTCTTAAGTAGCCTTAGACACTACTCTTTTCTGCTTTCATTCTGTGTGTAGATACATATGTGAATTCACAGGCTGTATTTTGCGTATCTGTATTTTTTTACTATATTTTTAATAAAAATCTATTATGATAAAAATTACAGAGGTATTATATTAAAATAATAATTTGTAAATTTCAAATCTCTGTAAGGTACATATCATAATTAATATTTTCACAAATTCTTAAATAAAGATATATCCTACATCCTAAAACTCATGTTAACTAACTAACACACACTTGAAAATCATAAAATTTCATGTAACTGCACATACATATTTAGGCATATATCTTGGTTGTCTTCATCCTCATGTTGCTTCCATGTTTTTAATATCAAATACAAAATATCTGCAGCTGTGCATACACATATGTGACTTCATGTTTTAAAAACTACTTTTCAAGACTTTTCCTTTGAATGATTAGAAGATTAATTCTTTGGTTCCAAATGATATAAAAATATTTAATAAGCATTGTAGAGAAACCATGTCACATGTTTGGAAGAAAAAGTAATCAGGAATTACACTTTACATAACAGATAGTAAAAAACAGACACTTTGCTCACAAAGAGTAGAAGATATTAATTGTTCTTTTGATTAGGAATATTGTTATCACTTTCAAAATTCAGTTTTTTTAGAATCTTGATGTTTTTGGAATAATTTTATGTATATCTGAATATTAAGTGCAGGGAATGTGAGATTTCAATATCTTGCCATTTAGATTCACTAACTTAGGAGGGGATTATATATTATTTTAACATTATCAGATGATGGTGTGTTAAATATATGTACTTCCTCTTAAGGAAGGCAACTTCAAGGAAACTAACATGTAGAAGGATGTATTTGCCAAGAAGATATTCTAGATTCTAAAATTTATTAAGTGCACGCTCAAATAGAATATTAAAATTAAATAATAAAATTTAACTTCGCAAAATTATATTTCTGAGAATAAAAGTAAATTAAAGACAAAATATTGCTCTATATAATAAATGTATTGTGAACATATAACTTTTAATTTTTAGGGTTTAATTGAAGAAAAATGGATAAGGGAAATTGCTCCTCTCTGGATGAATTCATTTTCTTGGGAATTACTAATAACCCTAACATGAAAGTGGCCCTCTTCACCACATTCCTACTTGTTTATCTCATTAATTTCCTGGCCAATCTTGGGATGATTATTTTGATTAGAGTGGACTCTCAGCTCCACACACCCATGTACTTCTTTCTCAGCAACCTGTCTTTCTGTGACCTCTGCTATTCCACAGCAATAGGACCTAAGATGCTGGTGGACCTTTTAGCTGAGAAGAAATCTATTTCCATAGTTGGCTGTGTTCTGCAGTTTTTCACCCTATGTGTCTTTGTAGATTCTGAGTGTCTCCTGCTAGCAGTGATGGCCTATGATAGGTACCAGGCCATCAGCAACCCCTTGCTTTACACAGCAAACATGTCCAACAGAGTGTGTTCTATGCTCATGACTGGAGTTTACCTGGTTGGAATATCAGATGCTTTGATACATACAACCCTGGCCTTCAGCTTATGTTTCTGTGGGTCCAATGAGATCAATCATTTCTTCTGTGATGTCCCTCCTCTTCTATTAATATCTTGCTCAGATACAGAGGCCAATGAACTAGCAATATTCACAATATTTGGGTTTATTGAACTAAGCACCATTTCAGGACTCCTTATCTCTTACTGTTACATCATCTCATCAGTCTTGAAGATGCGTTCTGCTGAGGGGAGGTTGAAAGCTTTCTCCACATGTGCCTCCCACCTGACTGCAGTTGCAATTTTCCAAGGAACTCTGCTCTTTATGTATTTCCGGCCAAGTTCTTCCTACTCCCTAGATCAAGACAAAATGACCTCACTGTTTTATACCTTGGTGATTCCCATGCTCAACCCTCTGATTTACAGCCTGAGGAACAAGGATGTGAAAGAGGCTATTGAAAAATTGAGGAATAGAAGGTGACTTTACATTATTATCTCATGTAAGTGTACATGATTTATTTTAATTCATTCTGCATCACAAATTAAAAAATGCATCAATACTAAATTATTAAAAATATATTAATAGTTCTAACATCTAACTTTTAGAGAATTCTGAAGCTCTCTATACTTAATCTTCTTTAAAAGATCCATACTATATTCCCTAATTTTAGAAATTTTCCTAACAATTCCAGTTTTGCCTAAGTTGTATGAGTTCATCCTTTCACAGAATATCAATTTTAAAATAATGTAGTGGATCTATATTTAATTATCTTTTACAGATACAGGTATTTTTGAGGTTAAATAAAGAGATTAATCATTTTGAGTAATATATATATAAATATATATATATACATAAAATGTATGTACATATATATACAATAAAGATATGTAATATCCTAATATAATATTTAATATATAAAATTTAAAATTTTTATATCTAAATAAATATAATTTTTGAAATATATAAAATTGATAAATATATAAAATACATTTAGAAATGTATTTAAACATATAATTGTATAAATATAATATAAATATTAAGATTATTATATCACATTATATATATTATATATTACATTATATTATATAATTATATTAGGATATAATAATCCTTTAAAATGTACATATATATTTATATATATATATATATATATATATACTACTCAATGTTGATTAAGCTATTTAATTATCTTTTCTATGATATATTAATATTTATTACAGTATAATATGCATTATATATTATTATATAGTATATAAATGTTGCATAAAATATAATGTCGATAAATATAAAATATATATTATTGTGATATGTATTATACAATATATGATATATGGTTATATATATTTACTTATAATATGTAATATATGATACATATTGTAATATGTATATAGTAGGTATCTTTTATATAGGGACAATAAACTATACTCTCCTAATTAACATATACTTCATAGAAAGCTTGAATTTAAAAACCAGATATCTCAGAGCAGTTTCTCTCATCTAGGTTTAGAATAACTTCCTTCTAAGGGGTAGTCAGAACAAAAACAAAACAAAAACCCAGTTCTTATATAGGAGAAGAAATGTCTATATGGTGTATGGAGACATGTTTGGAAGATTGGAAAGGAATAGCCCTGTGTGAAAGCTAGGGCCTACATTCTAGGAGATACATTAAGAGGCCTGTATGGTCTTTATGGAATGCAGACACACCTTAATTCAGTATTTAGAAAGCAATGTTAACAAACACCTTTAATCCCAGTATTCAGAAGTCAGTGGTGGTCTTTTCCCATAATTCTTAGAAAAAACAGTGGAATCAGACACAAGAAGCAGAACTCAGAATGTGTCATTGTCACACAGGAAGTGATGTGTGAGATGAGTCACAGTGAATGAGAAACAAAGTTGACTAATCAGAGGAAAAGATAGCAGAGTAAGGACATGCCCAACTCTCATGCGAAAAGCCAAGCTCTCAGCTCGGTAAAAGAGAGTTATATAGGAATTAGAGTCATTCAGTTAAGAAAGTCAATTAAGAAGATTCAGTTGAAGAGTCAGACAGAGATATCAGTTCAAACAGTAAGAAGAGTTAGTAGAGGAGCAGTTAACAGACTAATTTAAGAGATGGGTCACAGAAGCTGAGGCTGGAGTGAGTTACAGAGCAGTTAGTTGAAGCATTCAGTTACAGAGGCAGGATGGAGCAGTGAAAGCCTAGGGCAAGGTACAGAGGCACAGCTGATATCAGCAGAATCCCAGAAGAGAGAGTAGGTTAAACCAGAATAGTCAGGATACAGAATGAGCTAGTCAGAGTGGCTCTGTAGCCGTAGGTCTAGGAACACTAAAGCTGAAGCCTTCCATTTCAATTATTAAGACAATATTGTAAAGAGGCCAAAACATTCTAGGGCTCCAGGACTCCTGGCAAGTAACAGTGACATAACTAGAATGAGAATAAATTGTCCTTTTGCCCAAACCAACAGCTACATCTGGGTGAATCAACATCTACACCTACAGAAGATCTTGTTTGGCTAACACAAGTACCAGATCTTGGCAATGTATAATTGGGTACTAGAAATATCTTCCATCATTTTCTCAATTGGCTTCTAATTTATTATTTTTCATTCTTCAGTCCTACTTAAATAATTCTCTGCAATTGCTTCTTTTAAATTTTAATTAATTTGCCCTATTTTTTATATTGCTACATGTAATGTGAAAGTTTAAACATATACTTGCACAAACACAGAGTCATCCTAGTTATGAAAACTTAAGTATCATAGGTGGGAATGAACGTGAGACAGCAAACAACAATAATAACAATAAACCTTCACATAATATGAAATTTAAGAATGCTCATTATCCATTTTTAGGACAACACCACCTAAGTGTGTGGCATATTGTCTGTCCATAGACACTTTAGGGTTTGAAGAAAGTGCATAAAATGGCTATGGATACAGATCTAAATTATCTATAAGGTAACAATTTCCTGAGAGATAAGCATATTACCTGTGAGTGTGTCCTTAGTATATCTCTTTGCATATATTGTTGATCCATATTTCTTGTGCCTGAATCTATGAAAAACCTCTTGAAAAATAAGTGGTTGACCTAAGTTTGGAAGCTCACTAAACATGCTCTTACTTTCAGTTACAATTATATATCCTAAATTTTCCTGGGCACATTCAGTTTTAGAGGTTCCAATAACAAATGATCTTGCAAGAAAATATTTCAGATGAATCAAGGTACCATGTGGTACACTCTGAGATCTCAAAAAAAATTCTAAGAAGGTTTCTTCATTTAGAAAACTGCCTATTCATAACATCTCATCCAACTCACTCTCTTTTTGCCAAAGCTGCTATTATTTTAGACTGTTTTAAATAATACCAAAATTCTACATGTGAGTTTCTTGATTTTCTTCTGTGAGTATTCCATTTGTTTTGTCTTTCGTGTTTGGTTCCTTTTTTTTCTGAGAGAACAAAGTGGCATGCAGTTGGGTGGGTGGGGAGGTGGGATGGGGCCTGAAAAGATTGCAAGAGGAGAAAACTGTTACTGGAATATATTGTATGGATTTTTTTCCTTCAGTAAGAATAAAGGTAAAGTGTTACTACTAAGATACAAAGCCTTTGGGAAATGACAAATCCATAAAAACAGAGCCCTCAGAGTTTGAATTATAGACCTTAACATATAGGACTCAATAACACCCTCAGTCCTGTCATTATTAACAAGCAAAAGTCAGATTATGATCAAGAGCATGTGTTGCCAACACTCTCCACAACTATCCTTGACTGGGTCCCGATTTCCTCCAGAGTTGTGGAATATACCCATACATGGTATTTTGTTATCACAACTCAAAAAGCTTAGAAAAACAACATGGTTGTAACAAAGTTTCAGTTTTGTTACAGTATGTAAAATGGGGTGACACTTTATTGTTAATAAATTAAAAGAAGAAAATAGGTCAATGTTTAACTTACGTCTGTAGAAGAATAGGCCTGTATGAAACCTAGGAATGGTCTATATCCCAGGGCTCAGTTTGAAGGGATCAAGTTCAGAGGCCTGAGTGATCCAGATGGAATATGGAAAGAATGTTAAGAATGTTGTTGGGACACATTTACTCCCAGTATTCTGAAAGCAGGGGTACCATACTCCTTGATCCCAGTATTCAAAAAGCAATGGTGGTGCACACCTTTAATCCCTTAGACAGAAACAGAGTGTAGAAGCAGATACAGGAAGCAGAACTCAGAAGGAGTCAGAGTCAGATTGAAAATGATGTTTGAGATGAGTCAGAGTAAAGGCAGACAAAGTGATTAAACAGAGAAAGAGTTAGCAGAGTGAGTCAGAGTGAAGACATGGCCAACTCTTATGGTTTAAAAGCAGACTTTCAGCTCAGCGCAGAGTCAATTACAGAAGAGTCTATTGCAGCAGGCAGTATGAGCCATAAGGCAGAGAAACAGAGAGACACAGAGACACAGAGGCAGCTTGGCAAAGGAAGTTAGTACCAGATGGGAAGAGTGAGTCAGTTTGAAGCCAATCAGAGTAGTTTAATCTGAAGCAGTTGGAGAGTCAGCCAGAGTTTGCCAGAGTCAAAAGTTTTAGGTCAGAAGTAGTAAGGTGGCTCAGAAAATCAGTTTAAACAACTCATCTTAGAGTAGATTTTAAGACAGAACAGTGAGTAAGTTGAACCAGAAAAGTCAGAGTTCAGAGGGAGCTAGTCAGAATGTCTCAATCAGCAGTAAGTCTTGGAGGTTTATTAGACTGTACAGAGGTTTAAATGTTCTAGATTGAATGAAGGCTGAAGCCTTACAGTTCAAGATTTAGAGTATAATGTATGGAGGCCAAAAACTCAAGGGCTACAGGTTAGATATATTAGCTAAATAAAAACCTCTCTTCTGCCATGAATCAAAATCTACTTATGGAATCTATATCTACATGTATCTCAAAGGCTGATTTTTATTATCCTTAAACAATAATTTCACATACATTAATTCTATTTTAGTATGTACAGTATGTGAACAAAAAAAAAAAGACGAATTAAAATCCATCAGTGTCAGTATAAAATGAGCAGGTTCATTAGTTTACTATGATGATTGACTGTGATGAATTAGGAAATTTGTTTCTTGCATTTATTTAAAAGAATTTATAACTCAACATGAAGCATGAGTAAATTATTCTGCTTTGTTGCATAGAATGAGACTGTATAGTTAAGTGTTCATAGCTTCTTTCTCTTCTCATCTGTTCTAAATCTCACCTCCATTTATAAACATCAGCTGATGACTGTAGGTAAGTACTACTGAGTTAGGTGTATAAACCTGAGCAGTCTACATACTTGGGATGATGCATTTCAATCACAATCTAAACAGTAATGTAGCACTAAGAGAAAATGGATAACCATCTAAAAAATTTTGACTTCAAAAGAATTTTTATACAATTCAAGGGTCAGTTTATTTTGCCAGATAAACTTGAAAGGACAACTGGATTATCTGGATTTTGGTGCATGTAAAATGGCTTATAATTAGGTTTCTGTTTGTTTCTCTGTGTAAGAAAATATCAATTTGCCTTAATTAAAATTTAAAGCAAATAAGTTATATTAACACATAGAAGTCTATAAATTCTTCAGTGACATACAGAACATAAATCTCCCTAGGAGCATGGTAAATACAAACTTCCTTACCAGTGTTCCTAGTTATAGAGACTCAAGAAGTTGCTATCACTCTTTTCTGCTATTTCTGGTAATTTTATGATATTCTACAACTGTGAAAATTAAAGATAAATTGAATTGGCTAGCTACCCAAAATCCCCAAGTCATGCTTTTCCTGTTAATAGTTCCTTTCACACTCTTCTTCATTTAATCATGGGCAGAATTTTGCCTTCTTGGTGAGAAGGTAATTGTTATTCTGTCCATAACTCTCGACACTAAAAATTTTTATATCATAATCTTTATGAATTTGATGAAACTCAATAAAATATTGTAACTCAATAAAATATCATTGTAGTATGAAAGGTGGATATTATTTAATAATTATCTGTTCAAAATCATTTTATTGATCATATAGTTTAGAATAAAGCAATAAAATTTGGGGTATGCCAGCTATAGGTTGTATATTTCTATTTTGCTCAATACCATCGATAAGGAAGGTTTCCCCTGGAAGCTGATAGAAGCAGATGCATAGCTCCATGGCCAAATATCAGGCAGAGATCAATGAACACACAGATAATGTGAAGGAGAGATTGTGGAGGACAGAGGAGTCTAGAACATCAGGAGAACATGGCCCATGGAGTTAACAAACGAGGACTTTTAGGGACTCACGGAGACTGAAGTGGCAGACACAGAATCTCCATAGATCTGGGCTAAGTCTACAACATATAGCTTATGGTTGTCTGGCTTGGTATTCTAATAGAACTCCTAGAAGTTCTAGTGGTGGGTCTCTGACACTATTACCTGTTCTTGGGAAGTTTTTCCTCCTACTTGGCTACAGAGTCCTGATCTTCTGTAGGACCTCTTGCAAGGCCTTGTTCCATCTTGCTATGCTCTTTTCTAAGGAGAAGACATAGGGATGGATCTAGGGGAGATGGGAGATGGGGGATGAGGAGAGTGAGGGGTGTTTGGGATAAGGATGTATTGAATGAGAGAAGAAAAAATAAAAATAATATCTCTAGCTAATTTATTTTTGTTGGACTCTGACAAGAAAAGTATAGGTTATGTTACTCAGTACAAATATGCATATAACCTGTCTATATATTTCATAACAAGAAACTATCTTTAAATCTTCATATTCGTTTGTTGATAATAGAGAGAAATTACAAGTTCACTTTTGGTGAAATTGGTCATGTATCCATTGGGAAACACACATAATCATCAGTACAATTAATAACATGTGTATGTAGCTCCTATCTTAGAAGAAGTGAATTCAGAGATTTGAACTCCATGTCATTTGATATTAAGATGCTACCAATCTTTACTCAGAGAATAAAGACTTGCTCACAAAAGGACAGCACCTGAGATTCCAACTGAAAACATAAGATTGAAGTGGTATGTTAGCTAGTTTTATGTTACCTTGACAAAGGCTAGAATCATTTGACAGAAGAGGACCTCAACAGTGAAAGTGCCTTCATAAGATCAGGTTGTCAGCAGGCCTGTAGGGCATCTTCTTAGTGACTGATGGAGTAGCAAACAGAATTGTAGGCTCTGCCACCCATGTGCTGATGATCCTAGGTTCTATAAAAAAGCAATCTGAATAAGCCATGATGAGCAAGCCAATAAGCAGCACCCCTCCATGTTCTCATGCTTCTTACCTCCATGTACCTGTCCTGCTTTAGTTTCTGCCCTGTCTTTCTTCCGTGGATGACAACTAGGTGTGTAAGCCAAATAAGCCCTATCTTCCACAAGTTTCTTTTGGTCATGGTGTTTCACCACAGCAATGCTAACCCTAAGACAAATAGATAGCTTACTATTTTACAAAATAATTGGGGATTTTGTAAAATAATACAGTTACTCATTTTATTTATTTAAATACATCTTAAATCTACCAAAATAGTATTTTTTTAGTCAGAACTAGAAACCTTTGATTGAATTTATAATGACCAACAAAGATTTATAAAATTATATTCATTTCATCTTGGCTCAGAAGTTTTTATTTGTTTATTTTATAAATGCATAAACATATATGTGTATATATGTGTATGTGTGCAAAGTCAAGAAAGATATTTTACTTGTTTATATTCATTGAAATATAAATGATCTAATTTATAAACAAACCTTGTTTGATTTGAAGTTTAAGTGAGCTATATACTATCATGTATTATAAATGATTACGTAGGACAACTTTCCTTTAAAATATCTATTCTGTGGATTAAAATTTTACAGTATCAGCAAAGTAGTGCACACATGGAAATTCATGAGAATATGCATATCTGGACAAATACATAGAAGAAAAAGACTGTATATCTTGGAAATCTTTACCCTCATGTTGTTTTCTTTTTGTAAATGCAAATGGCATTTAAAATGTTCTGTGAATGTGAATATTTTCCATTATCTCTCCGTATATTCTGTTTTCTCTCTTCTTTGAATGTTCAAGAGAATTAACCCTTGTTTCCAGACAGTCCTTGAAAATAGATTATAGGCACCATGAAAACCGTAAAATAACTTATAAATGCAATGAAATTTATTGTATTTAAATATTTATACATTTATACTTTATTTTAATAATGACAATTATTTGCATTTCATCAAATACTGAAGAGCATACTGAATATAAATATTAGGTATTATAAATGTTCTGAGTATTTATCAGGGGTTTTATCATTTCTTTAGTAACCACATAATTTTAATACAACATTTATTTCAGTAATATTATGTCTATGTAAATGTTAGAAATGGTGAATTTCATAGTCCAATGCCTTGCCACTAAATCTCACTAAATCTCTCTGAATATATTATTGCATATACTGACATTTTACTGTGCTTAAATGTGCTATTTTTTAATATAAGAAACATAAAGTTGAATAAATTAAAGAATGTGAGATGTAGCATCCCTCATGAATGAATTGTAGGATTCAGAGTATTTCCTTCCTATGCTACATACTTCATTAAATGCAATGCTTTTCTGGAAAATAAGATGATCCTATCTATTTCTGAGAATAAAACCTGAGGAAAAAAAATTTCTGTTATACTAATGGTCAAGGAAAATTCTTCTGCAAATGAATTTGTTCTATGGGAGATTACTGATGACTCTAAGATGAAAGTGGCCCTGTTCAAAACGTATCAACGTACCTTATGATTCTTTTAGCCAATGTCAGGATGATTACTTTAATTAGAATGGATTCCCAGCTAGGTCCATACTCCCAAGTACTGTTTCCTAAGTCATATATCTGGTTGTGACCTCTGCTATTCTGTTTCATTAAACCCAAAATGGTGGCTGATATATTTGTCAAGAACAAGTCACTTTTTTCTAAAGCTCTGCTGTCTTTACTCTCTGTGTTTTGTAGATTCTGAAAAAGTAAGGCTGGAGGTGATAGACTGAGAAGTACCAGGCCATCAGCAACCCCTTGCTCTACTCAGTGAGCATGTTTAAGAGACTGTGCTCTTTACTCATGATTGGGGTTTACTTGGTGAGAACAACTTAGTACATAGAACTTAAGCCTTTTGCTTGTATTTCTGTGGGTTCAACGAGATCAACCACTTCTTCTGTGATTCCCGTAGTCTTCTATTGATATCTTACCCAGATATAGAGTTCAGTGAGTTAGCAATATGTACAATTTTTGGTTTCATTTGCTTATCATTGTCTCAGGAGTTCTTGTCTCCTATTGAATCTTCTCTGCTGAGAGGCATTTTAACACTTTCTCCCACCTCACCCCCTTTAACAGCAGCTGCTATATTCCAGGGAATGACGCTTTTCATGTGTTTCTGGCAAAGTTCTTAATACCTGAATCAAGGTATTAAGATTAATACCTGAACAAGGCAAACTATCTCATTGTTCAATACTCTTGTGATCCCTATTGTTATCCTTCTGACTTACAGACTAAGGAACAAGTATGTGAAAAGAGCTATAAATTAGCTGAAATAGAAAATGCAATTTACATGAATTTATGATGTACACATGCACATAGCTTTGCAGTGGTAATTTATTTCAGTTTAATTCATTTACTTAGTTTTACATGACATTCAATTAAAATTTTCTTCTGACATTTCAATTTAGTGAAAGAATTAAATTATTATTCAATTATAAAAACATTCTGGTGTTTATGTTTAATTACCTTCAAATAACACATTGCATTTTAACTAACAAATTATCATAAGAGAAAGAGAAGAACATTACATTCATACAAAGGAAAATTCTACCAAGAGCACATTGAATTCTTAACATTTAAAATCAAATACAAGAGCATCCAGATTCATAGATAAACACTTCAACAGCTTAAATAACATAACACCATTATACAATGATAGTAGGGGACCTCAATACCCCACTATCACCAATAGACAGGTCATTTAGACACCCAATAGCCCAATACACCCAACATCACAAAAGACAGTAGAGATCTGTCAGAAATTACTGCAGAGGAGAAAATCTGTGGCGATCTTCTCCATAGGTTCTTCAAATTTGGCTGTGTAACAGAGAGACTCATTCACAGGAGCCTTGATCCCAAAGCAAGGAGCAACAAAAAAGATCATCAGAACCTTTTAGATAGGGAACCATAGTAAGCTACCCCAAAAGACAATTCTAATTATATAGGCAGATTCTTCTTGCATTGAAAACTGGGGAATGTCATTTCTGGTGCCTCTAAAAGAAAGTTCAGTGGGAGTAGGGTTAGAAATTTTGGGTGAAAAAATCATCATAGGACTTATTCCCACATTGATATCTCCCACCCTGATCTCAACAATCTTGATCTCATATTTTTTCTCAAAAATGTTTGAAATATTAATTGTAGAACTGAAAGAATTAAAGATAGAAATGAAAGACCTTAAGAGACAGGAAAGGGAAGAATGCTTACAAGATATAGAGGTAACTAAGTAAGATAGAAATCCTCTTCAAGAGAAGTCTTTTAATTGTGAATCTATAGCACCATCTCAAAAGGAAATTGAGAAAAGGTGACCACCTCCATTGAATTGTGAACCTATGGTGCCAACACTTAATGAAACTGAAGAATGGCGAAAATCCCCACTAGCTTTCCCAGTTAACTATGGAACAAATAACTGAAAATGGTTAAAACTCATGAAATTTTGGGTTGGGCTGGAAATCCATAGAAATACTAGATCTTGGATGATTTAAAGAGGCAGTGGAAACATACATAAAGCATTCACTTTATATGAGATAGATATTAAATACTTGGAATACCCAAAACAGAATCATCCTACAAGACTGGGCAGATTTGGTGAGAGCTTTATGAGAATCTGGTCTTCAGCTGAAATGGCTGACATTGTGGAGAGAAGAGCCAACAATTATGGAAATTCATAATAGGTCTAAGGTGTTAATATCATAAAAGATCAACTGGTAAGCAAGGGTCAATATGCTGATTTACAAATACAGATGCATTTTGATGATTTGTGTATTGTAAAATATCATATTGTAGCTTTAATTACTTGGAATAAGTTGAGGAACCAGGTAAGAGTTACATATGTAAAGTCCAAGTGAGAAGGGCAAGTACAGTAACAGATTATAATCCCAGTGGTAGGGAGACAGAGACAGGTAGCTATCTGTGGCTGTGTTACCTACCATATGAGCATACTTGGTGAGTTTGAGGCCAGTAAGAGACCCCATCTACAAAGTCTGATGGATGACCACATGTGTCCTTGAGAAACCCTACCCAAGTTACACACACCCAAATATGTATACCTAAAAATAATATAAAAATCATTTAGCTTATTCGTTGTTAATTGATGTTGGATACAGGTCCCTTAAGAGGTTGTCGAGGAGGAAAATGAGCTATGGGAAAGGAACTAATTTGACTTGGAAGACATTATCAAGTGCTGTTCCTTTCCAGTCATAGCATGTATTTTCCTCATTTGTCAAGTTTAGGAAATCTTAGCATCAACTGTTCAAATGTTATTTGGAAAAAAAAAAAACAAACAAAAAAACTATTGACACTTTTGTCAAATTACGTTTGTCAAATTTTATGAGCTAGTTATTGTACCTGGAAAAATGTTTTCTGTTTTGGCCAAATATTCCTATAATAATGAGAAGAAATTAATTTCCTTATTAAAATTGGGACTATACAATAACATTTGCTGTTTGTACCGTAAAATTGTATAAGTCTAAGCAAATTAAATTTCCAAAGATTTATTTCACATAGAATGCTTAATGAACCAGAGAGCACCCTGAAATGCTACAGGTTCAGAGAGCTACAGCAGAAAAAGCAGAAAGGCAATATTGATGGGCAGTTAAAGTCAAAGACACTCAGAACTAGTACTTGATTAGCTCCTCCTGGGTGTTCTCATATTTGGGTTTGTAAGAGTACATATTTTCCTTATCTGGCCTTACTGTGTGAATCCTTGCCTGATTTAAATACTGCTAAAAATTTACATAGAAAAAAGAAAAATACCTTCTAAAATCTAATTTTTAAAACATATCGAAATGTCAAAATTGATTTCAAACACTTATGAAACGCTGTGTCATGTTTAACGCCTGTAATTCAACCTGATGGCTACTTAAGCCCTTGTTTCGTGGTTTATTGTCTAGCTTTTGACTAAATTTTCCATCTCCAGATCCTTGAACCCATTGTTCTACTATCAGCTTTTGATTTGACATTTTTTGATCATAATACTTATTGTGAACATATTGATTTTGTATTTCTGTATTTAGCTTGCATCATGTAATTGAATTCCCTCCACATTTTCCACATTGCCACAAATGAAAAATTTCTTTATTATATAATGTTTCACCATACCTGTACCAATTTTTTTATATACATTTAGTTGTTAATGGACACTTAGTGACAGAATTGCGACCAGCATTGAGATATGAAGAGTATTGCAAATCTGTTAGCAGGACCACAATGCCTGTGTCTCATAAGGGCATGGCCAAGAACTACATCTCCTGAATGTCTCCTGATGCTGCTTGGCATCCTCATATTTCCTTTTCCCTCACATAAGTGGTGTGAAAATCTCAAAAAAGGTCTCTAGATCCTCACTGGGTATGTTTTACTGACATACGTAACAACAGTGGTGTGATTTTCTAAAAGGCAGTGTCACTCAGTTGAATTGCTGACTCTATTAAAACTCTGAAGGATAACTAACCAATAACATCAGATTAGTGTGTTTCACCAGCTGCTTTGGAAGAAGTAATCCAGGTAACTACATAAGAAAACCCATTCTTAGTAGCTGAAGACTTGTTTTTGTCAGGTTGGAACAAAGAAAGTCTGGTTGCTAGGGCCTACATGTTTCATCTATGAGAGACAGGCTTCTGATTAAGTATAATAAATGAGTTTCGGAGCCCACTCCTAAGTTTGAACTTCCTTGACCACACTTTAATTTGATATTTTTCTGGCTTTTACAATAGATAAGTTTTTGTGTGTGCGATGGGGACACAAGGTTATGTGGCAAGTAGACTGAATAGATTCTCTGTTACCTAAGAAAAGCAAAAAAGACCTCTGACTTAAAGTTTTCCAGTTAATAATAAATTGTTTCACTTTGTTAAGTAAACAAGAATTTGTGTTAAGTTAGGATACAATGATGTATACTCACTTCCTAGTAATCAAAAGACTGCTGCCTGCCAGCTACAGTAGAAGCTGGCTTTGAGAATATTTGGCTTCCTTTAACTCTGTTAATCTATAATGAACAAAATTATTGTTTTGATGGATATAAATGTATTGTAGGGGAAAAGATAAATTGAAAATGTGCGTTTTCATGTGTGATCATGTGTGGGTATTGAAAAATAACCTGTTTTTTTTTAATTATGTAACTTGTAATCATTCACTGGAAAGAATAAGCCCTCATGATTATGGAGTGATTTCTTCTCATATAAAGGGTATTATTTAAAAGGTACATGTACTACGGGAAATAAGGAGGAAAAAAGAAGAGGTAATGGGTAAGATGTATGAGTATTAGAGCTTTGCTTTCTTCTACAAGAAAAAAAGATGGACACTTACAAGATGGGTATGGATAAGAATTGTGTTGTATGAGAGATGTGTGTGTGTGTTGAAGACTTGATTCTTTCACAAAATGCCAATGAATGTGTGAATTAGTGTGTTTTTATGCTGATTGGAAAGAATAAGGTAATTGAAGCATTGTTTTCCTTCCACACAAATGTGTGTAAAATGAAGTAAAACAGTGTATGTGATTTGTTGGAAAAAATACAATAACAGAATAAATTCAAACTATAGAAAGAAATGGTACAGAGAGGAAAATCTTGAATTGTATAGAGAGGAAAAATTTGGATAGAGAGAAGAAAAGAGAAAAGCCAAAATAAAGAGAGACACATCCAGAAGACTCGTGCTTGTTCCGCTTGCCCCTGCCAACTTCAAACTCCTTTACGTATCCTGGCCTTGTTGCAGGAGTCTCTGGTAACATAAGTTTGTAAAATATCCTATCTGTTATGAATTGTGCTCATGAATTATGACACAACTGTGCAAGCATCTTCTCAGAATAAGTTTTTCGATTACTGTAGGACATGTAATTAGTGGTACAAGTGATAAAAACATGATATTCTTTTTTTTTGTAATTTGAGGAAAACACATATTTTGTACAATAGCTATATTAATTGTATTTCTACAACAATTTTTCCAAACATTTATTTTTTCCCAAATCCCATTCTTTACTCATTTTTTAAGTTAAAAAATATTATTAATCTGTATATGAATTGGTGTCATATTTGTGGCAGTCTCTCCTTCTACATTTCTGTGAGTTCCACGACTCAAACTCAAGCCACAAAGCTAGCACAGCAAATATTTTATCAGCTGAGCTCTGTTACAAACACCTTTGATCATTTTTTAAGTTATTATTATGTGTGTATGCCTGTAAGTTTGTGTGTGGTTATATGCACTTGAGTGTCACTGTGATCAGAGGCCAGAAGCATCAAATCTACCTGAAGATATAATTTACAGGCAGCTGTGAGCAACCTTACATGTGTGGCATGACTTGAATTCAGATCTCAAAAAGAGCAGTAGTATATGTTCTTAACCAATAAACTGTCTCTCTACAATTTCACCACTCCCCGCTGCTCTGCCTTTCATTCTTTTGCTTGTAGTCATTTGAACAGGAAAAAGTGACACTACAATGTATTATGATTCATTTTTCTTTAATAAAGTATTGGACTTTTGTGCATCTATCCGCCATATTAATGTCCTAGAAATATCTACTCATGACTTTTTCACATTTTTATTAGATTGTTTTCTTAATATTGAATTGTTGAGCTCCATGTCTTTTTATAATATATTTTCAGTTTTGCATCCCTCACGTCAAACTGTTGAACAACTTTATGGGTTATTTCATCTAATCTCAGTGAGAATCATGTTGAAAGTACATGTCTCATTTAGTCAAAATATAGATGTTGGTAGAGAAGCACTGCATTCTGAAGTCTATCATGCACAGCCATCTATACCCTCAGTGATATTGTTAGAACTCTGCTTCTTTAGGAGGAAGGAGGAAGAGAACATTATTCAGTTTACTACTATTGGCATCTACATTCTTGTTTTATTCTTTAATCAGTTTACAAAATCAAAAATGAAAGCATGAATCCTTGTAATTGAGGAAAACCTCAGTGTCTCTCCTTGTAAGTTACCTATAAGTAGAATATATTTGTTTCTGTTTTACATGTTAAGATGATTAATTAGGTTGCTATTATTATCATTTATACACTAGTACAAGTTTAACATTTGACAAGTAACTGTTTAAGTCACATGTTCCATGAAAAAATCTTGATCTTTAGGGAACTTGAGTGTGTTTATAAAATGTTATAGGGTGGCAGTCTGAATATATTCAACATGCTTCATTTGATCAGTTTCAAATTGTCATAAATTATTCATTGAAGATCCATTAAACAATATATTTCAGATAAAATCAGATACTACTGAAAATTCTATTGTATTCATCTTAAGAGATGGGATCAAGAAGTTCCAACCTGTAGCCTAATGGCCACAGATGCCTCAGGATAGCTATAAACATGGCCCAACAGAAAATCATAACCTAATACATTATGATTTTCGTGTGTGCATGTGTGTGTGCACATACTCGCATGTGCATATGTAAGTATGTGTGTGTACGTGCATGCATGTATGTGATGTACATATTTGTATATATGGAAGTGCATATCTGTGTACTCACAGAAGCCAGAGGAGAATGTCTACAGTCTTTCTGTAAAGCTCTCTACACTATTTTGTTGTGCTAGGATTCATCATTTAATTGGAAATAAACTGGCCATGAACAAGGCCCAGAAATGCTTCTGTCTGCATCTGTTCCCCACAATAGCTTACAGGCACTTGTATGTCTATGCATATATTTTAACACAGGTTGTGAGTATTAATATTCAGGTTATATGACTGTAGAAAACTATTTTACCCATGGAACCATCTTATAAACTACTCAATACAACTTTGCTTTATATTTTATGTACTTGATTGCAGAATTCTATAGTGTGAACTTTGTTGAAAACCATGTCTGCTGAAATGTTAGAAAGTTGGACATAATTGATACAAGTCAATACCCTTGCACACTGATAAAAAAATACTTGGAAGCACAAAAGTAGTTTTTAATCACAATGCTATGGCTTAATTCTATACAGACACATAGTAGATTGAAATATTTATCTAATCTTTATTTATGGTCTGAGAAACTCAGAAGTTCACAGAACTCTGAGATACAATATATTATTGTTAACTATTTCATTAACTCCTTTAGCAATATCTGTCCTGTCTGAATAAGAGAAATACCATTGCATATTGGGTAATGATTTATTAATTTATATGGCTAAATAATTTATCTGTGTATTTATATTATGTTACAAAAGTTTGAATTTTGTTAAAGTCTTACATAACATATGATTCACATTGTCTTTTTTATATTGAAATAATTGTTCTTTTATTATATTTAATTGAATGCAAACAGTTTAATATGTATAAATATTACAAAACAGATTATATTTCAGTATATAGTTTTCAACATATGATGGCATTTCAGGAACATAAAGTGATTAGTGTTTCAATGCTATAAATAAAAATTGATCTATTTCTTTAATAACTGTGTAAGATGCAATTCAATTATTTGTTCCAGAGATCCAAGAACTATTTTCTAAGTAACACTTTTCTCAGTGCAGCAATCACATCCTTGTTCCTAAGACTGTATATCAGGGGGTTGAACATGGGGGTCACAATGGTGTAGAACAGAGAGAGCAGTTTGTCAGTTCCTGGAGAATGTGTGGACTTTGGCCTCAAGTAGGTAACAGTGGCTGATCCAAAAAACAAAAACACCACAAGCAAATGGGAAGAACACGTGGAGAAGGCTTTTGCTCGTCCTGTGGCTGTTGGCAACTTCAGAATTGTGGCAATGATTTTACTATAAGAGGCAAGTATCAACAAAAAAGGGACTGCAACAAACAGCATAGCCACTAAGTAGACAGACAGCTCGTGCACTGAAGTGTCCCCACAGGCCAGTTTGAGAATGGGAGGTAAATCACAGAAGAAGTGGTCTATTTGGTTTAGAATTGCAAAAATGCAGAGAGAATATCTGACAGGTTTGTCCTATCTGCGCTGGAATGCCACCAAGCCAGGAGCCCACTGCTAGCTGAGTACACTTTGTTGGGTTCATGACCAGAGGATAGTGCAGAGGATTGCAGATGGCCACATAGCGGTCATAGGACATCACAGCCAGGAGGAAACATTCAGTGGCTCCCAGCATAAGGAAGAAACACATTTGTGTGGCACAGGCCAGAAAAGAAATGCTTCTGTCTTGAGTACTAATGTTGAACAGAATCCTGGGAAGAGTGACTGATACATAACAAATTTCCAGAAAAGAAAAATTTGCCAGGAAAAAATACATGGGTTTCTGTAGTGCAGAATCAATTCTTGTTATCACAATTATGAAACTATTTCCAATTAAGATAATCAAGTACATTAAGGAGAACACCAAAAATAGAAATCCTTGGAAGTTGGGGAGGTCAGAAAATCCCAGGAGGAGAAACTCAGTTACAATGGAAGCATTGTCCTTTTCCCTGATTTCTATGTGTTTCATCTGCAAGGATGAATCAAACAAAAGTACAAAGTATTTCCTTCTCTTTGTATTCTTTTCCTCATGGATAAATGGCAACACACTTTCAAATGTTTTAGTGCTCATGAAGAAAAAGTACATGCTCCAAACATTTAAAGAAGTAATTTTTTTTTTTTTTGCTAAAAAGCCTACAAAATAACCATTTTTTTCTAATACTCTAAGTGTTGTGCTTTTTGTAGTTTTTGTTGGTAAGCTATATCATATTAATTTTCTTCTCTTAAGAAAATCTCTTTATGTTTATTTTAATCTGTTCTTCAGATTGCATGTATCTATTTATATATGTGTTCTATTCTTATTAATTCAATATTAATTTTAATACATGACTACTCTTAAAGATATTTAAAGTAATTTGCAGGTAGACAATTTCAATATGTAAAAGTGATTAATACTTTTGAGTCAATAATTCTTTGTATAGATAATTTTCTTACGAAGTTATTTTCTCATAAAAAAACTAGGCTACCACATTTTATAAGATGCTACTCGTTACTATTCAGAATTATTCAGTTCAGTGTAAGGTTTTTGAAATATGAAGCTATAAATTTTAATGAATTTTTCATGTTTACATGACACTTAGATAGAATGTCAAGATGGAGTTAACACTGTCAGATTGTTTCTTGATCCAGGAATAGTAAGGTTTTAGGAGTATCTTCATTAGCATGTATGGTCAATAAATGGGTCTATACGGAGCATACATCATTTTATTCTGTGTACACTCGGAGGAAGGAAAGCAGCACTACCACAGCTCATCCTGAACATTTCCTAAATAGTATCATGCTCCCAATGGCACTGATCCTGCTGAGCACCTCTGTTCCATTCAGTCTATACATCTGTTTGGGAACAGATGGGACCATATTGTCACAATCTTTTTCATTTTCATCCTCTATTTGTCTCTAGATTTATAACTACTAAATCTTATTGTATTTTGACAAAATTCACTATGAATTATTTGAAATATAAGCCTCTAAAGCATTTCATTAAAAGCCATTAGTACACTCACCATTTTTCTATAAATTAATATTTTAGTGTACAAAAAATTTCCCCTTGATTTACCATTTTTCAATTTCTCTATGTACTCATCAATGTATTTAACTTCATTGATAGCATGATGTGTGTGGTTCTGTAGTTACTGGGAGGAAGTGTAAAAATTTTCAACTTTTACAGAAATAGTTTGTCACGTTATTTTCAGTATTTATTGACCAACTGTCATGTTGTTATTTACCTAAAAACAAAAAAGTAACTGACACCAAAGAGGAAATGAATCTCCAAACATTATTTAAGAGATGTGCATGGCTTATCTCATGAGTTCACATTCAACCTTGATGGCAAATGGAAATGAGTAATAATCTTTGATAAACTTGTGCTTTAGAAATAATTTTATGATGAACAAATGTTAAAAGGAATCGCCTTTCCATTTGTAACTTTTCATATTAAATATTAAAATGCTACATAAAATCAGGACTATTGGGTTAAAATAAAAATATAAAATACTTTTTGTAAAAATATAGACTCCTTATAGATAATTTGATATTACATTGTGAAAATAATGCATAGAATATACAAAATGGATAAAAACTATTAGATAAACCCTAACATACTAAAGTATGGCTCCAAGGACAAAAACTAAACTACGAAGATATTTTTTCTTAAAACTAAATTGTGAAAAAAATTGAACTTTTTAACCTATGTAATTAAATTGAGGACTTAAAAAGACAATGGCTGAAAAAAACTAAAAATGTTTATTTAAATCATCTCACAGTGGATTCATAAAACATTCTCCTTGTTATATTTGGTTGTATAAATATTGCTGTACCCCAGAGGATGATAAAGTACAAAGGTAAAAGACATGTTGTAAAAGATTTCTAAATCAAAGTTTAATCAAGTTTCTAAAATACTAAAATGAAAAGCAACATTACCAAGAGTTTTCCTTCCTTTGTAGTGCAGAAATCTTTTTCATTTCCTTATGTTCTATTTTCTGATATGAGGTTGGAATATCTCCATGTTGTATTTGTAAAACCATGCACAGTTTTATTCACATTCTGGGGATTGCCATTTAAAATTACATGTACATGTAAAGAAGATGCTGGAATTATACTGATTTATCCAAATTGCAGTTATTTAGGTTTTCAGTGACCATGTAGATCCAGCACCGGATCCACACATGCTAGGCAAACATTTGGTTCCTGAACTATTGCTTCAACTTCAGGGCCTATAAGACCTGGTATCTCTAAAACCTTTGCCATCCTTGCTACTGTTTTTGACTGTTGTAAACTGTTAGAAACCCTATTTATATGCTAAGAAAGAAAACCACTCGAACATATAGGCACTTTTGTTTCTTTTAAATTTACTTTATGCTTATTTATCTTTCATTTCTTTTGAAATAATAATTAATTTTCCTATAATTACTCTGATCTTAATTAATGTTTCCTATGGAAGAGTACACAAGGGTTATAGTTCACTTACCAAACTAATAAAAATTTAAAGGTGGTAAAGGTATGAAAGGTTATAGGAATTCAGAAAAATTTTTTCTTGGAAAAATTACTAAAGGCAAATATGAATATGCTAATAATTCTATCCATTTTTATATTCACATACAGAATGTAATTTTTAATCACTAGGAACTCCTTGGCTATAGTAGGTGGAAGGCATAATTAAATGGCAATCATTCTTAATTGTGTTTTAAAGTA